>PYHX02000494.1:78196827-78675623 GCA_004302925.2 Cochliomyia hominivorax | reverse complement strand
TTCACGCATACCATTCTTTTTTCTGTCTGTTTGCCTATGTGAATGTATGTTGTGTTATAAACATGTGAAATTGATATGTTTGATGGTCCTTAAATACATGATAAAATGAGAAAACACTCATTCATACCAAAATCATTCCTTTTTACTTTTATACATTTTGTTGATATCTTGTTTTAATTTCTTTCTATTTTTCTCTTTGGAAGATATTTATTTTTTGTAGCTTTTGACAGACATTTTTTTCGAATAACGCAAAATTTCTTGTTATCATTTCACATTTTAATAACATTGAATACAACAATATCATTTCTACATGAAAAAGAGGAAATTTGTGAACAAATATAATTTTGGCAAAATCACAGTATTTCTAAAGATAAAAAGACTTTAAAGTTTAAATTTAGTTTCTAATCGAATTTTCAAAACTATCACAGATTAAAACTTCAATATTTTACCGACGTTTCGAGTTTTTTTAAAGTCAATTTTTTAAAGTCATTACAAATTAAGCTTTTTTGGCCAAAAACGCAGTATTTACCGAGTTATGAAGGTTTTTAACTTAAAATCGAATTTTAATATTTGAAAAAAATGATTACAAATTGAGCTTATTTTGGCCAAAAACGCAGTATTTACCGAGTTATGAAGGTTTTTAACTTTTAGTATCGAATTTTCATTTTTTTTAGTGATTACAAATTGGCTTATTTTGGCCAAAACGCAGTATTTACCGAGTTATGAAGGTTTTTAACTTTTAAAAATCGAATTTTCAATTTTTGAAAAAGTGATTACAAATTGAGCTTATTTTGGCCAAAAACGCAGTATTTACCGAGTTATGAAGGTTTTTACTTTTAAAATCGAATTTTTCAATTTTTGAAAAAGTGATTACAAATGAGCTTATTTTGGCCAAAAACGCAGTATTTACCGAGTTATGAAGGTTTTTAACTTTAAAATTTAATTTCAATTTTTTAAAAAGTGATTACAAATTGAGCTTATTTTGGCCAAAAACGCAGTATTTACCGAGTTATGAAGGTTTTTTCCCTTTAAAATCGAATTTTCAATTTTTGAAAAAGTGATTACAAATTGAGCTTATTTTGGCCAAAAACGCAGTATTTACCGAGTTATGAAGGTTTTTAACTTTTAAAATTCGAATTTTCAATTTTGAAAAAGTGATTACAAATCGAGCTTATTTGGCCAAAAACGCAGTATTTACCGAGTTATGAAGGTTTTTAACTTTAAAAATCGAATTTTCCATTTTTTGAAAAAGTGATTACAAATTGAGCTTATTTTGGCCAAAACGCAGTATTTACCGAGTTATGAAGGTTTTTAACTTTTAAATCGAATTTTCAATTTTTGAAAAAGTGATTACAAATTGAGCTTATTTGGCCAAAAACGCAGTATTTACCGAGTTATGAAGGTTTTTTACTTTTAAAATCGAATTTTCAATTTTTGAAAAAGTGATTACAAATTGAGCTTATTTTGGCCAAAAACGCAGTATTTACCGAGTTATGAAGGTTTTTAACTTTAAAAATCGAAATTTCAATTTTTGAAAAAGTGATTACAAAAACGCAGTATTTACCGAGTTATGAAGGTTTTTTACCCTTTAAAATCGAAATTTCAATTTTTGAAAAAGTGATTACAAATTGAGCTTATTTTGGCCAAAAACGCAGTATTTACCGAGTTATGAAGGTTTTTTAACTTTAAAAATTGAAATTTCAATTTTTGAAAAAGTGATTACAAATTGAGCTTATTTTGGCCAAAAACGCAGTATTTACCGAGTTATGAAGGTTTTTTAACTTTTAAAATCAAATTTTCAATTTTTGAAAAGTGATTACAAATTGAGCTTATTTTGGCCAAAAAACGCAGTATTTACCGAGTTATGAAGGTTTTTACTTTTAAAATCGAATTTTCAATTTTTGAAAAGTGATTACAAATTGAGCTTATTTTGGCCAAAAACGCAGTATTTACCGAGTTATGAAGGTTTTTAACTTTTAAAATCGAATTTTCAATTTTTGAAAAAGTGATTACAAATTGAGCTTATTTTGGCCAAAACGCAGTATTTACCGAGTTATGAAGGTTTTTTACTTTTTAAAATCGAATTTTTAAATTTTTGAAAAAGTGATTACAAATTGAGCTTATTTTGGCCAAAAAACGCAGTATTACCGAGTTATGAAGGTTTTTAACTTTAAAAATTTAAATTTCAATTTTTTAAAAAGTTGATTACAAATCGAGCTTATTTGGCCAAAAACGCAGTATTACCGAGTTATGAGGTTTTTCCCTCTTAAAATCGAATTTTCAATTTTTGAAAAGTGATTTACAAATTGAGCTTATTTTTGGCCAAAACGGCAAGTATTTACCCACGTTATTGTGAAGGTTTTTTACTTGTAGAAATCGAATTTTCACATTTTGAAAAGTGTATACAAATCGCAGCTTTATTTTGGCCAAAAACGCAGTATTTACCCGAGTTATGGAAGTTTTTAACTTTAAAAATTTAAATTTCCAATTTTTGAAAAGTGATTACAAATTGAGCTTACTTTGGCCAAACCGCAGTATTTACCGAGTTATGAAGGTTCTCTTCCCTTTTCCCTCTTAAATCGAATTTCGATTTTTGAAAAAGTGATTACAAATTGAGCTATTTTGGCCAAAAACACAGTATACCGAGTTATGAAGGTTTTTAACTTTAAAATTGAAATTTCAATTTTGGAAAATGTGATTACAAATTGAGCTTATTTTGGCCAAAACGCAGTATTAGCGAGTTAGAAGGTTTTTTACTTTAAAAATAAATTTTCAATTTTTGAAAGTGATTACAAATTAAGCTTTATTTTGGCAAAACGCAGGTTAATTTACCGAGTTTTATGAAGGTTTTTACTTTAAATCGAATTTTTCATTTTGAAAAAAGTGATTACAAATTGACTTATTTTGGGCCAAAACGCAGTATTTACCGAGTTATGAGGTTTTAAAACTTTAATCGATTTTCGATTTTTGGAAAAAGTTATTACAAAATGAGCTTATTTTGGGCCAAAAACGCAGTATTTACCGAGTTATGAAGGTTTTTACTTTTAAATTCGAATTTTCAATTTTGAAAAGTATTACAAATTGAGCTTATTTTGGCCAAAACGCAGTATTTACGCGGTTATGAAGGTTTTTACTTTTAAATCGAATTTTAAATTTTTGAAAAGTGTTACAAATTGAGCTTATTTTGGCCAAAACGCAGTATTTACCGAGTTATGAAGGTTTTTAACTTTTAAATCGAATTTCAATTTTTGAAAAAGTGATTACAAATTGAGCTTATTTTGGCCAAACGCAGTATTTACCGAGTTATGAAGGTTTTTTACTTTTAAAATCGAATTTTACAATTTTTGAAAAAAGTGATTACAAATTGAGCTTATTTTGGCCAAAACGCAGTATTTTACCGAGTTATGAAGGTTTTTACTTTTAAAATTGAATTTCAAATTTTTGAAAAGTGATTACAAATTGAGCTTATTTTGGCCAAAAACGCAGTATTTACCGAGTTATGAAGGTTTTTCACTTTTAGTATCGAATTTTTCAATTTTTGAAAAGTGATTACAAATTGAGCTTATTTTGGCCAAAAACGCAGTATTTACCGAGTTATGAAGGTTTTTAACTTTTAAAATCGAATTTTCAATTTTTGAAAAAGTGATTACAATTGAGCTTATTTTGGCCAAAAACGCAGTATTTACCGAGTTATGAAGGTTTTTAACTTTTTAAATCGAATTTTCAATTTTTGAAAAAGTGATTACAAATTGAGCTTATTTTGGCCAAAAACGCAGTATTTACCGAGTTATGAAGGTTTTTCCCTTTTAAAATCGAATTTTCAATTTTTGAAAAAGTGATTACAAATTGAGCTTATTTTGGCCAAAAACGCAGTATTTACCGAGTTATGAAGGTTTTTAACTTTTAAAATTGAATTTTCAATTTTTGAAAAGTGATTACAAATTGAGCTTATTTTGGCCAAAAACGCAGTATTTACCGAGTTATGAAGGTTTTTAACTTTTAAATCGAATTTCAATTTTTGAAAAAGTGATTACAAATTGAGCTTATTTTGGCCAAAAACGCAGTATTTACCGAGTTATGAAGGTTTTTAACTTTTAGTATCGAATTTTCAATTTTTGAAAAAGTGATTACAAATTGAGCTTATTTTGGCCAAAACGCAGTATTTACCGAGTTATGAAGGTTTTTAACTTTTAAATTCGAAATTTCAATTTTTAAAAAGTGATTACAAATTGAGCTTATTTTGGCCAAAAACGCAGTATTTACCGAGTTATGAAGGTTTTTTAACTTTTAGTATCGAATTTTCAATTTTTGAAAAAGTGATTACAAATTGAGCTTATTTTGGCTAAAAACGCAGTATTTACCGAGTTATGAAGGTTTTTAACTTTTAAATCGAATTTTCAATTTTTGAAAAGTGATTACAAATTGAGCTTATTTTGGCCAAAACGCAGTATTTACCGAGTTATGAAGGTTTTTAACTTTTAAATCGAATTTCAATTTTTGAAAAAGTGATTACAAATTGAGCTTATTTTGGCCAAAACGCAGTATTTACCGAGTTATGAAGGTTTTTAACTTTTAGTATCGAATTTTCAATTTTTGAAAAAGTGTATTACAAATTGAGCTTATTTTGGCCAAAAACGCAAGTATTTACCGAGTTATGAAGGTTTTTAACTTTTAAAATCGAATTTTCAATTTTTGAAAAAGTGATTACAAATTGAGCTTATTTTGCCAAAAACGCAAGTATTTACCGAGTTATGAAGGTTTTTAACTTTTAGTATCGAATTTTCAATTTTTGAAAAAGTGATTACAAATTGAGCTTATTTTGGCCAAAACGCAGTATTTACCGAGTTATGAAGGTTTTTAACTTTTAGTATCGAATTTTCAATTTTTGAAAAAGTGATTACAAATTGAGCTTATTTTGGCCAAAACGCAGTATTTACCGAGTTATGAAGGTTTTAACTTTTAAATCGAATTTTCAATTTTGAAAAAGTGATTACAAATTGAGCTTATTTTGGCCAAAAACGCAGTATTTACCGAGTTATGAAGGTTTTTAACTTTTAGTAATCGAATTTTCAATTTTGAAAAAGTGATTACAAATTGAGCTTATTTTGCCAAAAACGCAGTATTTACCGAGTTATGAAGGTTTTTAACTTTAGTATCGAATTTTCAATTTTTGAAAAAGTGATTACAAATTGAGCTTATTTTGGCCAAAAACGCAGTATTTACCGAGTTATGAAGGTTTTTAACTTTTAAAATCGAATTTGCAATTTTTGAAAAAGTGATTACAAATTGAGCTTATTTTGGCCAAAAACGCAGTATTTACGAGTTATGAAGGTTTTTAACTTTTAGAATCGAATTTCCAATTTTTGAAAAAGTGATTACAAATTGAGCTTATTTTGGCCAAAAACGCAGTATTACCGAGTTATGAAGGTTTTTAACTTTTAGTATCGAATTTTCAATTTTTGAAAAGTGATTACAAATTGAGCTTATTTTGGCCAAAAACGCAGTATTTACCGAGTTATGAAGGTTTTTAACTTTTAGTATCGAATTTTCAATTTTTGAAAAGTGATTACAAATTGAGCTTATTTTGGCCAAAACGCAGTATTTACCGAGTTATGAAGGTTTTTAACTTTTATATCGAATTTTCAATTTTTGAAAAAGTGATTACAAATTGAGCTTATTTTGGCCAAAAACGCAGTATTTACCGAGTTATGAAGGTTTTTAACTTTTAAAATCGAATTTTCAATTTTTGAAAAAGTGATTACAAATTGAGCTTATTTTGGCCAAAAACGCAGTATTTACCGAGTTATGAAGGTTTTTAACTTTTAAATTTGAAATTTCAATTTTTTAAAAAGTGATTACAAATTGAGCTTATTTTGGCCAAAAACGCAGTATTTACCGAGTTATGAAGGTTTTTACTTTTAAATCGAATTTCAATTTTTGAAAAAGTGATTACAAATTGAGCTTATTTTGGCCAAAAACGCAGTATTTACCGAGTTATGAAGGTTTTTAACTTTTAAATTGAAATTTCAATTTTTGAAAAAGTGATTACAAATTGAGCTTATTTTGGCCAAAAACGCAGTATTTACCGAGTTATGAAGGTTTTTAACTTTTAAATTTGAATTTCAATTTTTGAAAAAGTGATTACAAATTGAGCTTATTTTGGCCAAAAACGCAGTATTTACCGAGTTATGAAGGTTTTTTACTTTTAAATCGAATTTTCAATTTTTGAAAAAGTGATTACAAATTGAGCTTATTTTGGCCAAAAACGCAGTATTTACCGAGTTATGAAGGTTTTTAACTTTTAAATTGAAATTTCAATTTTTGAAAAATGATTACAAATTGAGCTTATTTTGGCCAAAAACGCAGTATTTACCGAGTTATGAAGGTTTTTAACTTTTAAAATCTGAATTTTCAAATTTTGAAAAAGTGATTACAAATTGAGCTTATTTTGGCCAAAAACGCAGTATTTACCGAGTTATGAAGGTTTTAACTTTTAAAATCGAATTTCAATTTTGAAAAAGTGATTTACAAATTGAGCTTATTTTGGCCAAAAATGCAGTATTTACCGAGTTATGAAGGTTTTTAACTTTTAAAATGAAATTTCAATTTTTGAAAAAGTGATTACAAATTGAGGCTTATTTTGGCCAAAAATCGCAGTATTTACCGAGTTATGAAGGTTTTTACTTTTAAATTGAAATTTCGATTTTTGAAAAAGTGATTACAAATTGAGCTTATTTTGGCCAAAAACGCAGTATTTACCGAGTTATGAAGGTTTTTTCACTTTTAAAATTGAAATTTTCAATTTTTGAAAAAGTGATTACAAATTGAGCTTATTTTGGCCAAAAACGCAGTATTTACCGAGTTATGAAGGTTTTTTACTTTTAAAATCGAATTTTAATTTTTGAAAAGTGATTACAAATTGAGCTTATTTTGGCCAAAAACGCAGTATTTACCGAGTTATGAAGGTTTTTAACTTTTAAATTGGAATTTTCAATTTTGAAAAAGTGATTACAAATTGAGCTTATTTTGGCCAAAAACGCAGTATTTACCGAGTTATGAAGGTTTTTAACTTTAAATTTGAAATTTCAATTTTTGAAAAAGTGATTACAAATTGAGCTTATTTTTGGCCAAAAACGCAGTATTACCGAGTTATGAAGGTTTTAACTTTTAAAATCGAATTTCAATTTTTGAAAAAGTGATTACAAATTGAGCTTATTTTGGCCAAAAACGCAGTATTTACCGAGTTATGAAGGTTTTTACTTTTAAAATCGAATTTTCAATTTTTGAAAAAAGTGATTACAATTGAGCTTATTTTGGCCAAAAACGCAGTATTTACCGAGTTATGAAGGTTTTTTACTTTTAAAATCGAATTTTCAATTTTTGAAAAAGTGATTACAAATTGAGCTTATTTTGGCCAAAAAACGCAGTATTTACCGAGTTATGAAGGTTTTTTAACTTTTAAATTCGAATTTTAAATTTTTGAAAAAGTGATTACAAATTGAGCTTATTTTGGCCAAAAACGCAGTATTTACCGAGTTATGAAGGTTTTTAACTTTTAAAATGAAATTTCAAATTTTGAAAAAGTGATTACAAAATTGAGCTTATTTTGGCCAAAAACGCAGTATTTACCGAGTTATGAAGGTTTTTAACTTTTAAAATGAATTTCAATTTTTGAAAAAGTGATTACAAATTGAGCTTATTTTGGCCAAAAACGCAGTATTTACCGAGTTATGAAGGTTTTTAACTTTTAAATTTGAAATTTCAATTTTTGAAAAAGTGATTACAAATTGAGCTTATTTTGGCCAAAAACGCAGTATTTACCGAGTTATGAAGGTTTTTAACTTTTAGTATCGAAATTTAATTTTTGAAAAGTGATTACAAATTGAGCTTATTTTGGCCAAAAACGCAGTATTTACCGAGTTATGAAGGTTTTTTACTTTAAAAATCAAATTTTCAATTTTTGAAAAAGTGATTACAAATTGAGCTTATTTTGGCCAAAAACGCAGTATTTAGCGAGTTACGAAGGTTTTTAACTTTTTAAAATTGAAATTTTCAATTTTTGAAAAGTGATTACAAATTGTGCTTATTTTGGCCAAAAACGCAGTATTTACCGAGTTATGAAGGTTTTAACTTTTAAGAATCGAATTTTTATTTTTGAAAAGTGATTACAAATTGTGCTTATTTTGGCCAAAAACGCAGTATTTACCGATTATGAAGGTTTTTTACTTTAAATCGAATTTTAAATTTTTGAAAAAGTGATTACAAATTAAGCTTATTTTGGCCAAAAACGCAGTATTTACCGAGTTACGAAGGTTTTTAACTTTTAAAATTGAAATTTCAATTTTGAAAAAGTGATTACAAATTGAGCTTATTTTGGCCAAAAATGCAGTATTTACCAAGTATGAAGGTTTTTCACTTTTAAAATCGAATTTTTCAATTTTTGAAAAAGTGATTACAAATTGAGCTTATTTTGGCCAAAAAACGCAGTATTTACCGGAGTTATGAAGGTTTTTAACTTTTAAAATCGAAATTGCAATTTTTGAAAATAGTGATTACAAATTGAGCTTATTTTGGCCAAAAACGCAGTATTTACCAAGTTATGAAGGTTTTAACTTTTAAAATCGAATTTTCAATTTTTGAAAAAGTGATTACAAATTGAGCTTATTTTGGCCAAAACGCAGTATTTACCGAGTTATGAAGGTTTTTAACTTTTAAAATTGAAATTTCAATTTTTGAGAAAGTGATTACAAATTGAGGCTTATTTTGGCCAAAAACGCAGTATTTACCGAGTTACGAAGGTTTTTAACTTTTAAATTGAAATTTCAATTTTTGAAAAAGTGATTACAAATTGTGCTTATTTTGGCCAAAAACGCAGTATTTAGCGAGTTATTAAGGTTTTTAACTTTTAAAATTGAAATTTCAATTTTTGAAAAAGTGATTACAAATTGTGCTTATTTTGGCCAAAAACGCAGTATTTAGCGAGTTATTAAGGTTTTTAACTTTTAAAATTGAAATTTCAATTTTTGAAAAAGTGATTACAAATTGAGCTTATTTTGGCCAAAAACGCAGTATTTACCGAGTTACGAAGGTTTTAACTTTTAAAATTGAAATTTCAATTTTTGAAAAAGTGATTACAAATTGAGCTTATTTTGGCCAAAACGCAGTATTTAGCGAGTTATTAAGGTTTTTAACTTTTAAAATTGAAATTTCAATTTTTGAAAAAGTGATTACAAATTGTGCTTATTTTGGCCAAAAACGCAGTATTTACCGAGTTATGAAGGTTTTTAACTTTTAAAATCGAATTTTCTATTTTTGAAAAAGTGATTACAAATTGTGCTTATTTTGGCCAAAAACGCAGTATTTACCGAGTTATGAAGGTTTTTTACTTTTAAAATCGAATTTTAAATTTTTGAAAAAGTGATTACAAATTAAGCTTATTTTGGCCAAAAACGCAGTATTTAGCGAGTTATGAAGGTTTTTTACTTTTAAAATCGAATTTTAAATTTTTGAAAAAGTGATTACAAATTGAGCTTATTTTGGCCAAAAACGCAGTATTTACCGAGTTATGAAGGTTTTTAACTTTTAAAATTGAAATTTCAATTTTTGAAAAAGTGATTACAAATTGAGCTTATTTTGGCCAAAAATGCAGTATTTACCAAGTTATGAAGGTTTTTCACTTTTAAAATCGAATTTTCAATTTTTGAAAAAGTGATTACAAATTGAGCTTATTTTGGCCAAAAACGCAGTATTTACCGAGTTATGAAGGTTTTTAACTTTTAAAATCGAATTTTCAATTTTTGAAAAAGTGATTACAAATTGAGCTTATTTTGGCCAAAAACGCAGTATTTACCGAGTTATGAAGGTTTTTAACTTTTAAAATCGAAATTGCAATTTTTGAAATAGTGATTACAAATTGAGCTTATTTTGGCCAAAAACGCAGTATTTACCAAGTTATGAAGGTTTTTAACTTTTAAAATTGAAATTTCAATTTTTGAAAAAGTGATTACAAATTGAGCTTATTTTGGCCAAAAACGCAGTATTTACAAGTTATGAAGGTTTTAACTTTTAAAATTGAATTTCAATTTTTGAAAAAGTGATTACAAATTGAGCTTATTTTGGCCAAAAACGCAGTATTTATCGAGTTATGAAGGTTTTTTACTTTTAAAATCGAATTTTAAATTTTTGAAAAAATGATTACAAATTGAGCTTATTTTGGCCAAAACGCAGTATTTACAAGTTATGAAGGTTTTTAACTTTTAAAATTGAAATTTCAATTTTTGAAAAAGTGATTACAAATTGAGCTTATTTTGGCCAAAAACGCAGTATTTATCGAGTTATGAAGGTTTTTTACTTTTAAAATCGAATTTTAAATTTTTGAAAAAATGATTACAAATTGAGCTTATTTTGGCCAAAAACGCAGTATTTACCGAGTTATGAAGGTTTTTAACTTTTAGTATCGAATTTTAAATTTTTGAAAAAGTGATTACAAATTGAGCTTATTTTGGCCAAAAACGCAGTATTTACCGAGTTATGAAGGTTTTTAACTTTTAAAATCGAATTTTCAATTTTTGAAAATGTGATTACAAATCAAGCTTATTTTGGCCAAAAACGCAGTATTTACCGAGTTATGAAGGTTTTTAACTTTTAAAACTAAAATTTTAATTTTTGAAAAAGTGATTACAAATCAAGCTTATTTTGGCCAAAAACGCAGTATTTACCGACTTATGAAGGTTTTTAACTTTTAAAACTGAAATTTTAATTTTTGAAAAAGTGATTACAAATTAAACTTATTTCTGTTAAAATTCTAGTGTTTTAAGGTTTTGACTTTAATTAATTAATAAATCCTAAATATGATTTGTTTGTCACCTAAATCCTGTTAAAAGGGTGTAAATAAATCGACCTTGTTTTTGAATTGAAGTCTCGTTTATCTTTTTAATGGTTTTTTTTTTTTTTTGGTGAAAAGTGATGTATAACTTCCAGAGTATGTGATTGTATAAATGTTATACAAATATACGAACATGTGTGTGTGTGTGTGTGTTTGTAAGTGTATCTCCGGTCTTCTTGTTGTTGTATTATATTTTCTAGATTTTTATTTTGGGTTGAGATCTCAGTTTTTGTGGCAAAAGTTAGTAAATTGGAATTGGAGTATGAATTTTTTGTTTTCATTCTTATTGTTGTTGTTGTTTTTCTTGTTATTTTAGTTGTTTTGTTGTTGTTGTTGAGGTGGTTGATATATTTCGTCGTTTTTTTGAATGTTTGGTCGTTTGGTTGGTTGGGCTTTACTTGTTTTTGTGTTCATTTCACTTTAGTTGTCGGTTGATACTTTGAAAATTCGTTGTTGTTGTTGTTTTTATTTTTTCATTAAATAATATTGTTTAGTTGTGTTGTTGTAGTTTTGTTCTGCAATTCATTTAATGTTCTTATAGTTATGTATCTGAGTATCTGTGTGTGTGTGTGTTTGTATTGTTGTGCGAGTGTCGTCGTTTACGTCTTGAAAATGTTATTCTTCTTCTTGTTGTTTGCCAGTTGTGAGTTTTTAGTTGTTTTTTGTTGTTGTTGCTGCTGTTTGTTTTGGTCTCTGTTAATATTTATGGCTCTTCAGTTTCAGTTGCTATAATTTTTTGTTTTGCTATTGTCGTTTTTTCTCATATTGTTGTTGTTTTATAATTTTTGTACTGTTTCGGATTGTTTCACAAATATGTTTTTTCTACATATCTACACATACACATACACACATTCATAGATACATATACTTTTATAAATACATTAAATATACATTCATACGTAAATAATTTATATTATTTTTTTAGGTTGATTTTTTTCCTTTTTGCGAGGAGTAAAAATGAAAAGAAAAAAACGCCTTTTTACAGAGTCACTTGTTCAACGTTAAAGTTTACGTGTGTGAGAGTGATGTTTAATATGTTTGTGAGCCTGTGTGTGTGTGTATGTGTTTGTGTGTAAATGATGTAAATGTATAAGAATTTTACTTTGACTTTACCGTGTCGTTCGTTGTTCATCCATCGTTCGTTTACTGCATTGTTTTCTACTACGAAAGACTTCTCTTCAGCAATTCATATGAAAAAAATAGAAACGTAAAGAACCAAATAGTCACATACATTTGTATCTGTATCGGTGATGGGTTTAAGGAAATTGGGGGGGGGAATATTTTGTAGCTTAAAGGACTTGGGCTTAAATTAGTTCAGATTTTGAAATAATACAACAAGAAATCTATAATCAGTAGTTTTAAATATTAAATGATGAGATTTGAGAACTAAGGAGTGAGATCGAAAAAGCTCTTAACTTATATGTATGTTAATAAAAACGAAGCCACTTAATTTATAGTTTTAATTTTTATTTAATTGAAATTCTTATAACAATTTGCCAAAAAAAAAATATATTTTATAGTTAATCAACAGTGATGAAATTTTGTTACATTTTCGGAAACCTTTTCAATATTTTCTCGAGCTTCAGCAACATAAAAATTTTTGAGCAGGATTTTGCGAAAAATCTGCCAGAATATACGTTTTTTGACTTCAGTTTCCCTGCTCTGGTTTTAGCCTCTAAATTTTTAGACTATTTGAAGCCAATAGTCCGAGCATTAGCTACCGGGCTGCTTTTCTATCAGATGTATTTTGAGCTCTTTTGAAAATGCTTTATATTTTATGGCTTTTGAAACATCATGCGGATCATTTCTTCTATTTGAACCAGGACTCTTTATACGGACAAGTTCTCATGATACTGTTTAATAACATACAAAAAGTTTGACGACAGACCTTTGAATGCTTGACGAACTTTTGTAGGACCAAGTTTTTAAAAATTGTTTGTAATCTTTTTCTGGTCACTCATTAATCAGATTTACAATATATATTTTCGATTTTACTCCTTTTTTATACTCGATTTAAATATTATTAATATTCAGTCCAATTTGTATCGTCTGAATTCATTTATCTGTTCCGAATTGGTCCATATTATTAGATTAGATGTGATGGGTGTTAGATGTTAACTTCTTTAAAATTGTTACAAATTAAGGTTTTTTTGTCCAAAAAATGCAGGATTTACAGAATTTGGAAGATTTTTAACTTTAAAAATCGATAATTATGCTTATTTTGGTTAAAAATGTAATATCTATCGAGTTTTGAAAGTTTTTAACATTTAAAATCGATTTTTGAGTTTTTATAACAGTGATCACAAATTAAGCTCATTTTTGCCAAAAATGCTATATTTTTCCAGTTATGTAGGTTTTTAGCTTTTAAAGTCGACTTTTAATTTTTCGATAAGTGATTTTAAATTAAACTTATTTTGACCAAAAAGACATTATTAACTGAGTTGTGAAGGTTTTTATGTTTTAAAGTCGATTTCAAAGGATTAAAGGAGTGTTTAAAAATTAAGATTATCTAGGCCGATAAGGTTATATATCTATAGAGTTAAGAAGGTTGGGACCATTTTAAATTCAATTTTGAATTTTTAGTCATTTTGGCTAAAAAAAGTAGTTTTTCACAGATAAAGTTTTTAAGATCATTTTTTTTTTTTTTTTTGAAAAGTGATTACAGATTGAGTTTATTTTGGCCCACAAAAAGCTAATCAAGTTGCTGAAATGAGTCCCTTAAATTTGTCTTTAAGTACCATTTTTACGTCCCCTTAACTTTCATCTCTAATTTTAACTTGTGTACTTATATTTTTGCTATTTCTTCTTATTTAAAATTTTTTCCCTTTTATTTTATATTTTATTGTGTTATTGTTATATATTATTTTTTGTTGTTGTTCCTATAACTTTGGTCTGTGCTATTTTTTATTGTTATTGTTGTTGTTGTTCCTTTAACAAATGTAATTCACAATTTTTTTTTATATTTTCAATATAAAATTTTCCTTGGTTAAGTCGACATAAAAGAACGAAAAAAACAGAGCTGGAGCAAAAATAAATAGAAAAAATAAAGAAAAGACTCTAAAAACAGAGGTATAGAGAAAAATTTTATATTTTTATGCTTTTTCACTTTTATTTACATAAGAATTGTCAAATAGGAATTAAAGAACAAGAATAAAGAACAAGAATATGAGGGAAAATTATGAGAAAAATAATTAAGAAATAAAATTAATGCAGATGAATTTTTAATTCCAGTTAATGTTTAAGATAAATAGATACATTTAAGGGATATAAAATGAAGGTAATTTTTATGTAATCAATATTTGTTAAATAACCAAAATGTCTTCCTTTTCGAATTTCTATTTAATCAAAGAATTGTTTTTAATTTAAAATCTCCTTTTGCTGTTTATTTCTGACAACATTTTGTATCTGTATCTGTGTATCTGTATCCTTTAGTTTCTGCTTAAATTCTATTGTCCTTTAGTTTACGGAAGTCCTTCGAAGCATTTCATTATGTGTTACCACTATTTGTAGCCATTTCTACACCAATAGATACACGAAATAATAATGATGTTGATGTTGTTGTCGATATCGATGTCGTTTATGTTTTAACCATCAAATACAACTACATTAACATTTACTCAAAGATACATTACAAAAATAGATAAGATACATAACTGCCCTGCTGGTCATAGAATTCCGAAAGTGTTCAAAGAACTTAAAACTTTTAGATTTAATTTATAAATTTGTAGTAAAACTGCATAAATATACCGATAGATACAAAAGTATCTGTTAAATATATTTTACAAAAAAACATAAGATTGATTTGTATCTTTAAAACTAAAGGGCTGTAAAAAGATCCAACAAATCCATTAAATATTTAACATTCATCTAGTTTTTCACTTAATATTCCAAGTGTTATATATTATCCGTCCCGTTAATAAAATTTTTCGGATAAGTGTTAAATTAAGTTATGAATTGATATGGGATTTTGTGATTTTGAAAAAAATCTTTAGAATCTAATTAAATGCATCATTTTTCCCCTTTTTTCCCTACACCACCGTAGGTGTTTTGGATACAATGCGTTTGAGTTGATGTTTATTACATACAGGAAAAATAATATTATACCCACTTTATAATATGCCGTTAGACTCAGAAGCACTTCCTAAGTCGATTTTACGATGTCCGTCCGTCTGTCTGTCCGGCTGGGTGTCGAAGAACACTCTAGAGATTGCATTTTTTGAGATGTCTTCCTGAAATTTGGTTTATATTATATTATTTTTTGGCCCAAGGACGTAGCCCATTGATATTAGTCATATTTGGTCCATTATTTCAGTTAGCTTTCATACAAATGTCCCCCCGGAATGGGGTTTTAAGATTATAAAAGTCTTAAGTAAAAAACGATTTTAACACGATGTGTTAATTTATACGAGGATCGGTGTTAATCATCATAGGTCCAATACAAGCCCATTCCAAATATCAATTTGATGAGGATACACCTCACATATTCTTTATTATTGTAGTAATAATTGCTGAAATTAAGATAAATACAATATAAAATCGATAAGCAAACTAATACGAGGGTCTATCTATTATTTCTTCGAGCTCCGATATTACATCCAGAAGAAATCCTTTTCATAAATTAGAAAAGCAAATTATATACGGGTGGTTCAAAAAATTTTCGTAGCTGTCATTAAAGACCAAAAATGTCGTGCAGGATATTGCAAAGTTGGGCTTGACCGACTATAAAATTTTCACTTATTTTATCATTCAAAAAACCAGTTTAGAAACAAAAAGGTTCATAACTCTATAAATATTACGTTTTTTGACAAAATAAGCATTATTTGTAATCACTTTTTCACAAATTTAAAATTCGATTTTAAAAGTTAAAAACCGTCGTAAATCGGTAAATACTGCATCTTTGGCCAAAATAAGCTTAATTTGTAATCACTTTTTCAAAAATTAAAAATTCAATTTTAAAAGTTAAAAACTTTCATAACTCGGCAAATACTGCGTTTTTGGCCAAAATTAACTTAATTTGTAATATTTTTTTTTCTAAAAATCCAGAACCAATTTTGTAACCTATAAACCTTCGCAACTCAGTAAATATCCCGTTTTTTACCAAAATAAGCTTAATTTGTAAACACTTTTTCAAAAATTCAAAATTCGATTTTTAAAGTTAAAAATCTTCATTATTTAGTTAAAATTGAATTATTGTTCGAATTTTCCCCCATAAACTTGTTTTTCTGCTAAAATTCCATTTTTGTTTCTCACATTTTAAATACTCCGTTTTATTGCTTCATTTTCAATATCATTTTATTTATATTTATTCCTTTTTATTGTCATTCCAATTGTATATATTTGTATATATTTTGGTGATAATTTATCAAAACTCCCAGAAAAAACTCCACTTTACACCTTATTTTACTGTCTGTCTGTCTGTCTGTCCGTCCATCCATCTGTCTGTCCATTTGTATCCGGAGTTCGAAAGTCTAAAATTGCAATTTTTAAAGCAGGTGGAGAAGATTTTTTAGTTTTGTTTTAAATATAAAATATATGATTATGTGTGTGTGTTTGTTTGTAATTATTTTGCTTTAGGAAAAATGTTTACTTTTTTTTACCTGTATGAACACCTCTTCATATCCCCTCATCACCAATTATTATACATAAACATTCACATCTCCAAAATAAAAATCCAGAGAAACGAAATTGCATTAAATATCATTCGATATCAACATCGTGAGGTCTTTTGCTATTACACGCATTTAAAATACGTTTATATATAAAAATGTGCGATTTATACACAACTTTATGTTTGTGTAGAGGAATATGTATCTGAACCAGCAGTATGTGCAAAAAAAGAGTTATGTGTACAAAATAATATTAAAACAAAAAAAAAACAAAAAAATAATAATAATAAAACGATATAAAATTAAATTGATCGAAAAAATGAGAATTTTGAAACATTACAACGAAATTTTAGCCCTACTAACGTATGTGATAGTCTCGTGAATAGTGTAGTTTAAAATCCCCTAAAGACCAGTTTATGTTCTCGTCTATAGTCAGTCTCGTCTATAGACTAGTTTATAGTCACATCTATAGACTAGTTTATAGTCTCATCTATAGACTAGTTTATAGTCTCATCTATAGACTAGTTTATAGTCTCATCTATAGACTAGTTTATAGTCTCATCTGTAGACTAGTTTATAGTCTCATCTATAGACTAGTTTATAGTCTCATCTATAGACTAGTTTATAGTCTCATCTATAGACTAGTTTATAGTCTCATCTATAGACTAGTTTATAGACTAGTTTATAGTCTCATCTATAGACTAGTTTATAGTCTCGTCCATAGACTAGTTTATAGTCTCGTCTATAGACTAGTTTATAGTCTCGTCTATAGACTAGTTTATAGTCTCATCTATAGACTAGTTTATAGTCTCATCTATAGACTAGTTTATAGTCTCATCTATAGACTAGTTTATAGTCTCATCTGTAGACTAGTTTATAGTCTCATCTATAGACTAGTTTATAGTCTCATCTATAGACTAGTTTATAGTCTCATCTATAGACTAGTTTATAGTCTCATCTATAGACTAGTTTATAGACTAGTTTATAGTCTCATCTATAGACTAGTTTATAGTCTCATCTATAGACTAGTTTATAGTCTCATCTATAGACTAGTTTATAGTCTCATCTATAGACTAGTTTATAGTCTCATCTATAGACTAGTTTATAGTCTCATCTATAGACTAGTTTATAGTCTCATCTATAGACTAGTTTATAGACTAGTTTATAGTCTCATCTATAGACTAGTTTATAGTCTCGTCCATAGACTAGTTTATAGTCTCGTCTATAGACTAGTTTATAGTCTCGTCTATAGACTAGTTTATAGTCTCGTCTATAGACTAGTTTATAGTCTCGTCTATAGACTAGTTTATAGTCTCGTCTATAGACTAGTTTATAGTCTCGTCTATAGACTAGTTTATAGTCTCGTCTATAGACTAGTTTATAGTCTCGTCTATAGACTAGTTTATAGTCTCGTCTATAGACTAGTTTATAGTCTCGTCTATAGACTAGTTTATAGTCTCGTCTATAGACTAGTTTATAGTCTCGTCTATAGACTAGTTTATAGTCTCGTCTATAGACTAGTTTATAGTCTCGTCTATAGACTAGTTTATAGTCTCGTCTATAGACTAGTTTATAGTCTCGTCTATAGACTAGTTTATAGTCTCGTCTATAGACTAGTTTATAGTCTCGTCTATAGACTAGTTTATAGTCTCGTCTATAGACTAGTTTATAGTCTCGTCTATAGACTAGTTTATAGTCTCGTCTATAGACTAGTTTATAGTCTCGTCTATAGACTAGTTTATAGTCTCGTCTATAGACTAGTTTATAGTCTCGTCTATAGACTAGTTTATAGTCTCGTCTATAGACTAGTTTATAGTCTCGTCTGTAGACTAGTTTTTAGTTTTTGCCTTCAAGGTGTATTTGACGCGGTGTTGAACACATTTTTGACATCTAGAGTCACTACACAAAATTTTCTTTGGATCCTTTCCTTCTATTGCTTCTTTGACAATGTTCTTCCAGTAGTAATTGCACCGATTGTTTCCTTTAACCATTTTTGAGAGACCAACCGATACATTCAATTCATTTATCAAGGCTGTCGCAAATGATACTCTTTAACAATTTTCCACCACTAAAGACTTATCATTTTTTGCTAAGAGTATCAGTTTCTGTCTTTTCAGCAGTGATGGGCATCTTTGACAAGTGTTCATCAGCTATAGAATTTAGTTTGGATAGGACAAGGTTTGGGAATCTGTTTGGTTCTGGGACTTTCCTCGAGAATTCTAATGTTGCCATGATGTAGCAGGTTGCTCTGGAAATAGATGGGTGATTATATCAGTGAGAATTGTAGCCTCTTTAGTTTGTATGCCAAAACCAAAGGTCGTCTGCTCTAGAGCATTGAATATTTGAAAATCTTTTCAATACACTACATCTAAATATCATCTATGGACTATTTGATAGTCTTGTCTGTGGACTAGTTTATAGTCTCGTAGTCTATAGTGTATTTCCGAATTTCCATTTTTACCCATACATTTATATTTTTTGATGGTTATGTTTGTGTTATGAATAAGTATGCGAGTTAGTTAGTCAGTGAGTGGTACTCGTTAACTTAGTCAACGAATTCAACAACAACAGCAACAACAACTCTAAATTCATACAGTTGCAACATTTTAGTCATTTTACTTTTATTTGCAAAAAAAAGAAAAGAAAAAAAACGAAAACAATACGAAAAAATACAACAAAAATAATCGATTGATAGATGGCAATATCGTAATATTGTTTTTGTTGTTGTTGTTTGTAGTCTTTATATGTTTGCTACAACAATAAAGCAAAATATGCCCTGCAGATCTGATGAAAATTTGAACAAATATAGAATAATAATCTTGATGTCTTTTAATATCGTTATTATAATGAGTCTATAGAGGATATTTTTGATCAACTCTTGGAATCAATTCTAAAACTGTAGGGTATATATTCCATATTCTATCTTTTAGTTAGTGTTTTTTAGTTAGTGTGTATATATTTTTGTTGTTTATAAATGAATTTGAATAAATTGTAAAATATGTATTTTTCAAATATGAGTGTTTGTCTGTCTGTCTCTCTGTTTGTTTGTCTACTTGTTCATTGGATTTGTACGTTTAATTGTATAAATGTACAAAAATACTGGTAATATTTACTGAAAACAAAATAAAATATTTCCAATCTACTAAATTTTATAAAAAAATAAAGTATAAATATATCTATTTGCGAAATTATGAACAGATTGAAGTGAAAGTATAGCAGTGAAATTAATGGGGAAAATTGCATATAGAAAAATAAATATATCGAATAAATTAAGAATTAATTGTTAAATTGTTATGGACTAGTTTTTATAATAGTCTATAGAATAGTTTATAGTATTTACTATACCATAATTAATAGTCTCATCTATAGACTATAGCGTAGTTTAGTTAGTAGGCTTTTCTATAAACTTGTTTATAATCTTGTATAGACTATTTGATAATCGCAGTCGCGCCTATACTCTCATTAAATTGCGATATATACTACCTTAAGGTCTCTTCTTAAGATTAGTTTATAGTCTCCTCTTTAGACTAGTTTATATTATTGTATATAGACCAATTTATAGTGTTGTCTAACAGTCACGTCTATAGACTCTTTACTCTGCAATATAGTCTCTTCTGTAGCCTACTTTATAGTCTGCCCTTCAGATTATTTTATAGTCTTCTCTTTAGACTAGTTATAGGCCAATTTATAGTAATGTCTATATGGTTTATATTCTCCTTTATGGATTCTAGAATATATTCTCGGTTAGTGACTAGTTTTTTTTAACTCATATGTATCAATTAAGTTTACAGAGTCTATAGACTATTTAAAAAAAATTTTATCTGTAGACTGTTTGATAATCTTGTTCATAAACTTGTTTATAGACTCGTCTAGAGACTAGTTTACAATCATTTCCAAAAAAAAAAATTGTCGTCTCATCTATAATTTTATAGTCTTGTCTCTAGATTAGTTAAGAGTCTCGTAAAAATACTAATTTATAGACGTCTATAGACGACACTGTAGTCTATAGACGAGTTTATAGTGTCATCTATATTCTCGTCTATAGACGAGTTTATAGTGTCCTCTATATTCTCGTCTATAGACGAGTTTATAGTGTCCTCTATATTCTCGTCTATAGACGAGTTTATAGTGTCCTCTATATTCTCGTCTATAGACGAGTTTATAGTGTCATCTATATTCTCGTCTATAGACGAGTTTATAGTGTCATCTATATTCTCGTCTATAGACGAGTTTATAGTGTCATCTATATTCTCGTCTATAGACGAGTTTATAGTGTCATCTATATTCTCGTCTATAGACGAGTTTATAGTGTCATCTATATTCTCGTCTATAGACGAGTTTATAGTGTCATCTATATTCTCGTCTATAGACGAGTTTATAGTGTCATCTATATTCTCGTCTATAGACGAGTTTATAGTGTCATCTATATTCTCGTCTATAGACGAGTTTATAGTGTCATCTATATTCTCGTCTATAGACGAGTTTATAGTGTCATCTATATTCTCGTCTATAGACGAGTTTATAGTGTCATCTATATTCTCGTCTATAGACGAGTTTATAGTGTCATCTATATTCTCGTCTATAGACGAGTTTATAGTGTCATCTATATTCTCGTCTATAGACGAGTTTATAGTGTCATCTATATTCTCGTCTATAGACGAGTTTATAGTGTCATCTATATTCTCGTCTATAGACGAGTTTATAGTGTCATCTATATTCTCGTCTATAGACGAGTTTATAGTGTCATCTATATTCTCGTCTATAGACGAGTTTATAGTGTCATCTATATTCTCGTCTATAGACGAGTTTATAGTGTCATCTATATTCTCGTCTATAGACGAGTTTATAATGTCATCTATATTCTCGTCTATAGACGAGTTTATAGTGTCATCTATATTCTCGTCTATATACGAGTTTATAGTGTCATCTATATTCTCGTCTATAGACGAGTTTATAGTGTCATCTATAGACGAGTTTATAGTCTCATCTTTAAAAGAGTTTATAGTCTAGTCCATAGACAAGTTTATAGCGAATGTAAAGTATCGTCTATATGGTCTTGTTTAAAGTATCATCTATGGACCTGTTTGGTTTTACTCCTGTATATAAACCAATATAAAGACTCGTCTATAATCTAATTTATAGTGTCGCTTAATTTATTATCTCGTCTAAATACTTTTTTGTAGTCTCGACTATAGTTTATTTTATGGTCTCGTCTATAGATAGTTTATATACATAGTCTATACATTAAATCATAGTTTCTTTTTTAGACTAGTTTATGATCTCTTTAGACTAGTTTATTGTTTCATCTTTAGACTAGTATTTACATCAATTTCCTGTTCCTATTATTTTCTGAAATGTATATATTTATTGTGCTCTTTATTTTATCAAAATTTTTATAAATATGTATATATGCGTGAGTATGTGTGTGTGTGTGTGTAAATATTGTATATGTATAAATATAATTTTTGTCGTATTTTAATTGTGGATTTATCTAACATAAAAACAAGGAGAGAGTATAATTTCACTTGTCATGTGTATTGAACAAATACAAAAACAAGAACCAAAAAAAAAAAAAAGAAAATAAGTATCATGTGTGTGTGTATGAGTATGAGTTTTTGCAAAAGTGCTTTTTACATGTGTGTGTGTAGATAAATAAAGCCATTAGCTATTTATCGATTAAGTTAGCAAAAGTTTAAAATTTATTTCAACATTTTTTTCTTTCTCCCATTAATTCAATAAAAAAAACAACAACATAAAATGTTACTAAATACACACGTATCTTGTATAAATACATAACAATTTTTTTTATTTTATTCGAATAAGAAAAAAAACATTTTTTCAATAGGAAAAATTATTTTTCCTTTTACGTGGGAAAATAATTTTGATAACTTTATTATCGAAGAGTTTTAATAAATGAAACCAGTTATCAAATGAAATTGTTGTTTTGTTTTTTTTTTTTTTTTTTGTTTTAAGTACTTTAGTTGGATTAAAAGATTAAGATTGATTGAGACAATAATTGTTTTTTGCTCTCTTTTTATCTCCATTTGACATTTTGTTTTTATTTAAAAATGATATTAAAATTTATAGTTAATTGTGAGTTAAAGTGTTTATTACGACATCAGTGGAATGGATAATTGTCATATATCGCGTATGACATGTGTCACTCTGTAAAGGGGGGAGTAAATATTTATTAAATTGAAATTGAGTGTTTTTTTCTATCTGCTTTAGATTTTATATTTTCATTTTAATAATTTTTATTACATAAATGTATGTCAAGGTGATAAATTTTTCTTTTTTGTTAAATTTTAAAGAAAATTTTGAATTTTGTATTTAAAGCCAAAAGTCATAAACCAAACATCCTCTTAACAACACAAGTGTCGAAATGTTTCTTTTTTATATTTATACCGATTAATTCATACGCACTATAAAGTCAGATTAATCCATTTTCAGCAAAGAAAAACTATAAAGCATAACGAAAGAAAATCCAAAATGAATTTCAGAAAAAAATCATAAGAATATTTTTTCAATTGGTGGAGCAAAAGAAGTAATAAAATCGACAGGAAAGAGAAACCTTTATAGTCTACTCTTTATACTAGTTTACAGTGTACTCCATAGACTAGTTTATAGTCTTCTCTATACACTAGTTTATGGATTGTTGAAGTCGTTCATCGACTAGTTAATAATCATTTACAAAGTAGTTTTAACCGTGTTTTATAGTCTCGTATATAGACTAGCTTATAGTCCCTTCCATAGTGAAGACTCTTTAATTGTCTCGTCTATAGACTTGACTAGTTTATAATCTCGTTTACAAACTATTATATAGTCTCGTACAGAGACTAGTTTATAGTATTTTTTCTAAAAAAGTTTACAGTGTCATCTACAGACTAGACTATAGACTTGTCTCGTCATTGGTTTATAGTCTCCGCTGTAGAATAGTTAATAGTCTCGTCTATAAAATGTGGTATAACCACGTAATAAAGTAGTTTATAGTCTCGTCTATAGACTAGTTTAAAGTTTATAGTTTCGTTTAGAGACTAGTTTATAGTCTCGTTTAGAGACTGGTTTATAGTCTCGTTTAGAAACTGTTTTATAGTCTCGTTTAGAGACTGGTTTATAGTCTCGTTTGGAGACTGGTTTATAGTCTCGTTTGGAGACTGGTTTATAGTCTCGTTGAGAGCCTTGTTTATAGTCTCGTTTAGAGACTTGTTTATAGTATCGTTTGGAGACTGGTTTATAGTCTCGTTTGGAGACTAGTTTATAGTCTCGATTAGAGACTGGTTTATAGTCTCGTTTAGAGACTGGTTTAGATACTGGTTTATAGTCTCCTTTAGAGACTGGTTTATAGTCTCGTTTATAGACTGGTTTATAGTCTCGTTTGGAGACTGGTTTATAGTCTCGTTTAGGGACTGGTTTATAGTCTCGTTTATAGACTGGTTTATAGTCTCGTTTAGAGACTGGTTTATAGTCTCGTTTGGAGACTGGTTTATAGTCTCGATAAGAGACTGTTTTATAATCTAGTGGCTATTTTATACTTTCTTTAATATATAAGAGTATATTTGTTCTTGGTCTCATCTGTAGATTAGTTCATAGTCTTTTCCATAGACTAGTTTATAGTCTCTTCTATATAATAGTTTGTATTCTTCTCTATATAAAAGTTTATATTCTCATCCACCGATTTGTTTATAGTTCTCTATAGACTAGTTTATTGTCTCGTATATAGGCTACTTTATAGTCTTGTCTATAGACAGGCCTTGTTTATAGACAAGTTTATAGTCTCGTCTATAGATTTGTTTATAGTCTCGTCTTTAGACTAGTTTATAGCCTTGTCTATAGACTAGTTAAAAGTCTCGCCTAAAAAATTTTGTATAGCCTCGTCTATAAAGTAGTTTATAGTCTTGTCTGCAGACTAGTTTATAGTTTCGTTTAGAGACTGGTCTAGTACCTAGATAATACTCTCTTTAATATACTATTGTATAGTCTCGGTTAAGGACTAGTTCTTGGTTTTATCTGTTGATTAGTTCATAGTCTCTTCTATTAAATTGTTTATAGTCTTGTTAGTTTATAGTCTATGGACTCTCTTTTAGACTAGTAAATTGAATTTACCATTTTTTCTTTAATATTGCAACACTAATAACTTTTGATTATACAATATATTAATGTAAATCTTATTTTTCTTCTCCACAGCTTCTGCGAAAGCTTTACATCACATCAGTTACTCATACGACCGAGTGCCGTTGATTGCCCATCTCATTTGATTAGAAATAAACTGTCTTGTTTGCAAAAAAAAAAAACAAATAACAAAAAAAATTATTATTGCAAATGTGCATTTGAATGGAAGAGTGTTGCAACATACATTTGAGTCAATGGTGTCCATAGCAAATAGTTGTTGTTACTCATTGTTGCACTTATTAAACATTTAATGCGCATTTTATATATTTAAACAGCAACAACAACAACAATAACTACAAGAACAAGATATTAGATTTGTTCATTCAGAAAAAAGGCGAAAAGTGAGACGCACAATTGCAAATAAACGCAACGCACCACAAACGACAAACGGTTAGTGCAAAGGAGGTAAGTTAGCACGCGATTTTTTTCCTATAAATTTTCCTATAATATTTGCTTTCTTTTAATTTGATTTATAGTTATGATTTTATTTTTATATTTCATTTTAATTTTCTTTATAAATATTTATTAGAATAAATATAAAAACAAAAGATATTGGGTCATATAAAAAGTATCTGGGGGGAATATGAATTTGAAAGAACAACGTTGAATGTAATTTAATTGAACCCATTGAACTTTAATATATTTTCCTTGACGATTTTAAGGTAACTTTCCTTTAGAAAGTCATTTCATAATGTGATTGCAGGGGTCTTCGAAAATCGAAATCGAACTATTTAAGAGATTATTTTTTCAAGCCAACATATAATTCTTAATATCTATTCTGAAATTCCAACTAACTTAAAGCTTTCGGAATATTAAGTGATTTATTAGAAATGTTTGTTCCAGAATATTGAGTTTATTTTGCTTTTTCTTATACCAACTTTCCCAAATAACACTTCTGGAAAAGGTCTTCAAAAATAGCGAAAACAATTGGCGAGAAATTTTAACTGGAACCTAATTCATTTAAATCGGAAAGTGTTTTTGATAATTCAAAATGTTATTTCCTACCTAAACCCAACTTGTTCAAATGTCGATTCTGTTATATTGAAGACAAATAATTCGTATTATAACCCGATGACCTTGAAAAGGCGAAATCGGTATTGAAAAATCATAGGAAAATTTTGTTTTATTTAAACTTGGGTCAACCTAATGCTCTTACATATTTTTGTAACCAACACCACCATAGATGATTTGAGAAAATCGGAGTTATTATGCGATTCAGGATCACTTCATGGGTCGATTAAATGATGTCTATACTGACCTCTGGTTGGCTGGCTGGCTGTTCAAGTAGACTTTGTGCAAACTAGCGATATACAGGTGTAAAAGGTTTCGTTTATTGGTTTCATGGACGTGTTTATTGAAATTGCTGACAATAGGTCCGTTATGTTACCTAATTATCATACAAATGATCCCCAGAAATAATATTTTATGAAAGGATTTTTCATTTTTTACATGAATCGGTCCCATACAAGGTCATTTTCGAACATCACTTTAAAAACGTACCTGGAATAATTTTTTTAAAAACGTAACACCTTAAATGATAGAATCATATGTCCGTCTGTCTGTTTCATACAGAGAACATTCCCACGCCCAGATTAATTGTCCACATTCAATGAATTGTCCTTAGCAGTCGGTTATAGTTCGGTTTTATAGAAAAAATATATAAACTGATTCTCGGAAAACCTTACATTTCTGGCGAAAATGTTTTTTTTTTAATTTTTTCTATAAAAATTAATTCTTACGCCCAGAATTATTGACGAAATTCAATGAAATTTATCCAGGTTATTTTTTATTGACCTGAGCAGTTTCCTATTTAATCGGAACACTAGCAAAATAAAATATAGACCGATATCTAAGGAAAAATTTCGATTAAAATTTCTTCAAATAAATTTCATCATACCAAAAAATCATTGAAATCGGATTAAGGGGAAAAAGTTATATGACTACAATTTGTAAAATTTTTATACACCCTACAATCAATATGTCATATAAAAGTCATATTAAAATGAAAAGTTTTTGATTTTTTTTAATTTTTACTTTTATTTTGATATATGACTGGGAGTATCAAATGAACTAGACCCCATGAAGACCCCTGCGTGAATATCGATTAAAGCCTTTAAAACTCTTAAATAATCTATTCTGTTGGAATTCAGTACAATAATTTATCTAACTCTATTCAATATATGGGACTAATTTTACTTGGTTATAGCTTCACTCTAAAAATGAGATGAACTTCTAGATAACTGGACCGTATTTTGCTTTAACTCTTTTCCAAAATTTAAGAAAATTTATCAAAAATTTTCTATAAAAACAAAATTTTTAATACGTTAACATGTTTTTTTTTTAAATTAAAATGGTGGAGTGTATTGAGGATTCGTCATAGCCGATTGGAGCATTATTCCCTTTTTTTAATAAAAATTTTGGGTAAAACGGCAGCAGATAAAAATTCTTCTCATCCCTCACAATCAAAAATATAAATTCACTTTTTCTTTGTTTTATATTTCGATTTGGTGAATTTTAAAAAAGCGACACAATGAGCACAAGTCAATGTAAATGTAATGTAATGAAAAAGATGTATATTTATACATATTCATAATATTATATTAGGGGGGTAAAAAATAAAAAATTAATTAACTTGAGACAAAATATTTAAGAGACAAAAAAAAAGATCTAAAAATTTTTTAACAAAATTAACTTTTATATTTACTTGTTAAATCTGAGCCCCCCTAATAAATCTAGTAATCATGCATTATGTTTGTTTTATTTTTATTATTATTATTATTTTTTTGAGAGAGAGAAAATTATATATATTTTTTTGCATGCAACTAAAAGTGAAGCAAAAACAATTTTTAAAGTAGATGGATGGATGTATGGAATGGTTTGGTTGGTTTGTTGCTGTTGCTACTGCTGCTGTCACTGCCATTGCAACTGCTGTTGTATTTATTTAAGTTGGAGGTGCCTGTTGGCCCAACTTTACTGAAAAGCAGAAACATATATATATATACACATACATCTACTTAAAATCGTATTACTGAAACAATGACAATAATAAGAATGAGAATGTAAAAATCATCTTTATCCATTTTGTTGTTGTTGTTGTTGTTGTTTTAAAACAATATTGCCATAGATGAAATATGAAATACAAAAACAAAATAGAAAAAAAAGAAAAAATAATAACAAGAGGAATAAAGTGGAAAGAAATTATTAAGTAAAATGTTGCAACAACAAACAGTGGAAATAAAGTTTCCATAATAAATCTGGAATTACGGCAACTTGTCATATTTCAGAACTTCTTCAAGAGTCATAGGAAATTGAGAAACAACCCACGAAGGATTTGATCCTTGTGTAAAATACTATCAAGATGACAAATATATATTTGGAGATTTATGCATTATAAAATGATTTTTCAGGAGCGATGCTAATCCGAGAGTTAGACGGACAAACAGACAGACAGACATGTTTTGAATTAAAAATTGTCTGGATATTTAAAATCCAAAATACAAGGATTTTGAGTTTCATTTTTATTTTCAGATATCGGTCTTCTCTCCAACACTTCATAAATCAATTTAAATAAAAATATATTAAAATCAGGGGGATTTGGAAACAGTACTAACAATCCGGATCTGAAGTAATTAATGCAAAAAAAGAAAAACGGATCTCAAATAATTCCCCTCAAACGATAGTAGTTCGGTGTGTTAGTAGTTTAAATCAATGACAATATCCGTTGCGATCCTGAAATAACTACACCAAATGTCGTAGGTAATATTAAATGAAATACGACAAAGAAAATGTTAACTGAATATAGAAATCTGTATTAGATCTATCAATATTCGATAATTTATATTAGATTTGTATGGGTACTACTTCCCCCCCCCCAACATTTTGGCCAGTAAAACTGTTCCTTAAGGAAAACATTGGGGCCAAATTTGAAAATTCTCACTGTTATAAATCTTAAGATATTCCAATATTTACTTTGTATGGGGAGTACTTTTTCCCTTGTTCCTCAATACTTTATGTATTAATTTATTACAACAATTTATTAATTTGATTAATGAATTCTTCAAATTGAATAATATTTATTCAAATTGAATAATATTTATTAACGAATTCAATTAGTCATATTGACTATATTTCGTTAATTTGAAAAATTTACGAAATATTAACGAAAATTTTCGTTATAATGAATAATGGTTTCGTTAGCTGATATTTAAACTACTTTTCTTCAATTCTACACCTTTTTTCGTTATATTTACTACCTTTTTCTCGGATCAGAGTATAATTGTACATCCACGTATTGCAAGAATCAAGCCGATCTACTCAGTTTCAAACTATTCGTCAAGTGTTTGCTCTGAGTAGTTCTAGATATTTCGGTATAGATTTTTATTTATTTCCGAAAAGTGAAAAATCACTTAAAAACTTCCTTTCTGATAGTAATAGATCGTGTTGGGGTTTCAATGTGCGAGATAATTATCTTTTTGAGAAATAGTTGATCATAACACGCAGTGAAAATAATCCACAAATTTTGGCTCAAGGGCCACTGGCATTTGGAGGAAATTGTTTGAGGTCGATTCGTTTTGGCATTAATTAATACTGGTTCGGTTTATTGGTGGTACTTTCAAAACTTATTGTTTTTATTTTAATTGGTTCACGAGTTTGTGTCTGGCAGCTGCTTAAGTATTGCCGCTGTCTGATATATTTGTTATATTTAATAATGCTGGTGATAGAACCGAAATCAGGGAACGCATCTGATGGGTAACAGAACTAAAATGACTCCATATGGAGTTAAAAAAATTTCATTCACTTCTTTTGTTGGTGGCCGGATTAGAGCCAGTTGCATTTTATCTTCTCTGTAACTAAAGTGAGAAAATTCGTTCTTATTATGTCGGATATTCGGGATCTATTCGGGGAAAACATAAATCGTGTGTCTTTGCGATTGATAAGCATGAGTCTTTACTTTCCATGGGAATTATTGTACAGAATAAAATCAGTTTGAAAGCACAAGTACAACTTTTAAGAGTTAAGTTCTGATGCGGGTAGCGAAGCTCATCAGTGATCGTTAAAAAAAACGGTGAGAAAAATTGTGGAAAGTTTTTCTATGATTCAAAACAGATTTTATTATTAAAGAAAAAATTACTATTACGTGATCTTACCGATATCGGAATTTTAAATGAGAATCTCTATCATGAAAGGCTTTAACGGAATTAACAGCAGTTCCAAATCACTGTAAAGTTTTTTTGTTTTCTCAACAGAAATCCACAATAACTAATACAAAAGGGAAAACGACCTTTTTTTTTCGAAAAAAAAAAGAATATATAACATTTACAACAAGAATTCTGATGCTGCACAACAACAACAACAACAACATTATAATAAATACAACACTAGATAAAAGAACCCATTCAATGATGTTGTTGTTGTTGTTGTAGTTCTTATTCACATATACAAACAAATACAATTCATACATTTTAACGTCGTGAACTTCAACAAAATGAAAAACAAGGAAAATAAAACGTCCTTTACACCAAAACACACACACACTCACACATGCATATATGAAGCTTAACATACTCATAGATACTCTCTCTCACAGGTTCTACTTACTCAACTTTAGTTAAAGATAAAAAAAAATAAGAAGGAAAAAAATCCAGGAATAAACCGAATAATTTTTTTTAGCATAAATAATCTGTTGTACGCTGTTGCTGCTCTGGCAGCAGTTGCTGAGGCTGTACTACTGTTGGTGCTGTAATTGTTGCTGTTGCAATTTTTTTTTTGGATACGTTCAAGAAAAGCCTAGAGATGGTGGAAATAATATTTCAAAAATTATTTAAAAAATTAGTGAACAACTAATTACTTTTCTATACACAAGTAAGGCAAAAGGTGGCATAGGATTTGTTATCTTTTCTTGAAAGATTTCTTGTAATTTTATCGATCCATTTAAGGTCTCAAAGGTTTTGGATAAGTCCCAACATAAAATTATAACTGGAGTTGAGTACAGCCTGAATTTTATATTTGTATATCTTTTTTTTCTTTCTTTTACATATGTAAAAAATGTATCTACATACATTCATAGGTATGTATCTATGTATACATACATAAATTTACACATTCATATGTTAAAAGAATTTCATTTAGTTTTTCATAGTTTTTTTTCGTTATTTTTTTTTTTTTTTTTGTTCGTTTTTTATACCATTTTTTATTTATTTTTGTTGTCTTCTCTTTTCAATTCTCGTATAAGATGAATTTTTGTGAGAGTTGCTTGGCTGGTTAGTTTTGTTTCCGTTGAATGTATGAATGTCCTTCGCAATATTTTTTTCCATTTATTTGATCAGGAGTTTAATTGCCTGCAATTTAAAGGAATTTAAACTTTTATATTTTCACTTTAAAGTAACTAAATTTTTTTTAGGGAAATTGGGATTTTTTTTTGTGAAATTTTGAATTTTTTTGGTGAAAATTTTAAATTTTAGTGAAATTTTTAATTTTTAGTAAAAAATTTAAATTTTTAATGAATTTTTTTCATCGATTTCGATTTCTAGTTTAACTCGACTAAAGTCTTATACAACACGATCAACAAGTAGTTCATACTGACCTAAAACTAATTCAACTCGATCAAATTCTAGTTCAATTAGAACAAATTCTAGTTTAATTAGAACAAAGTCTAGTTAATCTAGAACAGAGTCTATTCCAACTCGACTAAAGTCTGGTTCGACTTGATCAAAGTCTAGTTCTTCTACAACAAAGTCTGGTTAAACTCGATCAAATTTTGGTTTAACTTGACTAAATTTTAGTTCAACTCTACAAAAGACTATTTCAAATAGGCGAAAGACTAGTTTCACTGTACCGAGGTCTAAATCAATGCGATCAAGGTCTTTTCATCTCCCAGGGACCAAAGTCGTCATAGCAAGTCAAACTACACCAAAGTCTTTTTTAACTGGATCAAGGTCTAGTTCAACTCGACTAAAGTCTTTTTTTAACTAGACCATATTCAAGTTTAATGAGACCCAAGTCTAGATCAATTATACCAAAGTCTGGTTCAAATAGACAAAAAATCTAGATCAACTTGCCCAAAGTCAAATTCAACACTTCCCAATTGTAGTTCAATTCGACCAAAGCTTATGACAACTAGACGAGAGTGTAATTCAGTTAGACCAAAGTCAACACAATCAAAATATAGTTCAACTTGGCCAAAAACTAGTTCAATTAGAACAAAGTGTAATTCAAGTTTACCAAATTCTAGTTCAATTAAAACAAAGTCCAGTTTAAATATACCAAAATCTAGATCAACTATACAAAAATATTGTTCAACTCGACCAAAGTCTAATTCAACTCGACCAATATCTAGTTCAACTTAACTAAAGTCTATTTCATTTAGACTAAATTTCGACTAAAGTGTTGCACAACTAGACTAAATAATTTTTTTAACCAGACCAAATTCAACTTCAATTAGACCTAAGTTTAGATCAACTAGACTAAAGTCTGGTTCGAATAGATCAACCAGTCCAGAATAAAGTTCAACTCTTCTCAAGTATAGTTCAATTCGACCAGTCTAGTTCAAATAGATTAAAGTCTAGTTCAATTGGATCAAAGTCTAGAACAAATGTACTGAAGTCTATTTCAATTCAACCAAAGTCTTGTGCAAATAGAATAAAATCTAGTTCAACTGGATCAAATTCTAGTTCAACAAGAAGAAGTTTAGTTAAACTTGACCAAAATCTTCTTCAACACGACTTCAGTCTGTTTTAATCCAGCTTAATTAATAAGATCCAATATTTAATTTATTTGAAAAGGATCAATTGCAGAATAAACTCTTTTAAGCTGCTGCCATTCATGGTCATTTAATATCTTGTACATTTTTTGACTCGATTTTTTTTTATATTTGACATGATGTATTTTTTTTTTTTTTTTTTGCTTCATCTGTACTCAAACATTCATACGTTTAATATTGATGTTAAACTCTGAGTAAGTGAATGAGCATAAAGAAATAAAGTGGAGCCCTTCAAAAGCAAATAAAATATAAAACAACAAAAAAAATTTACAAAGAATAAAACCAAGAATTAAAGAAATATTTCCAACTCTTCTTCTTATGGCATCAATAATAAAAAGAAACAACAAAAATGTTAACAAGTTAAGAGAAAAAAATAATAATAAAGAAAATAAAAGTGTAGATGAATACAAGCAGCGCAAATGAGAAACAGACTCAAACTGAATTTCCATCCATTCTGCAGCCGCAGAAAAATAAAAATAATATTTAACATAAAAAAAGATGAATTTTATTTTAACAGAAAAAAAATGTAAAAAGAGAATAATACTGATGCCACATACAACATTTGCAATAGCAAACTACAATGTTGCAACAAAGAGCAGCGCTTTACAAACATATTTTCATACTTATGCTCCTCAATCATACAAAACAACAGAAACACTTAGATACAGTTCAAATGCTTTATTTTAAAATGTTTCAAATGAGTGTGTATGTGTGATGATGAGTATTTGTTGTTGCAACAAATACCAATAAGTGTGATCACATAAATTTCAATAAACTTGGCAACAATGTAACAAACTTAATGTATGCAATGCAACAGCAACAAAAAACAACAACAACAATTTATCAAACAAACACTAACGCAACCCCACCCAACCATCCATCCATCTAAAGCGCACCCGAAAAACTCTTCTTGATATTTATTTCTAAACAACCCTTTTCGAGTGTCATATGCATTTTTGCACTCATTCAAACACACATACACACACTCACTCACTTACACTCTCTCACACTTGTCAAAGGGAAACATTAAACTAAATACCCACAACAGATGGATGGATAGATGGTTGGATTGATGAACGTATGGACAGAAAGACAAACAAACAAACTAGTCAAAATAGGAAAAGACAATTTTCGTTAAATCACTCTTCCAAAGAAAAAAGGTCAAATTAAAAATTGTGACAAAGTTGTAAATTGTTGGGAGGGTTGGCAAGTGCTTACGGCACAAACGCTACAGCATTTTGTTGCAACATTTGTTGCAAAAGTACTTTTACATAATTTCAATTTTATATCGAAAAGGAGGCAGAGAAAGTTCTTAACATAAATAACGAAGTCTAGTTGAAATCACCCAAAGTCTATTTCAACAAAGTCAAGTCTAGTTACATTAGATCAGAGCCAAGTTCAACTAGATCAGTGTTCGGTCTATCTAGATCGCAGTCGAGTTCAATTCGACAAAGTTGAGTTCAAGTCGAACAAACTCTATTTCTACTCAACCAAAGACTAGTTAATCTCGACTAAAGTCTAGTTCAATATTTGAATATTTCTATTCGACCAAAGTCTAGTTAAATCCGACCAAGTCTAGTTTCAAGTCGAAACTCGACCAATGTCCAGTTTAACTCGACCAATGTCTACTTCAAATTGAATAATGTTTAATTCTACTCGACCAAAGTCTAGTTTAACTCGACCAATGTCCAGTTCAACTCGACCAAAGTATACTACAACTCGACCAATGTCTAGTTCTAATTGAATAATGCTAAATTCTACTTGTCCAAAATCTAGTTTAACTCGACCAAAGTCTAGTTCAACTCGACCAATGTCTAGTTCAAATTGAATAATGTTAAATTCTACTTGACCAAAGTCCAGTTTTACTTCACCAAAGTCCAGTTCAGCTCGTCCAAATCTAGTTCAACTCGACAAATGCTTAATTCAACATGACCAAAGTTTAGTTCAACTCGACTAAAAAGTTAAGTTCAACTCAATCGTAGTCGAGTTCATCTCGTTAAAAGTTTAGTTGTAATCAACCAAAGTCTAGTTAAAATCGACCAATGTTATATTTATTCGACCAAAATTTAGTTCAACTCTACCAAATCTTAGTTCAACTAGAATTTTAAAATTTCACAAAAGTCTTGATGTAATCGACCAACGTTAAAAGTCTTGATTAATTGTATTCAATTCGATCAAATTCCTGTTTACTTATGGAGCATAAACTTTAATTTTTTCGACCAAAGTCAAGATCATTTTGTTTAGTTTAACTACATCAAAGTCTAGTTCAACTCCACCATGTGAAGTTCAATTAGACTAATTCAATTCGAGCAATGGCGATTTTTATTAAATCAATGTCAATATCGATTCAATAAAATTCCAGATTAACTCAATATAGTTCAATTCGACTTGACCAAATTCTAGTTAATCTCGACTTAGGCCCAGTTTAACTCTATTAAAGTCTAGTTCAATTCGATCAAAGTCTAGTGGAATTCGATCAGAGTCTTGTTCATGTCGACCAAAGTTTTTTTTAACTCGATCAAAGTCTAGTTTAATTAGACCAAAATATACTCCAACTAGTGCGGAGTTAAAGAAGTGATCTTCAATTTGAGCCTTCCAACTCTTGAGAATATGAGAAGGTTACACTCATTTTATTCATTCAGTTTCCTAATTTAATCCATTATTCCTCTTGTTAACTCCAATTATAATCTAAATCGCTCAAATTTTATAATTTTATTATTTATTTTTCATACGTTTTAATCACTTTTCTTAACACATTTTTTTTTTGCTTTAATGCTGCTGCTGCTGCTATTTTTTTTAATGTTGCGGTCAATGACCAACAAAAGTATCAAGTGTTAAATAATATTTTACAAAAAGAATGAAAAAATTATAAATAAACATGAAATGTATTCAAGAATTTAACAACAATTTGAATTTGTAGTAAAATACGCTTCTGCCGTCAACAATTTCAGACACACGCATTTGATGAAAAAAAGAACTTTTTATATTTTTAGTTGTTTATGTTTCCATAACAAGTCGAAAGATTTTAGAGATTTAGTGTCGAAATCTAATTAATCAATTGTACGTGTATTTATGTGAAATTCCATTGTAATGTTTTGGCCACACCCTCGTTTTTCTTTTCTTTTTTTGAAATACTTCTGAAGATTAATAGAAGTCCATCAAAATATGTGATAATTTTAAGCGCTTTCTTACTGTAGATGAAATTGTTGAGGTTTAAAGCTTAAAATTAAATTTTTATTATTGAGAATTCAATGAAGAGAGAACAACTTTGAAATACTTTATGTAATGAAGAAGTTAAGTGACTTGGAGGTGAGAGACTGAACGACGTTGAAAAATTTAGGCCACGACTCCACTAAATACACCATATATGATTGTTAGTCCCTTCACTTAACAAGTACTAATCTTTGGTCTAGTTGAATAAGACTTTTATCTATATGGACTTTACTTTGGTCTATTTGAATTAGACTTTGATCTAGTTGAACTAAACTGTGGTCTACTTAAACTAGACTTTGATTAGTTGAACTGGACTCTGGTCCAGTTAAATTAAACTCTGATTAATTTGATTTAGGCTTAGGTCTAGTTAAACTAGACTTTGGTAGAGTTTAAATGGACTTTACTTTGGTTTAGTTTTAATTAGACTTTGATCTAGTTGAACTAAACTGTGGTCTACTTAAACTAGACTTCGATTAAGTTGAACTGGACTCTGGTCCAGTTGAATTAGACTCTGATTCAGTTGATTTAGGCTTAGGTCTAGTTAAACTAGACTTTGGTTGAGTTCAAATGAATTTTGGTCGGGTGAAAATATGCTTTGGTGAAGCTGAACTTTACTTTCGACTAGTTGAAGTAGATTTTGATTGAGTGAATTAAACTTTGGTCTAGTTCAGCTTGATTTTGATCGAGTTTAAGTGGAATTCAGTATATTTTAACTAGACTTTGGTTGAGTTAATATAGATGTTGGTCTAGTTGAATTAGACTTTGGTGTAGTTGAGTTAGACTTAAATCTTTGTTGAATTAGACTTTGATAAAGTTAAACTAAACTTTGGTCTATTTCAACTAGAATTTTGTCAAGTTGAGGTAGACTTTAATCAAGTTTGGTCAAATAAACTTTGGTCGATGGAAAGAAAACTTTTGTTAAGTTGAATAAGACTTTAATTGAGTTGAAATGGACTTTGGTCGAGAGGAAATATACTTTGGTTAAGCTGAATTAGACTTAGATCGAGTTGAATTAAAATTTGGTCAAGTTGAAGTACACATTAGTCAAGTAGTAGTCAAATATAGTCAAACTAGACTTTGGTTGAGTTAAAGTAGACTTTGATCTGTTTGAATTAAATTTTGGTCGAGTTAAAGTAAAGTGTGGTTTAGTTAAAATTGGGTTTGGTCGCATTAAAGAAAATTTTGCTCTATTTAAATTAAACTTTGTTTGAATTGAAGTAATTTTAATCGAGTAGAATTGTGTTAAAAGCAGATCTTAACTTTGATCTGAAATAAGCTCTTAACTTTGAACTAATTGAACTTAACTTTGGCATAGTTGACCTGGACTTTAATCTATCTTTGATTCAGTTGGACTTATTGCATTATCTTTTTTAACTGTTTGTTAAAATTCCTCAATGAATTAATACATTTAATTACGTTATAATTATATTTTCAACAAATGTTTTTTTATTCATTTCTGTCATCTTTTGTCTTCTATAAAATACACTTTCGTCTAATTATTCTTGGAGCCTTCAAATTAAACTCGTACATCTTACTCTCACGCTAATTTGTTCTCTTCTTTCTTTACCAAAACAACAAAACAAATGGAAAAAAAATATATTGAAAAAATTCATATGAAAAAAAAGAACAAAAAAAAATACATGTACATACCTCAAATATTTATCATACATTCTCCTATACACTTACACACTTACATACATATATTCACATTCATTCACACAAACATTAAGCTAACTTTGCTCTTTCTCTGACGACAGAGGCAGGAAGATGAGTAAAATGTTGGAGGCACCAAAAGCTTTAGATATCACGTATATATTTAGTATATAAAACTAGTGGCAACCATTTCCAATATGTTTTTGCCCCAAACATATATCATACAATACATCAAACATATTTACACATACACACACAGCTATAATAGAGAATGACAGGGCACCCCATTTAACAAATCTCTTTCTCCCATCTTAAAAAGAAAATATGAAATAAGACTAACAAACAACCAGCCAATACATACATATATGAATGTTTTTATTTGTATGTGTATAAATATAAATATAAATATGTATATTCATCCTACACGACATCATTTGCAATCAAACAAACAACAAACAAACAAACAACCATACAGTCGACAAAATAAAAGCAACTAAAAGCAACATGGTGAAATTATTATTATACGACGATGGGAGTACCACGATGATGATGATGGTGATGATGATGTTGATGAGCATTTACACATTTAAACATATAAACAATTCCCTACAAAATTACAATACAAACAAATATACCCCCAAATAAGTAATTAAAACAATAGACCATTCAGTTATGGCATTCAGTTAAAGCTACAACAATGACAACAACATGAGCACCAGCAACAACCAACAAAAAATATATATATTTCTTGATATACTTATGTGTACTTTATCGCCACATATTCATATATAATTTAAATGAGTTGTTATTGTTGAGTGAGTACCCTACTAAAAGAAATTGGAATGTTCTGTTCCTTTGGAGAAAGTTGAATTAGTGGACAATAATAATAGGGCTCTGTTTAAGGCACCATGAGGGATTACAGCATTATTATGATGAACATATATATAAATTACCGGGTGATAAATTTAAATTTAAGTATCTAGAATTTCAAATCCCTTAAGCTGATCTTTGGTGTTGTAAATCAACTCATCTGTAACGAAAATTTTAATCTTCATGGAAGAGTTATCTAAAAGCGGCTTGAGAATTTGCTGGCCCATTCATTTTTCAGAGTGTCTTTCTATTGTCGCTTAAGAGCCATTCAGAAATCAGACATATTCTTTTATCTTCACTTTGAGCGAAATAACATCATCTCTCATCGAACGCAACAGTTAATAAAAATCTAACTGTTCAATGTTTGAGGAATATGGAAGGTGTAAGTCATTGTTTCCATGATTCAAGTTGATCAATCAAAATTTTCTAGTTATGTTGGCATTCTTCGGTCCCAGTTTAAAATCTGTCCAAGATATTGGATATATAAGTTTATAATGATATATACAATTTTTCCCAATCTTTAGATTCAAATGGTTTGGCAAATTTCAAGGTCCAAGCTATAAGAGTGACGTTATTAAAGTATGTTCTCGAGCGATTCGTTTAACTTGACAAAAGTCTAGTTAAACTCAACGAAAGTGTAATTTAAGTCGACCAAATATTGGTTCAACTAGACCAAAGTTTAAATTAACTTGACCAAATATTTGATCTAGACCAACTTGATTAAAATCTATTTAATCTCGACTAAAGGTCATCACATCTAGTTCATCTCGACCAAAAACTTGCTTAATCTGTTTCAACTCGATTAAAGTCTACATCAACTCGAACAAAGTTTAATTCATCTATATCAAAGTCGAGTTTAATTCGACGAACGTATACTTTAACTTGGCAAAAGTTAACCTTAATAAATGATCAGTTCCGATCGAATATTCTGATATTAAAAAAGTTTTCTTCGGTACAGTTACTCTATGATTGTTGGACTTGAATTCAACAGCTCACAAAATAAAAATACATTTATAATTCCACCAAATAAGCAGCATTAACTTGAAGTTGTTGATATTTAGTTTCGGCCATATAACCTATTTTTTATAATCTATTTTTCATAGCGTTCAGGCCTTAAATTCGTTATAAAAAATCTCACTGCTTCAAATTATCATTTACTTTTTAAGGCAGTGAAATACATCGTCGTGTGACTTCCAATGAAAATATAAGTTCTACCCAAGTTTGACACAAAGATTCGTGTCAAATATTGAATCTGGGATGCTCAGACTATCGTTAATAATTTTTTTTATTTAGACATTGTTGACCTAAAGCTTGTCTCAAGAATCAATAAATAATAAAAGTCAAATGAAAAATCAACCTTTTTCTGGGACAAAATTAAACTTTCTAATACGCGAAATCTTTTCCAGGATGAAGGAATATTAGAACATTTTATTAACGTCCAGGGAAAAAACTCTCCAAAGTGATTTCAAAATGTCAAATAGACTTTTAATTGGGGTAACTAAGGATAGACTTTTAAAATAATATTAAGCACTTGGGGAACTGTAAGAAGTAGCAAATAAAGGCTCCGAACGATTGGGAATAAGTATGTAATTTTGAGGGGAAAGTGGTTAAATTCAATAAGTCTTTCGAAAATAGGCCGCTTAGAAATCCGCAGCTGTCTTAAAAGCTTGAAATTTGAAAAGATCAAATGGAAGTCCTTGGCTTTGAACTTTTCAAGCTTTTAAGTAAGAAAATTCTAATGAAACTGAAGTATGCGATGGTCTTCTTTAACTGGTAACTGTAAAAATATCATGAAGGAACTTAAGATTTGGCAAGTTGCGTTGCTTATTTCGAATCTTCAAGAAATGCTTTCAAATTTCATTGCAAAAGTTATATATTTATAGCGGGAAGCCTCAGTTAACCTCGAAGTAATCAGCAACGTCACAATAAAAGTTGAAGTTTCGAAAATCTCAATAAATTAGCTGCAATTGGAAACATCACAATTAACTAGCAAAACGTCGAAGGATTGACATATTCCGCAGCTTATTCCGAAGTCTTGAGAAATACTTTCAAATCTTTACAGAATTTTCCGAGAGGAATAAACCACAGAAGTACGCAGTTATGCTGGTAACTTGAAATTTGAAAAAAATACTTTCCTGCTACGTTAATCATAGACATATTAAACGCGAACCTTAACATTAGGAATATTTAATGAAATGTTAGACGACAAATTTAGTCAGTTGCGCATCTTATTTCGAGGTGTATATAAGTGATATCTTCGCTCTCCGTAGAGAGACTCATTAAATTGAGAGCTAACGGAAACATAGCGAATACCCAGCGAGAAATTTCAGGATGATAAAGTAAGAACGTAAAGCAGACATTTACAATTAGCTTGATATGGAAAAGTGCGATGTCCACAGGTCTTTCAGGTGACTCGGTGGCAATGCAGAGATGGATGTTAAACTCGGTACATCTGTCAAATAACATTTTGAGGTTTTTGGGGAGATCGCTATTGCCACTTTAATTGAGAACCATAAAAGGCTACAATTAGCAACAATTTCACGCCCTTAATCCCCGATCTAAAAAGCAAAACATCAGAAATATTTCAATTTCCGTTAAACGAAATTCCTCTTACAAAAACTGTCGCAAATTCCTTTGAACTTATTGCTTTTCCATAAACTCTGTTGGCAATTAACTCATTATTCCCTTGTAGGGTATTAAGCAAAATATAATGTAGAAAATCACAAAAGTTTTTTGTCTTATTGTTGTTGTTGTATTTATTATGTATCAAAAAATAAAAAAAAGCGAAGAAACCGAAAGAACATGACGTATATCTGCATGTCACATTGATGAGGTTGACGACTACTTTTCCACAAACAACAACAACTTGGAATGAATTGCTACGACGTTTTTTTTTTTTTTAAACAACAGATATATCTGGTCACATTTCACATTTTATGTGTATTTATATATTGTTTGTATGTGTGTACAATATACATACACTTATATTTTTTTGTATATTATTTATATGAAGTTCAATTCCTTTTTTCTTATAATTTTTTTCTGTGTTGTATGGGCAAAACAATATGGATAAAGTATGTTTGTAGTGCTATCGGAAATATAAATATAAAACTTTTTTAAATCATAGAAAGATTGAGAGATGGAATCTCAAATAATGCTCTATCGGCGGCTAAAGGAAGGATGAACTCATGTCGATACTAGTAGTGACGTGCTATTAAACTATATTAAGAGACGGGATTAAGTTTAACCTGTATAATCCTTACCCGATCTTGTGTGAGATATTCTAAACAGAACAGAGTCATTGTCGGATACTTATTCCTCTTCATGAAGTGATAATGATATAAAATCAAAAGCAGTACTAAAGTTCGTCAAACTGTTTTACAGATTACAGTCATGTCATTAAATCAAAGGAATCATCCCTTTTTCGAACTAGACTGCATTTGATCGCCAGATTCGATTTCCACAGTTTAAAAATTCATCTGATTACAGAGCAATCAGATACAGCCAAACTTGTTAATTTAAGTTCTTATCGTTATTATAAGGATCATCGGCTTTTGGTAGCATTTTTCTCACATTTTGGTCGCTGTTATTTGCTTCTAGTGATATCGTTAGACATCATTCTTAATGTGTGGACGACCAATCCATCGCCTTTTTGTATACTTATTTTAAAAATTATACGATTGAGTCTTTCGGTTGTTTTATTCAAAAGCCTCTAATGCGGTACTATTCTCACCCAAATATACACGTTAGAACTGGCAAAACACTGACTGACGAAAAGTAACATATCACAAAAGTCAGCATTAAATGTCTTACACGTTGGATTTTACAGTCGCAATGAAGATTGCAATATTTATGCGCAAAGGTGGTGATTTCCAGGTAGATTTTTAGCGAACAAAAAAACTTGTCGTTTCTTTTGTTAGCCATTATCTATATTTATTTTCAATCAGGTGAATAGTGTTGTGTTGTAAATCGCTTATCTACAAGCCCAGCATGCCGGGTTCAAATCGTTGTGGAAAATAAAATGACAAAAATTCTCCTTCATGGTTTTTGAATTCTAAAATAAGTGGTTTTACCCAATAAAATCCATCAAAAAAAAACACCTCACCCCTGGAAAGAACAATATCACTGGAAGGCCAGGAAGTGCCGCCGTCAAACATGCTGGGAAAAGAGATTAACAGGGTTTCGAACCATTACACCCCATACAACGACAGATGACAGTTCCATCATTCCAGAAATTGCTAAAGCAGACCAATCACCATCTTAGTAGGAACATAATTTTTTACAAAAACAATTCGGAAAAACAAGATAATATCGATATCATCTTTTAAGGAAATCAGAGAAGAAGACATTTCAAAATTTTTAATGATACTTCTGGGATTTAAAAGGATTTATTATTCCAGGTTCGAATTATTGAGGAGAACAAAATAATAAAAAAATAAAATTTCAAGTTCTGAATGAATTGGTTTCAGCCCCTGCTATAAAATCTATGCAAGAAAACTCCAGTATCATATCCATCATTTCAGAAACTGATACAGCAATCCAATCAACTGCTTAGTAGGAACACGGAATGAATTTTACGGAAACTGTAAAATCCATCCAAAAAACCTTTTGAAAGGAGAACAACATCACAGAGTGGTGAGAAAGTACCGCCATCATGAAAGCTGAGAAAAAAGGGACACAAACTGAACAAAGCAGAGAGGAGGTAATTTGTGGAAGCCATATCCTCCCAAGAGCGGGTAATTGAAAAAATAATAATAACACTTCAAATAGTGATCTATAGTTTTGATAACTGAAAGTTGCGCAAGATCATCCCATAGTTTTACGTGGATTATCACATTATTTCCTCAATACGAAATTCCCACCCTACTCTACAGCATCGCTTTGAACTAATCTACCAAGTCAAACGTACATATCAGAGGCCACAAGGAAATCTTCAATACTTTATTTAAATAAATGTTTTTAAATCTTTTCGCCCATGCATCAGTTAGTTAGCTAAAGAGGTGGTTGGTTCGTTGGCTGGTTGGTTGATTGGTTGGTGGTGGTGGTGGCAGTCGATTTGATGATGATGTGGTGGAATGATGGTGGTATACTCTACTGTATGCTTTTCAATATTTTTTTGTTTCCATTGTTGTTGTTGATGTTGCTATCATATGTACATATTCATATGTGGGTTTATTTCATTTATTTGTTTGTTGGATTGTTTGATTGTTGTGTGCAGAAATACACACACATAAACTAGAGTGTATGTGTGTATTTTCTTATACAATTCATATGAATAACAGTGTACTGTACACAGTGTTTTATTCCATTTTAAGCTGCTTCTTAATATATATTTTTTTTGGTATTTTATTTGTATGTATGTTTATATGTGAATGTTTGTTTGTATATCTGTAATTGTAGTTTATTTTTAATGTGTTGGGGATGAGTTTAAGAAGATGTGAACAACGACGTTGTTATTCTTGATGACGATGATGATTCTTCTCCACTCTGTTCTGTTTTTGTTTGCCTTCAAAACTTTGATACAAACTTTTGTCTGTTTTGTCCCTCTGACGCTTAATGTACCTTAAGTACATGGATGGGTCTTCCATCCATCTAAATTAGTATGTGTGTGTGTATATCTGCCGGTTTGTTTGAATGATTATTTGTTTGAAATCTGTTGTTTCTTTTGTGTTGTGTTACAACCGCACTTTTTTACTATTTTTTTTATTGTTTAAAGTTCACACCAAAATTGTTGTACTTCATTTCATTCCACTTTCTTAGTTCCGTTTCTCATTTCTATATTCTACTCAATTCTTCTGTTCAGTTCACTTCAGTTGTGTTCATATTCATGTTTGGTTCGATTCAGTTCGTTTAAATATTTTATTTCTCAATTCTTTTTTTTCTGTCCAACGTTTGAGACTTTACTTTCCTTATGGATTCCCCCGCAATTGCTTCCCATGTTACCTCAAGGAAGAATATGTATGTTTGATTGAAATGTGTGTGTAAATGTGTAAGTGTGTGAGAGTGTGTTGATGTTGGTGGCAAGCAGAATTTTTGAAGTCAACTGAAAATGTTCGTAACAAAACATTGAATAAACACACGACGATGACAACAACAACAACGACTTTTGGAGAGTTACAGAGAGACATTAGGTGATAGTGATATATTATTGTGTTATGTTTCTTTTATTTTAATTCCAAAATTGTAAAATGTATTTAAATGTATGGATGTATGGGTGATTACAGGAAAATCGATGTAAATTGGGTTTTTGTACAATTTTACGGTTGATATTAGTTTGGACATTTGAAATTTAATTGACAATTTGATATTTTATTGAAATATCGGTATATAGGTGAAATACCGATTACTTGGTGAAAAATCTATATTACGATTACTTAAAAATATTTTATCGGAATATCGAATTTTCGATGAAAAAATCGAATATTTCGATGAAATATTGAATTTTTAGTGAAAAATAAATTTTTAATGTAAAATCGATATTTCAACGAAATATCGAATATATTGTTAAAAATCTATATTTTGATGAAACATGGAGTTTTTAGTGAGAAATCGACATTTTTGTGAAATTTCGGATTTTAAGAAAAATCAATATTTTAATGAAATATTTTAAAGAAAAATCGGTATTTCAAAGAAATACGAGAACATTATCTACCATTGGCAACGCTCCTCGACTGATTATAAATCCAAACAAAGCTATATGGAAAACAGTGAATTAGAAGTTTTTGTTCACCCTATTTTAAGTCCAGACTGATATTACAGTTCAAATGAGCCAGAACGCCCATGCTTAAACTTTTTACTTCAGAACGGGGTATTGGAATTATCTTGAATTATTCTCTACTCCAAAAGAAGTTACTTCTTTTTAATTAAAGAAAAATTTATTTGTAGCGATGAAAAATAATTTGAATTATCTATGTATTCAAATGTCTTCTTGTTATCTTGACGGAGATAATTTGACGACAATGTTGGAAAATGAGGAATTTAAAGAATTATTCAACGAAGATTGTTGTCAAGTGTAAAAAGAATACACTTCCGTTCCAAAACAAATGAATTGTGGCGTATTAGAGTTGAAGTCGAGACAGGTTGAAAGGTGATTTTTCATATCAGAAGTGAGATTTAAACGCATCAAAAAAGAAATTATTTTTGTTTGAATACATTATGATAAACCCAAGTTCAGATACATCCATGCCGAAATTGAATATCCATGATACCAAGTTAATGCTCTATATTAGATTAGAAGGGTGTTTTAAATTATGAATTGTTAAAATTGGAATCACAAAATGATTTTATAGCCCATGTCCCTTATAACTGCGATTTATTTCGAATAACGCAGAATGTCTTCAATGAAATTCATCATACTTTAGCACAGGGATTTATATTGGTTTATTCTTTATCTCAAAACTATATCAATCCCCCACCTCTGGAAGCGTTCACATTCTTTAATCCGAATCAGCAATGAAAGATTTTATAACCCTTATTACATCTGACTGCTATTTATTTCGAACAATGTAGAATGGCTTAAATGGAACACGCTATACTTTAGAACAGGATGTTCGATTTATTCATTCTTTATCCCAGAACCCTATCAATTCCTCAACAAAGGAAGCGTTCACGTTATTGAATCCAAAGGGCAGATTATGAAAGACAACCAGAATATTCGATTAAACCTTTAAGACAAAAACGATCAAAAATTATTTGAAAAAATGAGAAGGGATACTTTAGCTCATCCGTCTTATATCCCAGTCTTTAGTCCATTGGTTAAAGACTGGGATAGTTTGCTTGGAACATGTTTACAAAAAGATGGCAATATTTATTCACTGATAAAACTATAATTTTGTTCTGATTTTTATAATTTGTTGTCTAAGGAAATTTTAACGGAAATGCATGTAAATTAAATTCGAATGGACTGGACTTATTTTTGTTAAGTTCTTAAATCCCAAAGTTTGACTTCTTCTTTCTTTACCTAAAAAATCGGGTAAATTTGCGACGACCGGAACTGAACACGAGGAAAAACTTGTTCGGAATGATTAAGACGATTTAAATATAAATTTCTCAAAATCCACCTTTTGTATGGATTAGCCCATATATTGCATATAAAATAAATTCTATAACATTACGATTGTTTTGTTGTTGTTGCTATTTATCTATAATATTTAAACTACGGGAGTACATTATGATTTTTTTTCTACATACACTAAAACAAACATAACCATTCACTCACACACACACACATATATAAACATACATAAGTACGTATGAGTAAAACTTTGTCTGTTGCTTGAAATTGTTGTTATTGTTGCTGTTGCTTTTGTCATTGTAATTCTTATTTTTTTATTTCTACTTTTATTACGATTTTGTTGTAAGAGTATTCTTATTTTTATATGTTTATGTTGTTGTTGTTGTCTTCTATATGCTAACATCGTAGTTGGTGCTGTTGTTGTTATATTTTTATTTTACATTTGTGTCTTTTACTATTCTACTTCGATTATAACTCCTCGGATTTTACTTGTATCTACACAAAAAAAATATTGGGTGCTGACTGCTGCCACTGCTGCTGAGTTTATATTGTTGTATGAATGCTGGTGCTGCTGCTACTAACTAAAGTCAGCAATGTTGCTGCTATTTGTTGTTGGAGGCACCACAATACATTACATTGCTTGTCTGCCTGCCTGCCTGCCTGTTTATTCTTCTTAATGTTCTTGTTGCTCTTGTTGTCGTGTCTTTAGTAAACTTCAATTTAACTGAAAATGTTGGCTCTTTGACTCACTGACTGACTGTCTGACTAACAACTAAATGGTTGGATAGCGGCTTGGGTTTGTGTTGATGTTGTTGGTGTCTCGCTTATAGAATCGGGGTGCTGAGCTTTTATACATACCTATTTTCAATTGTGTTTTTTTTTCTTTTTATTTATTTTTTCCTTTATTTTTTATTGTTAAACAAAATACACACACACACACAGACTCTCACAGATAAACACGATATAGAAACGTTTGTAATGCTTGTAGCCGCCGTGCTATAAGTTTGTTAACATTATGTGAAGCCGCCACTCTCTGCTAACTTTTGCGCCAACGAAGTCAGTCGAATGTCTAAAATAATTTTTTTCCCTGTGTGTTTTTTATTTTGTATTTTTGCAGGCCTTTGACTCGTATCGTTTTGTGGATGATTTTGTAAATTTAGTTTTGTTCGGTAATTCGTCGCGTTAAGCAGGAAAAGAATAAACAACAACAAAAATTATTCTAAAATATTATTGTTATTTTACGTGGTTTTTTGTTTTCTTCTTTAATTGTTTATTATTGTCTGACAGTCAGTCACAATGTTTGTGCGAGTGTGTGTGTTTGTGCTCTTTTTATGCAAAAAAGCAATAACAACAAAAATTCTATATTAAATGAGTGAATTTAATAAAGAGCACAAAATAATAATAATAAGAAAAGAAAAAAACGTGTGTTTAGCAGAGAGCAAAAATTCTAACCCAACAAAAAAGTGAGAGGGAGTAATTTGCTGGATTAAAAAAAAAGTATGAATGAGAGAGAGCATTTTATTATAATACTATTTTAAAGAGAGTGTTTTGCAAAAAACTAAAAGTGGAATAATAATTTTCTAAATGTTCTTGTTCTTGTTTTTTTTCGGTGTATTTTCGTGAGTGATTTTTTTTATATCGTTTTTTTTTTTGTGCACGAAATATCTAAAGAAGTTTAGTTAAGTGACCACCATTTTTTTCTTCTTCTCAATATTCACCAGAATTATAATACAACTTTGGTATTTGATAGATTTGTTGTATTAAAATTGTAGTAAAATTTTGTTATAAAGTGGAGTAATAAAATTAATTATAAATTTAAAAAAAAAAAAAAACTCGGAAATTATTGTTAATAAGAAAAAAAGTATATAAAAAATAATAAGCAGATAAATATTGACAGAAATATTAAAATTAAATAAAAATCGAATTAAACAATAATTTTAAATAAATAAAAATAATTAATTTTAAAACTAAATAATGGACTTGATCTTTGCATTCGTAAAATAACTTTAGAATAACATTCCTTACGGATCCCAGTATAAGAGAGAGTATAAGATGAAGGTGTATAACCATACATAAACCTTTCATTCCTCATTGTTCTTATCTATAAAAATCCCCTATAAAAATTCCCCAAAATTGATTCAACAGAAAATGAGTTTTTTTATACTGATAACAACGTTTTAAAAACATTCTCACTGCATTCCACGCTAAAAAAAATATTCCAATTTGGAAATCAAGAATGACTATCAATTATTGATACGCTCATCTAAAAAGGATCGTGCCCCAGTAGAATGTTCTGCATTAATCTAAACAAATTTAGCAATTTGGAGATCGTAAATCTTAATTTGAAAATTCTTCTTGGAAATAATAACACTTAATTGAGGTTAAATTTCTTCTGATGATATTGACACACATAAGCACTGGATTTTTCATTTACGAACATCTACATAAGTGAGGTTAAATTTCCCACCAGGCAGTATTTTTCTCATCTAGTTTGACGTTAATGTGAGTTGGAATAAAGCGGGAGAACTTGACAAAGTTTCATTTCTGCGTGTAGAAGTCAGGCTTTTGTGATCGAATTTTTGACTCTTTAAATATAAAGATTAAGGTCTTTTAGTAATAAAAATTATGTTTTAGTTTCCAGAGATTTATAACCGATTTTATTATTTAAGGTTTTTTTTAATATCGTCGATATTTTGGGAGACATTTTTGAAAACATCTCTTCGCTCTATATAAAAGCCCAATATCGCATTATTCATTTTAGTTTTGGGAACATAATGTAATGTTTTAGAAGCTTTCCTACCGTAAGTGTGGGATGCCTCACAACGAGAGATGGAAATTAAAAAAATATCTCACTAATTTTTTGGAAACTTAATCCTATTAAAAATATTTTAGAACTATTTAAAGTTTTCCTAACGTATCTATAGGATTGAAGATCAGTTTAAATGTTATATGGGCATATGAAGCCTCACTTATGAGAGATAGAAATTATATGTTTTTATGCTTTTGGCCCCTAATCATTTTTCCTTTTGAAATAAAATTTCCTTGAACGAGGGCTACACAACAATTTGTTTTCATCCATTTATTGTTTTTATTTTTAGCACTTTAAAATCAAATCACAGCACTGATCCCCAGCCATTTTTCTAGCAGATATCTTTGGTGATCTTTTCAATATGCTTTCTTATGTCTTGACCTTCTCAACACCATATTGATAATGTTTTCCTTTCTATCTAAAGTTTCTCCTCATTACATTTCATGGAAATAGAAACTATTGACTTATCCTTAGGCCAATTTTGGGAGGAAGTTTTTTTTTATTTATTTAGAAACTGACATTTATTTTGATGAACAATTTTTATCAAAATCACTTAAAATCTTTATGGTTGTTTTTTAAAGTTATTAATTTATGAATTTCTTCAAATAACTTGATTCCAAAGAAGTTAAAATTTTATCGTTCGATTTTTTTGTTTTTCACTTGTAGCAAAATTTCCATAGAATAGAATCCAATTAAGTAATTTTTGGACATATTTGTCGCATTTTCTATTAAAATCCTCCCGACATTATTTTTTCATTTTGAAATTTTTACTTATATTTTTTGTATGAAAATAGACATTTTGAGGTGAATATAAATTGTTTGAGGTGAATTTAGTCGATTTATTTTACAATATAAACAATATATAAAAAGTCGTCGATATTTTTATTATTTTGAAATTTTTTTGAAGTGAAGAATTTTGTCATGGAGGATGAATATTTATAAGTTAATAAAATTTGTACCCATAATTTTGCCACAACTGTAACTTGTAGGAAATAGTATGATAAATTACTTGAATCGCGCGTCTATTTTATTGTCAAAATGATGTTTTTGTTATTGTTGTTATTATTTTTATTATAACATTTATTGGTGGTTGTTTTTGTTATTATTTCTTTTTTTTTTTCTTACTCAGTATTATACAAATGTGAAATGTGAATTTTATTTTTGTCATTTAATTTATTTTGGTGATTTTCCTTCTGGCTTCATTCAGTTACAATTTGAGTGTGAGCAGTTATTAACGTGGGTTTTCTTTTTTAAACAGAAATTTAAGAAAAAAGAAATGAATGAAGTTAATAATTGATAAATGTAAAACGAAGTAAATACTTAAATTTATTTATTTAAAACTCCTTTATTTAACTACTAAATAATACAACGAAGTTAATGTTAACTTCACTCGCTGGTATATGTGTCTCTTTGTTGTTAATGCTCTCTACATGCAATTTGCAATTGCAGCAAGTGAGTGAGACAAGTTTTTTTGTTTTGCTTAGGCTTTTTTGTTTGGTGGTATGTGTTTGTAGTAATAGTGGTGTAAGTACTTCAGTTTGTTTTTCTTAAGTTACATGCGAAGTTAACAGGCAGTTTTGTGTTCAGTAAATGGAATTTATAACAGAAATGAATATTTTATAACACATTTAATGCCTGAAGATAATAAGAGATTTTTATTTTTTTTGAAATAAAGTGAATTAAAAAAATGTGATTTTTCGTCAATTTGCTGTATGGAAATTATATATTTCAATTGTTTTAGTGTTATTTAATTGAAATCAAAATAAAATTTATAATTTAATGTAAATGTGTACGAAATAAAAATGAAAATCCATTGAAATCATAAAATTGAAATAAAGTGTTTTATTTGTTTTTTTCTCTTTGTTGTATCTAAATCTTTACATATATATGAAAATTTCTATATCGTAATCAATAATCTTTATTCAATAATGAAAACACAAAAATAAAAAGAAAAACCCCAAAAAGAAATCAAAAAAAAGAAAGCAAATAAAGAAAATAATAAATAAATAGAAAAAAATTATAACGAGTAATATCGTCATCTTCTTTTCTTTATAATCAAATAATCTAAAACACCTCCGACCTACGTAACAATGTCTTCACCCCCCCCCCCCAACATGCTCTCTTCATTTCCATCTCCACCTCACTTTAATAATATTCTATATCAATTTTTTTAATACAGTTTAGTGTGGTGAAAAAATAAAACAAGAAAAATTTTATTAAAAAAATGAAATTTCTTGAAAATCAATTTAAAATTTATTGAAATGTTTTGAAAAAAAAATCATTCAAAAAATAAAAAATAAATAAAAATATCTAAAATTAAAAAAAAACACTTTTTTAAAAATAATATATAACAAATTTTATTTTATTAACAAATAAATTTGTTTAGTCCATGTGTGTGTATGTAAATTTCTAATACTAAATAAATTATTATAATAATAAAAATTCTCAGAAATCAAAACAACAACAACAACAATTATTATTTCTACTAAAATTTTTGTCATTAAACAAAATAATGTGATTTTGTTTTTTTTTTGTGTTATTTCATTAAATTCTTTCTGTTTTTGTTGTAATTAATTGTTCAGTGTTGTATTTTAACTTAAAATAATAAAATAATAATCAATTTAAATATTTCCTGTAATTAAAAATTTAAACAAAAAAACAACAATACACAAAGGTAAATATTTATATTTCTTATATATTATTTATTATTTAATGATGACATAAAAACATTATTTTATATTTTAAGCTTTTATTTCTGGCTCCCACACTTTAATATTCTTAATTCTCTAGAATTATAAATTCATATAAAAATTCAAAAAAAAAAAGTCATATAAATATTGAAAAATACAAATTTTAAGAATTTGCATATTTCAAATGAAATATTTATTATTATTTTTTGTTGGTTTTGATTTATGTGAAAATTTATGGAATTTTAGCTGAATTTTTTTATTCGATTTTTTTTAATTATTAAAAATGTGTCTTTATTTGCTTGGCAAATTTTGTTATATGAAAATTAGCTAAAATTGTGTTTTTTTATTTAAATATTCAAGATTTATAATTTAATTTGAAATTAATACTTTAAAAGGCGAATTAGCTTCGGATTAGAAACAAAAACTAGTGGATTTAGGTTAATTTTAAAAATAAATAAGATTGATTCTGATGCTTTTAATTCTTGAAGAGAATTTATAACAGTTACAGTGGCATAATAATAATAATAATAATAATAATAATAATAATAATAATAATAATAATAATAATAATAATAATAATAATAATAATAATAATTATAATAATTATAATAATAATTATTATTATTATTATTATTATTATTATTATTATTATTATTATTATTATTATTATTATAATAACTATTATTATAATATTTTTATAATCTTAATTATTAGAATTGAAATTTTGAAACTTTTTCGGTTTTCCATTAACGTGCTTTCTATCACATGGCTTAAACAGGTAGTCCATCTCCGTTTAACATCTACCACACTTTTGTTGGACACCTTTTTAATGTGCTCTTCATTTCTTTATTAACAAGAGCCGAATATCTCTCTAAAGGCCTCTCACATTATTGTTCCTGTACCACTCAATGGCTTGCTTATCATAGTGACAGGATATCAAGTCAGGTCAAAAATAAGTGGACGGTATTTATAGAGTCCATTGTAACAAATGATTGGTTTCATTTGCCGCAACTGAACCAAGAATTTTTAGACAAATTTTGACTGCTTTTTCTTCAACATTCCCTTGAGCAGTAGCAACAAAAATTTTTCTGACCAGGAAGTTGGGAAACATGTGTCCAAATCTAGGAGACATCATCCATTAAGTACCAAGAATATGCTTTAAAAACACTTAACTTGAATTCCCTGCTCTGTTATTGGCCCTAAATTTTTAACAGTTTTCTATCAATAGACAAGTTCTCTCGGTACTGTTTGATAACTTTTGAAATAGTCTGACAGCCGACCTTTGATTGCTTTGGTCCACTTTTTGTATGATCATGTTGGGTTTTGTTGGAAATGTTTAATAATTTCACTAACGCCCGATTTTCAGATCACTCTTTTTAATCAGATGTAGCTTGATCTAAAAAACATCGTATATACCATTCCCCTATGCCCTGCCCGATTTTTTAATGAAAACTTATCCATTCTTTAAATTTTATAGTGGGGGATTCCACTGCCCCGGGCTCTATTCAAAATTTTGTTATTAACTCTTCATCTACGTCCCAAATTTCATGAAATTTATTTTAAGACTTTAAAAGATTCGCTATATCTAAGTTTTTAAGGTGTTAGGGTAATACCATTCCCCCGTGTCCCAATCGTAAATTCTGTAGTCCACAATAATGTGCTGTCAAAGAAAAATACATGTATCTTATATCGTGCGATTTCATATATATAAGATATAGAAAAATGCGATATTAGTTTTTTCTTTTGTAAGGAGTACCCCTCCCCCATGTCCTATCCGATAAACTTATAGTGCTTACCATTTTTCACAAAAGAAAATATTCGACAGGTTAGAATTTCAAGAAATTGAAAAAAAGTTTAAGTTAAAATTGTTCAGTTTTAATCGGTTACCTTAAATATCGGTGTATAACTTTTTCTACTTATACTATTTCACCGATTTTAAATAGGAAACAATTATCTGACCAAATTTAATTGAGCTCTGTCAATTATTGTGGATTTAAGCGTGTTAACAACCGACAGAGAGATGGATGTACCTAAATAGACTTAAATTGAATGCAGTAATAAATTTACTTTATGGGACCTTAGATGATTAACACATGTGGTGGTAGAGGTTATACGCTTGTCACTGCCCAGATTCTTAAGTGATGGGAATAATTTTATAAGATATAAATAAAATAATAATATTTAAAGGAGATTCTAAATGTAATCGGTTCATTATGGGATGAGTTAGTGAATTCGTAGTACTTTAAGGAAAAACTTGTCATTCGAAAATCTCTTAAGAGATATCATCAGGTCTTAATCCTTAGGTCTGTTCAATCTGTGTGGCCAAATCTAAAACCTACATTTATAAGAATGTGATCTGACAACGCTCAACGATAAGTAGTTAATATTCATGAATAATTTCGTCAGATATCGGCTTCGAAAATATTTTGAATATTAAGTTGGACGATTATTATTATTTTTCTTTTGATAATTTGGTTTGAAAATTTTGGATTCAACCTATATTCTGTAGTTTAGTATAAAGCCTATAAACTAGTTCTTGACTATATCAAAATTATTACCTAGTTTATAGTCTATATCAGAATTCATAGCCTTAACTTCAGTTAACCGTCTTGACTATAATCAAATTTGTAGTCTTACAATCTAGTTAATCGTCGTAACTAGAATTAAGTTAATAATTCTATAAAGTCTACTTGATTAAACTCATGTACTGATTACAGTTTGATTAATCGATTTTAGTAAAGTTAAGTTTATTTAATTGACTACAGTTTAGTTATTTGAATCGTCTATAGTCTATCGTCTATATTCAAGTCAATAATTTTTACTTTAATATCGTCCGTAATTTAATCTGTCGTATTTGCTTGACTATAATTTAACTATAACTGTATTATTTTTTAAAATATTTCTGTCATTTCTTCTCATTATTCATTACTGATAATTTTTGTCAGACACCATAGACGTTGTTATAGTTACAAGAAGAATTTGTAATAAATCGTTGATTTCTTTGAACATTTTTTAAATCTATTTTCCAAATCTGCGATATTTGGGAAGAACATTTTTTAATACTTTTTTCTCCAGACTTTTCAATCATTTATTTTGTAATAAAATTTTTGTATTATTGATGTAATATTGATCAGAATGACAACAAAACAAAGTGATTATCAAATAAATGATAATAAGAAAAATATCACAACTAAAATCAAATGTTGTTTCAGATAAAAATTAAAAAATATAACAGTGAAAATTAACCCGATTCGAAGGATCAACTGCAAATCGTATTTATTGTAGGAGTAATATGATTTTTGTTATTGGTCCTACGAATCGGATTCTATTCACTGTTATAACTCTTTTCTTTAAACATAATTGACATTTAATATTTAGTTATTGCACAAAAATTTCTAGTTTATTGATCCTGCCAGCCGGATGTTTATTAAATTTTTGGTGAAAGTTTTTTTTCTCTCTAAACAAATAAACATGTTTTTCCCAAAATATAATTTCACCAAAATTTCATTTATCCACAAATTGATAAATATCTGCTATTTACGTCTATTAATTATTAATCGTAATAAAAATTTCATGATGAAACTTCAAAAAAAAAAAAAAAAAAAAAAAAAAATAAAGCTTTTAGCCACTTTTAACTTAATTTAATAAGTTAATAAAAACAAAATTTGTTGAAATAATTTAAATTGCCTTATTAAACGATAACTATAAAAAAATATGAAAAGTTTTGCCACTTTAAAAATTAAGTGTTTCTTTTTAACACCCAAAGTCGTTAACATTGTCACCATTTAACTCGTTTTGCATTTAACAAACTGCTGCTGCTGCTCCCGCCACCAAAAAGTAAAATAAAATCTCAAAGTTTATCTTGAGTTGAAATTTTAGTTTTTTTTTGTTTTCACCATTTTATAAAAAGTTGTTAAAAATAGTGAAAAAGGAAACAATTTAATGTACGAGAAATACCACTTTTTTTTGGAAATTTTTGGTTAAAAAAGGTTCTTTTGGCTTTAAAAACTGAAAATAAAAGAGAAACAAATTTAAAATTCTTTAAAGTGATTTTTTTTCATTTAGAATGACATAAAATCAAGTTTTAAAACATTTTGCTAAGAACTCATTATTTTTTGGTTTTTTTATTATTATTAAAACCCGATAAATAGTAAATAATGATGCACAGTGTTTTACAATCGACATTTTTTGGAAATAATTCTGTAACTTTGAAATTATTAGAGATATCATAATGAAATTTCATATGAATAGAATAAAGGTGTCTTGGAATAGATTTAGATGAGTTCAGGTGTGCAACTGGTCAGGAATGCAGTCAATGATCAGCTAAAGTAGAACACCTCGAGTGGGACAGTTTGTCTAAATTTGATTTTTTGGAAATAATTCTCTAATATTTAAAGCGTAAAGATATCTTAGTGAAATTTCACATGATTAGAGCAGAGATATTTTGAAGTCAGATTTAAAAGAGTAGAGTCCCCTACCTGACCAGGAGCGAATTCAGTATCACTCGAAATTAAACAACTCAGTTATGTTGTTTTTTCTTAAAAATTCGTCAAAAATTCATTTATGAATTGAGACAAAATATATTTTGTGTATAGACAGTCCTTGTAAATCTCTATAAAAATACTCTTACATGTATATGTTATCTCTTAGAGTTTTAAAGATATTTAAATCGAAATGAATTTTTAAACTATTTTTACTTTTGTTTTTTAATTCCTTTTTAAGTTAACGGTCTTATTATGGGTCCTAAAATTTTTTAAAAATATAAGACAGATTCCCTATAAAACACTCAAAAATATTGTTTAAATAACCGTATAAATATATGAATCCATTAAAAAGTTATATTAACCTGAATTTGAAACTTTTAAAAACATTTTAGTTTTTTGGGATGTTTTCCAAAAAGGTGGCGTCACATATTAACTAATAAAAGCAATTTTGTGTTTAGAACTTTATAAATTTTTATTGTTTTATAAAGGAATCTTAAGGAAAATTCCTGTAAACTAAATTCAGAGGAGCTTGCGGCAAAGACCCACCTACAAGCCCTAAACAAAGTTGGAAAATTTAAAAAAATAATTTTCATCTCTTAAGTTTCTTAATTTTTAAATTTGGAATCATCTTTAAATTATTCCTAATATATAGCAACATATGTTAGGTCTACACCCGAGAAGTAATTTTTTCCCGGAAGACTCCTTTAATGAAAGGTTGATTGAATCATTGAAAGAAGTAAATTTCTAAAAAACGAGCAAATTTTACGAGAGTGAATCAAGTTTTAATTAATTTTTGATTTGTTTTAACATTATTTATTAAAGTATAGATTATTTTTGGAAAGGTAATTATTATAGAAATTATATATTATTAATAATAATGTTTTACAAATAAATTTATTTAATAATTTTTTCAAAAAACTTAAAATTTGTATTTTCGGTAAATTTTTTTTTGAAATTTTACTTGATATTTGACCTTAAATAAAATTATCACAAATAAAGCTGTTAATATAAAATTTTAGTATAAAGTGGTTAAAATTGTCTTTAATACAGGACCATTAACAAATTCCCAATTTTTTGTTCTTAAATACCCAAAATAACCATATGAGACAAGCTTGATTTAAAATTTATTTTTTCACCATAATTAGTCACTCTATAGAAATATATTTTTTTTAAATTAATAAAATTCTGATAGTATTCCCTCTTAAGTCCTCATGCCTTAACATTTAGATAACTTTCAGATTTGGTAAGGAAACATTTTTGGTTCAGAGGAAAATAGTGGATTTTAAAGTGAAAAATATCAACACTTTTTGGGAGAAAAATCGAAATTACAGAAATAAAATTTTTTCTTTCAAAATTCCGATTTCAAAATAATTTTACTTTTTGTTGAATCCACATTGTTAAAGGGTTTTTTAAGGATTGTTTTTTTAGAATTTAATTTACAATCCAGAAAATATTTTGGAAAATGTGTTTGAACCTAAAAAGAGCCTACCAATGTCTGAAAATATTTTCAAATTTTGTCTAAATATCTCTTAAACTATATGTAATATGCCAAACATATTAAAGTATTTTTGTAGGAAATTACAAGGACTTTCCACAGCCACAATTTTATTTCAATGAAATCATAACTGAAATTTTGTTGATTTGTAAAAGAATCATTTTTAATTTTTTAGAAATACTTGAGGTGACCAAATTTGGACATTGATCCCTCACTTCGCAGATCCACTAAGACCTTTTATTTTCCCTAATTAATTGATAAACTTCTCAAAAATATTTATGATAAATTTCTTTAAAAAATATTCAGTAGTTTCCAAGTTATAGAATTATTTACACAAAAAAGATCACTGTGTAGTGGTGAAGTGAAGATGGTGTTAATTGTTTGGTCCATCCCCAGTTCTCCAGACCCACTAAAAACTTGTTCTCACACATATTAATTGAAAAACATCTTAAGAATGCCCATGCAAAATTTCATTAAAAGATATTCAGTAGTTCCAAAGTTATTGAATTATTTACACAAAAAAGGATCACTGGTGATAGATTGAAGATGGTGTATATTGTTTGATCTATTTCTAGTTCCTCGGACTCACTAAAAACTTACGCCGTTTTCAAACAATGGAAAAACACCTTAATAATGTACCTGCAAAATTTTATAAAGAAATATTTTGTAGTTCGAAAATTATTAAATTATTTACACAACAAACAATTTTGGAAACACTGTTAATGGTGGAGTTAAATATGGTGCAGTTTGTTTGGTTTATCTACAGTTTCTCGGACCCACTAAGTACGTATACTTTAAACACATTAATTCAAAATACCTCAGGATTGACAATGCGAAATTTCATTAAAAAAATATTTAGTAGTTCCCAAGTTATTGAATTAATTACACAAAAAGGGTTCACTGTGTAGTGGTAAAGGTGAAGATGGTGTATATTGTTTGGTCCATTCCCAGTTCCTCGGACTCTCAATTGAAAAACACCTTAAGAATGTAGCTGCAAAATTTCATAATGAAATATTTAGTCGTTTTAAAATTATTGAATTATTTACACAAAAAAGCATTTTGGTATCACTGCGTTGTGGTGGTGTTGGTGGAGGTGAAGATGGTGTATTTTGTTTGTTAACTGTCAAAATTTCTATGTTTTTTTTGTATGGTGTATTATGGTGAATGAAATTTTTTTTGTTTTTAATACATTTCTATTTTTGTTGTTGTTGTTATTATTATTCTGATACGTGAAATGTACATTCTTTTCATGTTTAACAACCATATGTCATTTTTTTATTTTGTTGTTGTTCGAACATATAAAAATGTGTATTTGTAAATTGTATAATATTATGTTTTTATGTCTGTGTGTATGTATGTGTATATATGTATTATTTAGGATTTATGTGTATACAATAAAAATTGTATTATTGTTTGTAATTTATGTCTGAACAAAAAAAAATTATGTGTATAAATTGTGGTATAACAAAACCCCCTTCCCCCTCCTTAAAAAATATATATGGATTTTATCAGTGAGTATTTTTTCAAAATTTTTGCTGACTCAAATGTTGTATGATTTTATAGAAAATAATAAAAATTATAATCAACGAACGAACAACTCTCGATTCAATTCGTTTCGTTTTAGCATTTGGGTGCTGCTGGTTTTTGCTTTTTGCTTCTTATAATTTTTTTTTGTGTATTAAATGCATAACTAAATTCGCCGCAAAATTATTACAAATAATTTATTCAAAAATTTCGCCATCTTTTGTGGCTCGTATACCGTTATATTTTTTGAGGTTATAAAAGGGTTATGTTCAGTTCTTTTAATCATGAAGGCAATTTTGGTTTAAATTTGTTCATCTTATGACCACTGCTGTCCAGCCAGACTATCTGGCGTTGAAAGAAACAAATAATAATAACTTGTGACAGTATCTATTGGAAGGCACATGTCTGAAGTACATTTGAATCTTTCAACAATCAAGTTTTCTTGACTTAATTCTTTAGCTATGAAGGATATCCTTAAGTAGCCCTTCGCCTCAAATCATTTCATTAATTTACAAATAAATTATTGTCACTTCTGAAATAATTCGTTATTTAAATTAAAAATACAGTTTTTATGCTCGAAGGATGCACAGGGTTCCCAAATCGCTTTGTTGAAAATCTGTAACATTTGAAGTACTTAATTCTTTATTAGGAGAAACACATGTTCCTGCTAGATTCTGGGGATGGATAGTGGTCCAGCTCTGGGGTTCGAATTTTAAATCTTCAATATTTTATTTATGATTTGAAAAATATGCCTTCATATGTGGGGTATTTACAGTTGAAGAGATATTTCGATGAAGTAAAATTTTGACCCATGATATTATTCCGCTAATTCTGGTGACCATCGCGGAGTTTAGAGTTTATCGGAAATTATAGCGATTTGTGAAGCTCCTTTAGGCGATAAAAATTTTACGCAAATAAGTAGTAAAAAAAACATCCTTGTCTGCAACATGTTGCACCGTAAAAGGAATAAGTCTGTATCTTTAGATTGGCACGTTGGATTTATACGTAACTTAATATACGGATAGCAGAAGAGTGTAGCTTTATAACTTTGAAAGTGGATCAAGAAGGTGAAATATTTTTTTTTTGATTGGTTAACAAACAAAAATTATGAGTTTTTTCAACTCACTTTGGTGTTCAGAGTTTATAAGATATAAAAAAGCTGCACTCCTCCAACCCAATAAAATCGAATCCGCTAAATTCGTTGGAGAAAAATTGCCAACACTAATCTGTCGACTTTTCACGCCATCTAATTCGATACGAAAAATTAAATCATAAATACACTTGACAATTTTTGAAGCTCTCGATATGCTTCAGCCATAATTTTCTCTTCAACATCGTAATCGATACTTACCCGATTTCGTTCCCCAAAATCACTGCGAAGAGAAAGAATAAACAACAAACTTTTTTTCAGAATACCTTACTTTGCGAATTTTACTCTTTCTGAGCTTCTGAATTCACAATTTCATTTCTCCAAATTCAGACGATTTTTGAATATATCAAGTGAAAATGAAGCACTGTTTTCCAATACAGAAACAGCATGACTTATCTTAATAATACGTTCCATTGTTTCATTATTTCTTAGTACCTTATAAATCGTTTCAAAATAACTTTTTAATTTGGATTCAAGAAAACAATGGATTATTCAAGCTAACTCTCCGCTTTGACAGTCCTTTGTCTCCTGGTTCCCATCTATTTATTCTCTTTGGTATAATCGTTAATCACTCTTCTGATTTTGTTAATGGATTATTCAAGCGAACTCTCTCTCTAACTTTAGGTGCCAGAATGTTTAGTTCATCATTACCTAACCAGTCCTTTGTATCCTGGTTCCATTTTCTCTTTGGTGTAATCGTTAATCTCTTTTTTGATTTCGTGTACTTAATGTCCCTGTATAATTAATATGACACAATCACTTTGGTCCAGATTAAATGCTCTCTTTTCGTATAAACATTTACTTGAAAAACTGCGTTATGATTCAATTGCAAAAGAGAGATTTTGGTTTCGAAAATACAATGTTTCCGTTCTCTATATGTTTAAACTTGTGTAGTTCAAACCATCGCAATATCTGTCAATTATGTGATCCGGCATTAGGTTATATTAAGTCTGTTAATCTATTCTTGGAAGAAATCAAATTATAATTGAACTTTATTTGCTGACATTCTGACAGCCGAAATAAAAATTATTATTCGAGTAAATTCGTCTAGATTATTAAAAGTTCTCCATATATTTTAAGGCTAATACGCCCATCTAAAAAAAGCCCCTTATTAATTGGAATATACAATGTTTTGCATTTAATGGAGACAATTTGGAGAATTGGAACTCTTTTTTACAAACATACATGGTTGGCCGGATTCAGGGAGAATCCGGCCAACCATGTATGTCACGTTTTAGTTTATAACTCAAAAATGGCAACAAATAAGGATCAAAGTTAAATTAGATGATCCTTATTACTGTCCAAGGAGATTTTAAAGAGTTGGTGTATTATATTTTTTCATTTTAAAACACCCTACAGTTTTATGTTTAATTAGGAAATATATAATTTTTATTTAAATTTAAAAAAAAGTACCAAGAAAAAGGTACGAATAATAAAAAGGGGAAATATTCGTTAAAATACTATTTGGCGACAACGAATTGCAAAAAAAAAAGCGAAGAAAAACGGAATGAAACTTTTACGATTCCAAAAAAAAAAATATGTATGTATAAGTAATATACAATAATAAAAATATCCATAAGTACTTAGATACATACATACATACATACATACATACATACATACATACATACATACATACATACATACATAACCATTTAATATACAATACATATTTTATTTTATAGTTCTTGTTATTACTTTTGTTGTTGCTGTTGTTATTACTGTTGTTGTTGTTTTTTTTTTAATTCCTTCATATGTGACATGTTGTTTGTATTTGGTTTCCAACTCCTCATACCTCTTCTTTTTCCTTCATCTTTTTTGTTGTTGTTGTTGTTTTGCTTTTGATTGTATAAAGACGTTGTTGGGTTACGTTGTTGGTGGATGGATGTACTTTTATTTCATATTATTGTTGTTCTTGTTGTTGCTATTTTTCATTTCATTCCCATTTAAACTTCTCACCCCGTAATATTATATTTGTTGTTATGTATTTATTCGCTTCATCAGTGTTGCCACTTTATGTATTATTACACATATTATGTGTAATTTTCACTTGCATATGTATGTGTGTGTGTAATTGATTTGATGTGTAAATTATGTGTAATTTTAAATTTTTGACATGAATTATTATACCCTACACCATCATAGGTGATGGCGGGTATTTTGTGTTTGTGCAGCTGTTTGTAACGGGCCGAAAAAATAGTCCTAACAGCACTTTTCAGAATACCGTTCGACTCGAAATCACTTACTGAGTCGTTTTAAGCATGACTGCCCGTCCATCCGTCCTGCTAGCCAAATAAAGCTTGATCGCAAACTACAGATCGCAGTTTTGAAGATATTTTAATGAAGTTTGGCACGTACTATTATTCGGGCCCAAAGACGATGCCCATTAAGATTGGTTATGGACGGTCTATTAATTCATATAGGTCCCATACAATTGACCCCCTTCCCCTGAAATGGGGGTTTTTGTTCATAAAATTTCTAAATGTAAAACGACTTTAATCAAATTTTTCCAAACCTAAGTCTTATAATATTCTAAAACGATGTGCATAATTATAAGAGGATCGGTCCATTATTTCTTATAGGTCCCATTCAATCACCTTTTCAAATATCACTTTGAAACTAATAAATCGCAAATATACGTGGGTCTTGTGAAATATTTAGTTATATATGAGATAAATATAAGCCAAAATAGCTGTGCGAAATTAAACGAGGGTCGGTATATAATTTTCTTCTAATTTCCATATAACTCTACAGAAATAAATTCCCTTCAAAACGCGTTTATTCACATAAATTTTAGAATCATAATAATATATTGCACTCATAAGCATAAAAAGGCAAGCAAATTATGCGAGGGTCGTTCAAAAAATTTTCGTAGCAGACATTTGCAATCAACTATATGGAGTAGGGTATTAAATTGTGGGGCTTGACCGACTATACCATTTTTGTTTGCTTCTTATTGTCACAATAGAAAAACCTAATTTGCTGAAAGTGAAGTCCAAAAAGACTATGACAAAGCTATGAACCTGCTTACAATCCAGAAAGACTATATAGTGAAGTAGTTGCATATGAATAAATATGTCACGTATCATTCCCTAATAATTTTCATCAAAACAAAATTTCATTTTGCTGATCAAATTTATTCTAAAATCAGCATTAATATTCTAATTTTAATCTGCAAATCGGAAAAGAAACTTAGTCTTTTGAACCAAAGACATTATCTTTATTTAAAAGCGTTTTCAATCACTTGAAATAAGCTTGCAACAACATGATAATGAGTGGCTTTATCATGATCTATTGGTATTTGGAAATTTTTAACAGTTCTTTTTCAAATAAAAAATCCTTGCAAAAACGTCTGATCCAAAATCTGCAGAAATGAGAGCATATGACTTCCACAAAGTATTTCCATTTTATAGCGGTTGGTAAAGTTGTTTTTGCTTCTTCCTATGTAAGATTGAGTTGTTCTAGATCTTGAAGTATCGCACGTTTTGCTAGTTATTCCTGGACGTCTTATGCTTCTTCAACTTTGAAGGTATATTCTGATAGTGCGGCCAGGGTCCTCGTTTGTAATGTTCCACAGTTAAATGTTGTTGATGTTGTTATAATTTTGCCCTTCTCTATATCCCTACCCAAGGAATATTCAATTTTTTAGTATACTCTGGTGTATTTATAGTTAAAGATTTAGGAAATAAAATGCGACCTGGGGAAATTTTTCAAATATTGATCGCAGGTTTTTTTTTGGGTTATAAATAAGCTAAAAATAAAAATTTTTATTTAAAAACCGAAACCGGTTAACCGTCTATTTGTATTACAGAAAATCAGCCCGTTTCGAATTGTTTATATTTTCAAATTCTTCGCCATGCCGGTTTTTCCAGTCGGTTAACCGGTTTTTAATGGAAGACACTTTAAAGCTTAATACTAAAATATTCAGCTACATTTTTATATATTCCGCCATGACTGAGAATATATAAAATTTTTCATTCTGTGTGTTACAAAGTACATCATACAGAGACATCATGTTCTGCACTGATTTTGCTATGTCCGCCGGTTTAAGGTATAATAACGTTAATACACAAATCTTGCAGAATATTTTTTATTCAACAATAAACATTTTTAGGTATAGAAGATATACACCTGTAATTTGGACACATTCAGAAATTAAAGAAAATAGTTTCCATTAAAGAAAAATAATGGATTTAAATTGAATTATGGTATCTAGACGCTTTATTTTGCCTACAATACCGAAAAACACTAACAAAAGAACTTGCACTTAGTTCCTTATACAGTGCAAGTATAATTTGATAAACCTGATGTACAAATGATTACAATATTTTGATTATGATGGAACCATTCTATTCAACTTCCATCCATATAAAGACCAATACTCGGTATACGTTTTTTTATTGGTTCAACTCTAAATTTCTATTGAATAATAATTTTTTCTATAGATTTACAATAAGCAAACAAAAACCGGTTTTTTGGACATAAAACCGTATTCGAAAACGTATTATTTGAAAAGCCCGTTTTTCGAATAATTCGAAAATAATAAATAAAAATATAATTTTTCTTCAAATGTGTCATTTAGGCGACACCTAAGTGTAGTTTAAAAATTTCCTTCGGTGGCAACACTGCCCTTCATACACTTTTAGTGTATTTATTTTGTCTATGTGTATGTGTATGAGTATGTATTTGTAACTCCTCGCCAAGTTATCGCTGTTATTGTTGTTGTAAGGTTTTTTTCTTAATTTTTTTTCTGTTAAGGTTAAAACTCTTCTTTTTCTACATTTTTTTACACATACATTCATATACACATACATACATACATACATACATACATACATACATACATACATACATACATACATACATACATACATACATACATACACATACATACATATACATACATACATACATACATACATACATACATACATACATACATACAAATATACATACATAAAAACATACATAATTAAAATTTTTAAATTTCACTTTTTTTAAATTTTAATTTTCATAAAAAATTAAAAATTTTAATATATATAATTTTTACAATTTGAATTTTGGAGAAATAAAAAATTTTGCAAGATTTATTTTTTTCGTTCATATATTTATTAAATTTCCCTCAATAAAATTTTTGGGAGTGTTTTTGCAGTACAGTGCAATGCAATACACTCGTTCAATGAAAACCATAACTCTATATTTGCTATTTGTATTACGATTTATACGATTTTTTACATTTTTTTTAAATTTTTTTTTGTAAAAATTTTAAACGAATCCAACGTGAAACGACATCAGACGGTGGTAACATTTTATTGTAATATTTTTTTATTATTTAGATGGTATCTATGTGTGAATAACTATGTGTGTGTGTGTGCGAAAGAGTTGGATATGCATTAATGTAATGAATGTCCGAAATGTATAGTTGCGGCATTTGTTGTAACTTCAAGTTACAACAAAAACTCGTCGTTAATTCCCAGGTTTTATTATATGTTTTTTTAAGCTGCTCCAAAGTAGACGTTGCTATTTGTTTTGTTGTTGGTTGGTCGTTTGGTTTAAGTGTTTTTTTTTTGTCTTGGAGTTTTGTTTGGGATCTGTATGGGTGTGTGTGTTTGTGTGCGTTTGAGAGAGTTTTTAATTTATAAGTTTTGAATTGTTTCTTCTTGTTGTTGGCTGATTCTGTCAAGTATTTTAATGTTGTTTTTTTGCTTCGTTATATTTTAAGTCTTTTGGATTTTTTGCATTTAATGCTGCTGCTCTGTTAAATGTTCTTTTCCCTTTCCTAGTTGTTTTTATTGTTGTTGTTGTTGCTGTTGGCTGCAGTTATTGTTTAGTGCTATAAATATAGTTTATATAGTTTTTAAGCTTAATTTTTTTGGTGGATTTTTTTGTTCTGCTTAAGAAATATATTCCCAAAGAAGTGGCTGGAACGTATTAAGAGACAACCAACCAACCAAACAAACAAACCAATCAAGCAGCCAAAGTCAGCCAAGTCAGTCAGCCTGCTGCTAGTTATCCAACTACAACAAGTTGGCCATTTAACCATAACTCTGCTCTGTTTCATTTCATACAAAAAAGAAAAAACATCACACAACGCCAGTCAGTCATTTAGCCATTTATAAGCAGTCAGTCATTTATTTATATGTCTGTCCATCTCTTCGTCCGTCTGTCCGTCCACTTCTTGGTTTTTCTCGTTGTCTTGACAACTAACAAACGTATATTTTTTTCGGCTTTAGCCGTTGTTTTTATAAATGATGACTGACTTTAGTTTTATATTATTATTTTTTTCATTTTTTTCTTTTATGTATTTCTTCTCTTCATAAGAAAGAGTTTTAATATTTTTTTCGCCTTTTTTAAATGTTTAATATTTTTCCCTCATTTTTTTGTGATTTTTTTATATTTATCGATTTTACCAGATTATTATCTAACAAATCAGGTTTATTTAAATATCGATAGTAAAATTTTAGCTAAAGAAAATATGGAAATTATTATAAGGATTTTGCCTTTAATATTCAGAGATCATTTAAATGATTTACAGTGTTTCCAAATCCATTTTTGGGAAATAATTCGTAAACTTTTAAACCGTTAATTATATTTTAGTGAAATTTCGCATAGTTTAAGCTGAGGTTTTTTCGAGTTTATTTGGAGAAGTACAGACTCCTATCTGGTTAGGGGAGTAGTCAGTGATTTCGCAAAGTTGGCCACCTCGGATATTTTGATTTTTCAAAAACTCGCAAAAAAAAAAATCATTTATGAAATTAGAATTATATCTTTTAAACCGATAGAGATATTTTATTGAAATTTCATATAATTAAAGCTGAGGTGTTTTCGAAATAATTTGGAGAAGTACAGACCCCTATCTGGTGAGGGGAGTAGTCGGTGATCCTTCAAAGTTGGCCATTTTAAAAATTCTCAAAAAAAATCACTTACGAAGTTAGAATTATATCTTTGAAACCGTTAACCATATCTTAATTAAATTTCTGACCCTTTTTTGAATTGATTTTGAGAAGTAAAAGCCCCTAACTGGACGACAGAATAGTTGATGACTGAGATCTTTATGAACTGACTTGTAGGAGTAAAAATCCCTATTTGGTCAAGAACGAAGTTGATCACTCTCCAAAATTCTCCATTTTTATTTATGAGTTGACATCGAAAAATTCCCAACACACATTTTTCAAGTATTTATAACATCAAGGAATGTTTACAAAGGCTTCATTATATGTCCACCTATTTTTGTCCTGACTTGACATCCTGTTACTGTGGAAAAAAAGTCCTTGAGTGTTACAAGATCAATAATGGGGTATTTGTATTTGTACCAAGAGTTTAACTGATTACGCTCCTGATCAGACAAATGTCTGTTCTCTAACAAATTAACTAGAAAATATTACGTTTCAAATGTTACAGAATTATTTAAAAATTCTATTTGAAAACAGAGTGCTTCGGAAGTTCCGGTCAAGTTGGTTTTTAATCATTAAATAAATCCCACTCAAAACCGCAAAAAACTAAAATTCTCTTTATAAACATTTTAACCATTTAAATATATATTTTTTTAATTCATTTTAGTTGTTGTTGTCTTTAAACTCGAAATTGAATAAAACTTAAATAAACATCGATTATTTAGTGAATTTATTTGTCCGAAATTCTAACAAAAAAAAAAAACGCTTAACATAATTGACCACAAAAAATCTATCTCTTTTTTCAGTTTCATTACCTCTTCCCCTCTAATTTTTAAAATGCTATAAATTCCAAAAAAAATAAATATTAAAATTAATTCGTCATAAAAACAAACTCTACACAAATATTTTAACCTCATTTATCTTTAGATACTTTTATTAAGATACACACACATTTGTAAGATCTTCTAGAGACTGATACAAACTCTCATAAAAAACAACAACAACAAGACACCCAGAAGTCGTGAGAATATTTTAGTAACAATTAGTTATATTTCACAAATTTTGAATTTCAAAGATACTTTTAATATTTATTTAAGATACATTAACACCATTCGCTATAACTCAAAATTTTAGATATACAAATTAACATTCTAATATGATAACAGAATAATACATTATTTAACATATCGTCTCTTGTTAGCCGCTACCATTTTACCTTGTTTCTGGAGGCATATAAATTCCATATCCAAAAGTATTACTACGATTTTGAAATAAAGAACAATAATTTTTCTGCTACACTGTTCAGAAGTGATTCTGGCAAAGAGGTTCTCAATTAATTGTAACAAACTGTACAAGGGGCCAGCGTCTGGGTGAGTGAACCAAAACTTTCCACTGTTTTCCAAATAGTTTTCGAGTGGTATTATAACTTATAACTAAGCGTTATCATGGCAAGAGGTTGGAACTCTTCAAACGAACCAAATCTCTTTAGTATAGGTACACCTAACCCGATTAAAAAGTTTCTAAAACGAAACAAGATTCAGATCCCGCCCAATTTTGATCATTACCTTGTCTTGGATTGGAATAGTTAAGCTGTTGGTTGGACTGGTTACCGAGCTTTATGTTATGACAATGAAGGTTTTCCTTGCTTTTAATGTAACCTCTTAAACGCAGAGAATGAGCTTGTTTCATGAGTCTGTAAAATTGCGATACACAACAATCTTCATTGAATAATATTTCCAATTTCTTGCCTTCAAACTTTGTCAGCTGACCACGTGGCTCTTTGTCGTTTATCTTGAAATTATAACTTTTAATTTGAGCAAACTATTTTCATTTTTCGAAATCGACTCAAAAATTGTATCAAATTAAAATCTGATTCGATTTAGATATGCCCATCTTTCTGTTTGACTTGTTGGCACACTTACATCCACATTAATTGACAGAGCTCAATGAAGTTTGGCCTAAGTCCTAAGAAGTTTCTTATTTTGAAAAAAAAATCGATTCAGTATATTAAAAGATATAAACCGATATCTGAAACAACCTCTAAATTCAAACGAAGAACTTTCATAAAGTTATCAATAATAAATTGACAATTTAGAATGAAATTGTGTCATAATATTAAAATATATATACTTCATTACCTTTCCAAAAATTATCAAAATCGGTTCAGTTGAAAAAAAGTTATATCCAAAAATTTAAACAATTTTATAACTCGTTTAGTGTTCCGTTTTATATTTAAGAACAACTTGTATACATTGTATACGTCTGTGAGTGTATGTGTGAATGTGTATGTAAGAAACATAACCTTTTTACTTTACCCACATTTGGTGAATTTTCGGATCTATGGCTCATGTTTTCATATAAACAATGTAGTTACTTCCTCAATATTATTTTTTAACTAGAGATTTTAATAAGTTAAATTCATTCTCAGAAATTGTCTATATCGTTTGGTATATCGTGCCGAATTTCAGAAAGCATAAATAGATCGAAACATTAGTTTCACACTTATGGATTTTTTTTTTAATTTTAAAACTGTTTATTTGCATAAGATTTAATAAAAAAGTGTGCTAATATTACTAAATCGGTTCAAAAATTAAGCGATATCAGTATCACCATTTGGTCCAAGAATAATTTTTCCAAATTTGTAATTAACTTAATGAATTAAATCCACTTGTTTTGAGTTGCGGATGGAATTTTGGCAATATTTTTGAACTGGACGTTTCGTCACTGATTTTTAACCAACAGCCGTCCAGTCTGGAATCGGCCAAAATGTCGGTTTTGTCAGTTTTATACTTTAAATTAAATAGTTGAACAAATCGGTTCTGAAATTTATAGTAACCATAGAGTTTTTTTAATAATGTTTGCAACATAATTCCTAAAGGTTTCCGACAAAATAAGTGTAATTTTTTTAAGGACTTTGGAAATGTAATTTTTCGATCTTTAGAACAGTGATGCCAACCAATAGAACTATACATTTTCCTTGGTGTGAGTGAAGCAGCAACAAATTACATTCAAATATTGTTCGCTCTGCTCAAATGGTGAGAAAGCAGCCGTCATTTATAGTGTACGTGTGAAGTGAGCAGAATTTGTAGTTTAACATATCGAGTCGGGAATTGTGATTTATGGGCATCACTGGTTTTAGAATCTTTTAATTGAGCTGTGGGCCAAAGAAACAAAATACGTATTTTGCAAAAAATTTCGAGAATTTTTAATATTTAATAAATCGGTCCAAATATTTTTAAAGCGATTTGATGTGGTGTTTTTTTGATTTCTTTATAAAACAATATTAAAAGTTTAAAGTTCGGAACAAACAAATGATTTTATTAGGGGATAAATATTGCCACCTTTTTAGGAAAAAATTTAAAAATTCGTGTTTTTTTTTTTTTTAAGTTCCAATTTTAGATTTATATAACTTTTAAAGGGATTCATCTATATGTTTTAGAATTTTATGGAGAATCTGGCATATATTTTTTTAGAAAATTTTTAAATCTATAAATCTTCCCTTAAATAGACTATGAAAAAGAAGACTAAAAATAGTTCAAAAATTTATTTCAACTTAAATTTCTCTAGAACTATAGGAGATGTCCCAAATGTAAGTGAATTATTTTAGAGATTTACAAGGACTTTCTATATAAAAAATTCCTTTTTGTCTCCTTTTTATAAATGTTTTTTTTTGCAAATTTTTAAAAAAATCAACATTCCCCAGATGACTAACTTTGAAGGGTCAGCGCTTTCGTCTCCGGCCAGATAAGGGTCTGTACTCTTCCAAAATATCTTGGAAACACCTCAACTCTAGTCATGTAACATTTCATCAAAATATCTCTAATAGTTTTAAAGTTAAAGAATTATTTCCCAAAAACATCGATCACAATCAAAATTTTGTTGATCATTGCATTCTTTTAAACAATTTATCTGTTCATAGTTAATATATCTAGATCTAAATGAATAAAATAATAATATTAAAATTTTGTTATTGTTGTTGTTTTTTTTATTTGTCGCGGTCACTGCTTTAATTTTTTTTGTATTTTGCGATTTTTGTACACGAATATAGTTATTTGTGTGTGATTTACCTCCCCGTTTAGTTGTTTTGTGTTGTTGTTGTTCTTGTTGTTGTCGGTGTTCACAATCCACAATCTATCATCTATTCCGCAACTCGTTTCAGTTAATTGTTAAATGTTTTTTTTTATTTATTTTTTTATTATTTAATTTTATTTTTTTAACGAATTTGATTTTATTTGCTTTTCATATCGTTAGATACAAGATATGTATATATATGTATATATATGTATTTGGTCTTGTTGTTGTTGTTGCTATTCTTTTATTTTATTAAAAAAAATTTTGTTGTTGTTGTTGTTGCTGTATTATATTTTTATACGTTAAACGTACAATTGTCAGTTTAACGTACAAAGAGGCATTTATTTATTTATTAATGTTATTATTATTGTTATTGTTGTTGTTATTTATTAGTCATGTATATTTTTCATATTATACATTATTGTAGTTGTTATATTTCGCTGATATTTGGTGATTTTTTTTAATACACTCCACTTATGTGAGTGGGGGTATTTAGGTGATTTGAGTTAAATATTCCATGTGAAACACAAAAAAGTAATCACTTAAGATCTCATAGAATATAACTTGAATATTTGTGGGAAAAGATTTAGCTTCTTTCTTTTTTCTGAGATCTAAAATAGGTTTTCAATGGGACGTTATCTTTTTAGATTTAAATTTCAGCAAATCGGTCCAATAGATCATATCGATTTAGCTCGATATCTGAAACAATTTCTACCAAAATGAAACTTAAGTTTGTTACATAAATTCAGAAAAAAAGAAACGGTTCTCTTAAAATAAATTAATCACCGATATCTGAACAATTTGTAATTTTGATTTTAGTCCCGAAATATTAATCCGCACTTAATTAAAATTTATCCCGATTGTTTAGTAAACTTCTCAGAAGTTTGCTTTTTTTAATTGGTTTTATAAAATCATGTTATAGACCGATATTTGGGACAACTTTTAAAACTAAATAATTCCAAATTTCTGGTTAAAAAATGTATTCTTCAATTCAATAAAGCTCGATAAGTTTAAATTCTCTGTCATAATTTGCTATTAAAATCCTACACAATCGGATCTATATAAAATAGGTTTTCAATGCCCCGATATTTTTGGTATTTAAATACAATCAAATCGGTTCAATAGATAATATGATTTAGTTAAATATCTGAAATAACTGCTAAGAGATAAATTTCTAACAAAATGAAACTTGAGTCATAATTTGCTATTGAAACCCAACACAATCGGATCCATACGAAACAAGTTTTAGACCGAAAATTTCAAAAATTTTTCATAGATTCAAATTCAATTGATTTTTATTGATAAAATCCAAGTCTAATTAAATTTAACCAGATTATTTACAGTCTTCTTAGGCAGTCCAACAAAATCGGTTCAGTAAAAAAATATATATAGAACAATCCTTTAGATGATGGAGTTTAAATTGATTTTCATTAATAATTTATTTATTTTTAATTATTCTACCACAAAAATATATCCCCACTATTGGATCATTGCCAAAAAAAGGTTATAGCCCGATATCTGAAAGAACTTTTAATGTTTAAATTTTATTATTTCAAAACTTCGAACATTGATTTCATCCAAAAATAATTATCGGAAAGCAATGAAATTGATTCAGCTGCTATATAAATTCAACAAAATAGGCTCAAGTTTTAGACAGATATTTGAATTAACCCCTAAATTTTGAACAACTCCATTAAGGTTAAATAAGAATTAATTTTATTCTATTAAAAATAATCCGAATTCATTCCCTTCCTCCGATTACAATTTAAATCTTCCTAAATTGGTTAAGTGGAAAAAATGTTATAGAACTTCGAAATAGTTCTTCTATAACTTTTTAATACAATAATTCCAGTCTTATTTTAATCTGTCAGCATTTAAAAAAAAATCTCCAGCAAAATCGGTTCTTTAATAAACAAGTTATAGAACGATATTTGAAGAACCTTAAAACCCTGATAAATTAACTTGGGAATAAAATTTGAATTGATTTAAGATAAAGATTATTGATAGTTCTTTGTGATTATATAAAGTCTGGCTAAATCGTTTCATCAAAAAATACATATATAAGATATCGGAAATAAACCCAAAATTTTTTTATTAAAAAAAAATCGAAACTTATTTTAATGCAAAAATAGTAATCCGATTACAAGGAAATTTTATATAGATTGAAGATGGATTTCTGATGAAAGTTTATACTTAATTCCAGCAAAATCCATGCTTTAGGAAATAAGATATAGAGCGATATCTGACAGAAGCTTTAAAATCCTAAAATTCTTGAAGCCCTAATTTCCATGAAATTATATACACGACAAGTCCCTTAAGTAATGAAAAGGGTATAGTATTTCGCATAACATCAGTACTACTTGGTCCGTCCATTGCTCGTTTCAGCTTTAAATTATTAATTGGAATTTAATGAAATTTGCTAAAAACCGATTTCTGCATTAGAATGAGTCTGTTTTTCTTACCTAAAGTCCAGCAAAGTTAGTTTTTTTTTTTTTTTGGAATCGAGCGTTATAGATCGATATCTGAGAGGATCTTTAAAATTTGAATAATTATTTTTAGTAAATATTCCGATTTACATGAAATTTGATACACAAATAGGATTTTCAGTGTAGAGTATTTTAGGCTACTAGACTTTTGGATAGGAGTATGGGAAGTTGCTCCCTCATACAAATGAGTTATATGCAAATTTGGGGTGAGGTTCCCCATTTAGAGGTAGAAAAATTTTAATTAATTTTGTGAAATTTGATTTATTGGGGAACGTAATATTCTACAAAAATTTTCTGGTCCTAGCGAAAGGGGTCTAGAATGCAAAAATAAATTATTACAAAGGATTTTTTTAAAGATTTTTTAAATAAAAATTTAACGAGGGTCTACATACTTTTCAGAAATATGGGGCCTTTCATTACCTTTATTAATATTGGAAGAGGAGGGTATTCAAAATTCATTATTGCCATCCATTAGTTTTTTTAATATTTAATTTTATATTTGGCAACGTTTGCTTATTGTGTATGTATCTGCCCAGCAATTATATTTCTCTGTCTGTCCGTACGTTCGTCCGTCCGTCCGTATGTCGGTTGTATTTTTTAGTCAGTCAATTTGAATGAATGTAAATGTTTTAACACAGATTTAAATTAATGTACATATGAATGTGTGTGTATGTATTGTATATAATTTAGAATGTATATGTTTCAGCTTAAATATTTAATAACAATAATAAATTTTATTTATTTCGTACAACAACAAAAATTTATTGAAAAAAAAAACTTTAAACAATAAAAAATGAATTTTACAAAAAAACTGACATAAATTTAATTTATATTAAAACAAAAATTTTAAATTAAAATTGAAATTATATTAAATTCACTGCCTTCATGGTGGCAACAACTTTAAGGCAACATATGGGATAAACAATAATTTTTAATAAAATTTAAAATTGTTTTCTAAGCAAAACATGTTTGTCCATCCGACCGTCCGTCTGTTCTGTCTGTCCGAATTCCACTTAAACATAATTAAACAAAAAAAGATTGTTAAAATTTAACAAATTTTATTACAGTCCCGAACAAAAGTATTGGGACAGCAAGTGTATTTTTTTTTTTTTTTTTTTTTTCAAAAATATTTTTTTAATCATTTAGATTTGATTTAAAATTACATTAAATTGAATTCGCCGAACAAAAGTATTGACCCTAATTGACACTACATTTATGTAATTTTTCAGAAGAAGAAGAAGGAGACAGTGGGCTAGCCTTTTTGCTTTACACCTCCTTCCAAACCCTTTGGCATTGAATGGACTATTAATTTGAAATAGATCACTTCTTGAACACTTCTTGGGTGCGCTTAATTTGGTTTATTGAAGCGATTAGACGTTTATGTCTTCATGCAGCACTCTTCGAGCAGAAATGGCGTAAATATTTTTGTTATATTCCTGTTAGACTTTAGCAGCAATTTCGGTTGATGTTTTCTTAGGATTGTGTTTAATTCTTCAGGCGATTTGGTTACTTTAGCAGAGTGTTAAAGCTTAATTCGAAGTTCTATTCGAAATTTGGAAACTTGACCATCCTTAAAACCAATTCGGTATGCCTCTACTTGAATTCCCTTATTTGGCTTATTTGGGCATCTAACTTTCCTTGGTTATGCGGGTGCAGTATTATTTTTCGCTTAGATTCGCCAGTTTCCATTTTGTTTGGGGTCAACAAATTGTCACTTTAAGCGAACATGCCCGACTGAGTGTTCCAACACATATGTTCCACAAATTGATGATTCATTTAACAAATTATTCCATATAAAGTATATTTTCTATATATATTAAACTAAGTGTTTGTAATTAGTCAAAACACTTATAGTTTGTTATTTAGTATTGAACGATTTTTTCTTTTAAAATTTAATTATAATGACAGAAAAAGTTAAAGATAAACGATAAAATGGTTTGCGTGTGCGCAATAGTTTTGTTGGGGAACTGTATAATGTTATAAATGGTGTTATAGATAACACACAACACACACACACTCATATAATTTCACCAACAAGAAATAAATCAAAACGGAATTTTTTTATAAAAAAAGAATCAAAACAGAAAACAAAAATGAGTACTTTTTTTGAATTATAATGGAAAAATCTATAAAATATAAAAAAAATTTAATAAATAGACTACAAAACAATAAAACATATGAAAAAGCATACGAGTGATTTCATAAACAGAAGAATAGAAGAACTTACTGTAACAATAGACAACAGAAACGGAGGATGATATTCGACAGATACACAAATGTTTCTGTGACATCTTATGAAATTAACAAACAAAAAAAAACAATTATAGAACTGTTATTTAAATAAAATATAACTAATAATAAAGCTTCAATTGTAAAAAAAAAAAAAGCATGAAATTAAAATGTGAAAAAATATCACAGCAAAAAAAACTAAAAATATTTATTTTAAAAAATGTTTGAAATTTTAGTGCACTTTTTTAACGAAATAATTTATGTATCTAAAGATACATAATATAAAATCAAACAAAATCTTAACATACAGTTTTAATTTTTATTGATAATATTATTACATATTACAAAAAAATATTTTATAGTTAAATCACTGTGACCATGTGAACCTTTTTCGAAACCCTTTCATGGTTTCGTCATTTTGCTCAAACAAATAGTTATCCCGTTGAAAATCTAACACATTTAGAAACTATTTGTGCCTTCAATTTCCATAACCAGAGCTGCGGGCAGTTTGAAGTTTGTACCATTCAAGAGCTTCATTACCATAGTGACAGGATGCCAGGTCAGGCAAAAATAAGTGGACACAATATATGAAGTATTTTGAATGGAGGCTGACTGTTATGTAAACATTCCTTGAAGTTATTTCAGTATTTATTTTTGGATGCTTTGGCCGCAACTGCATATCGCTTGTCATACCAAGAACTTTTTGGGAAATTTTTGACTGATTTCGGGTCACAAACTTTTCAACATAATATTTTTTTACCTGGAAATTGTGAAAAACCTGCCAGAATATACTTGACTTAAATTTCTGTGCTCTGTTTTTGAACTCTCAATTTTTAACAGCGTTCCTGCCTTGTCTGTTTTAAAACCTGCTAGCTTTAACTTCTCGTACCAAAAATTCGAGCACTGAGCTAAGCGGACTGTTTTCCTAACGGATATGTTGGATTCATTTGTTTGACATTAAACATAATTTTATTCAAAAACGTGTGTTGAGAATTTTTCACTCCCTAATAAATTACAGAATTATTAATATTTTAGTGTCTCAAGAAAAATATACAAAATATTAAGATTTTATGAATTTTATATATAATTTTTTATCTCCAAATTTTCTATACCCTGTAAATATGTCTATTTCGAAAGAAATTATAGCTAATTTTACTCCTGGACATTTCAAGAAAGTCTGTCCTTCTGTCTGTCTTTATAAATAGCACCTTTGTATTATATTACTAACAGTCACAATAAAATTCTTTAAAATTTGATTTCAAATAATTTTAAAATAAAAATCAAGTAATTTATAATTAAACTATATAAATATTTCAATCAAGCTATAAAACCATGAAAATTTGCCATAGATTTCCTATAATAGTGTCCGTCCTTCTGTCTGTTTGGTAAAGAGAAAAATCTAATTATCTTTACAGAAAAGTGTGGAAAGTAACGAAATTCGATCAGCGAGGAAGTCTAGTTTAGATTGGAATTTTAGCCCATTTAAAAACTGTCTTACAAAAGTACTTGTTACCATTGAAAAGATGCACATTTTTTTCTTTAAAATTTAATTAAAGGCCAAACATTTATAAAAAAAAACTAAAATTTTCGAATTTTCGTTGTTTTCTTGAAAAATAAAATTAATGTTGAAATTTTAATGAAATTGCAACAAATAACGACATTTTCTTTAAAGTTGAAGATGATACATATGGACTTGTCCATTTATCGTGAAATTAAAAAGATTCCCACTTTTCCATGTAGAAACACCCAAAACCTCAATCCGTGTAAATCATTTTTAAAAAATTTGACATCTTCAATTAAATGACTTTTTCGCTTAGATGCTTATTGCAGCAGCCTTAAAACTGTATGTAAAAAGGGGCTCTTTTTGTCCCCGGACAGGGAAATATTCGGTGACACTCCAAAGTTGAGAAAAAATTTCAATTTCTTCATTATTATTTGATATTAAATGACGTTTTAATTATCTCCAAATTCTAAAGTCTTCAGAGATGCAAAATACTTGTGATCTAAATCCATAATTTGGCTAAAATCCAAGCTAAACTACAGATCCACTAGTCAAGTTTAGCTATATTTCTTACATTGTAATCATCATGCCCGAAGAGGCTACGTTCCAGATCATATAGGGACTTTCACTGCTCCTCTTGTACTTAGAAATATGTCAGCTCTAACTATATATAAAATTTAATTAAAGTATCTCTAACGGTTAACAAGTTACAGAATACTTTACCAAAAAAAAAATATTTCGATTCCCTTTAACAATGTCTGTCCTTCTGTCTGTCGGTTTCAGAAAAAACAAGATTTAATATCTTCAGAAAAGTTCTTTTTTAAGAAATTTTCTAATATTTTTTTTATGGATAAAAATAAATAAAATTTTAATTAAATAGATTAAAAATAATTAAACTCTGTAAATATTTTTATCAAATAATAATTTCTTAAAAAATTTTCCTTTAAATTCTCAGTTTAAGAAAAAAGTAGCTAAAAATGTCTTACATAGAGTAATTGAAAATTATAAATAAAATTATGATTTAATTCACATAAAATTTAATTATATACCTTTAATTATTATAAAACTTGTAAATTGTTAATATTTATTAATATTTTAAGCAAAATTTTATTTTATCTCAATATAACAATGTCTGTCCTTCTGTCTGTCCATACAAATAAATTAGTGCATTACATTTATTGAGACAAATGATTTAATAAAAAATTTAAAAAATATTGTTTTAATTAATTTTATAATAAAAAAATTAATAAATAATATTTATAATACGTTACTATTTTATCAAGTACTAATTTCATTATAATTGTCTATAGTTACCTTTTAACAATGTCTGTCCTTCTGTCTGTCTGGTTAAGTAAAATACAAATAGGAATAAAATTACTGAAAATAAAATTATTTAAAAAGTATTATTTTAATTAATATTATATTATAAAAATATTATAACTAACAATTATAACATCTAATTATATTTATTAAACAAAACTTTATTAGAAATTGTTTTTTATTATACTTTTATAAAATCCGTCAATCTGTCCGTTCGGTGAAAAGTTTAATATTTTTTTTCATTGAAATGATCACCCTGTCATTATTAAGTACATCGGGCAGGAAACACTTTTTTCCATATCTTTAAAACCATAAGAGATAATTAAAACATATGAACGTATGTTTTATTATGTAAAAAAAATTATTTAGTCGTAATTCATAAAATTTTTTATAAATAAAAAAATGAAGTTATACTAGATGACCCCATTTGGAGGTCTTCAGACTAGCCCCCTGACCAAATAGAGTCCGTTATTCCTCCAAATCAACTCGAAAACACTTCAGCTCAAACCATGTTAATTTTTTTTTAATATCTTTAAAGGTTCAAAAGTTACAAAGTTATTTCCAAAAAAATCGATTTGGACATACTTTTCATGCGAGAGTTGGTCAATTTGGAGTAGCACCAACGACGTCCCCCACCAGCTATTGGGGTTGTACTTCTTTAAATCAAACCGAAAACAGTTCTGCTCTAAACATGTGAAATTTCCTTATGAAATCTATAATGGTTTAGAAGTTAGAGAATTATTTGTAAAAGAAATTGGAAAACTGTGCATAATAAGTGTCCCATATAACTTCAGAATAAAATTATTATAAAATTTATTTGTTTTAATTTTTAAGAAAAAATTAACTAACTAATAATTAAAATATGTGATTAATTGTATCCACCAAAATTTTGTTCGAAATAGCCATTGCATATGATTTAATAACGTCTGTCCTTCTGTCTGTCTGATGACGTAAATTATGATATTTTGTTTAATAAAAATTATAGGGGAAAAGAAAAAAGTATCTAATGGATATTAATGGAAATATATGGTAGTGTATCGAGAGTAGCTAAATTTTTAAAAATCTGAAAGTGTCAGAATCTTCTGTCATCCGCCAATAAGATTTAAAAGATTTCATAATTTAATAATGAGACAAAGAAAAAAAATATTTCATTATTTCCATATCTAAAAAGTATCTACAGATACTTGTAACTTAAAAATATATACTTGTATCTAATCCTAACACTGCATTTTATGAAGAGTTTATCTGAGTTGTATGGAAATTTTTTTGAGTAATTTTTTTTTTTTTTTGGATTTTGTGAAAGACAACTTTGCAATTATAGTTCCCTATTTGGAGATACTACTTATGCCTGGATACATACAGTTATTATTTTATATGTGAATATATATATAAAATTTTTGCTTACATAATTATTCATATTCATTTATTATTATAAATTTTTATTTCTTTTACTCTTTACTTTCTTTTTTTCACATTTAAAACATTTTGCAGTCACTGAATTTTGAACATATAGAAAAAAAAATGCAGTGGGGATTAATGTTTTACCCATCCAAACACACATATGTGTATCTTATAGATACAGATAATAAATGTGACCAACTTAAAACTTTAAATCTTGAAAATATTATTTAGAGACACTAAAACAATTCTAAATTATTTTTAAATAATTAAATTTTTTCTTTTAATATTAATCGAAATTGTATCTTAAAGATTTTTTTTATCATCATCTAGTTGGTCCCATTTATCTGTTTATGTGTTAGTTTGTTTGGGGTGGTTATAAAATTTACCGTTTACATTTCTATATGTATATGTATGTACATATGTGTATATTATTACTTCAATTTATGCTAAAATCTATGAATTTATTTGTCATTTCTATATGTATTTTATATTTGTATTTGTAGTTGTGTATGTATAGAGATATATTTTTCCTAAAAGCTCTTCATCGTTACTTTCATTTCATTTATACGTTTTGTCTCTACATACACACACATTTATATGTATTTTAAATGAAATACATATGTTACATATTTATGTATAAATTTATATTAGGAGGGCATTATAACAATATGGATTTCAGAAAATAATAATATAAAATCTGAAGTTGAACAGGTTCACAAACCATAACAACTGAAATAAGGCTATGGATGTGCTAATGGATCGAATAAAAATATCTCTAAAATTATTATAGACTGGAATTTAAAAATGATCGTATTTCAAAGCAATTTTTCTCATAAAATAACTTAAGAGAATTTTTTATAAAGAAACTTAACAAAAATTTTCCCTAAAAATAAAATTTAAGAGAAGAGAAATTTTCTCTTAAAAGGAAATTTAAGAGACATTTTCTTTTGAAGAAAATTTAAGAGAAATTTTAATAGAGTTGACATTTACACTACAAAGGAAATTTAAGAGAAATTTTCTATTTGAAGGCAATTTAAGAGAAAATTTTCAATTTAGAAAAAAAATATTAATTAAATGTTTAATTGAGAAAAAATTTTGAAAAAAAAAAATAATTTACAGAAAATTTTCGATATTTTCTCAATTAAAAAAAATCGATAAATTCTCAAAACAACTAATTTTTTGATTTCGAGTTAGAGAAGATTTTCTTTACGATAAAATTTTGATTTTGAGAAAATTTTTGACAAATTTTTAATTTAGAATAATTTCGATAATTAGAAAATATTTTCTTCATTTACAAAATAATTTCGATAAATTCTTTAAAAAAAAAATAAATTTTATATAGGAAAATTTTCGATAAATCCTCAAATTCCGTTAAACGCTCTATTTAAAATACTGTATCAATAAATTCTTAATTTAAATAAAATTTTTCGATGAATTCTCAATTATAAAAATTTCGAGAATTCTCAATTTATAGAAAATTTTCGAGAATCTATATGAAATTTTCAAAATTCTCATTTATTGAAAAAAAAAATTATGAAATTCAAAAATTCTCATTTAAAAAAGAAAATTCTCAATTTTTGAAATTTTTCAAAATTTATTTATGATTATGAAATTTTCAAAAATCTCAATTTATAAATTTCGAAAATTTCTCATTTAAAATTTTCGATCTCAATTATTGAAATTTTCGAAAAATTCTCAATTTATTGAAAATTTTCGAAAAATTCTCAATTTATAGAAAATTTTCGAGAAATTCTCAATTCATAGAACATTTTCGAGAAATTCTCAATTTATAGAAAATTTTCGAGAAATTCTTAATTTTTAGAAAATATTCGAGAAATTCTTAATTTTTAGAAAATTTTCGAGAAATTCTCAATTTATTGAAAATTTTCGAAAAATTCTCAATTTATTGAAAATTTTCGAGAAATTCTCAATTTATTAAAAATTTTCGAGAAATTCTCAATTTATTGAAAATTTTCGAAAAATTCTCAATTTATTGAAAATTTTCGAAAAATTCTCAATTTATTGAAAATTTTCGAAAAATTCTCAATTTATTGAAAATTTTCGAAAAATTCTCAATTTATTGAAAATTTTCGAAAAATTCTCAATTTATTGAAAATTTTCGAAAAATTCTCAATTTATTGAAAATTTTCGAAAAATTCTCAATTTATAGAAAATTTTCGAGAAATTCTCAATTTATAGAAAATTTTTCGAGAAATTCTTAATTTTTAGAAAATTTTCGAAAAATTCTCAATTTTTAGAAAATTTTCGAGAAATTCTTAATTTTTAGAAAATTTTCGAGAAATTCTTAATTTTTAGAAAATTTTCGAGAAGTTTTCAATTTTTAGAAAATTTTCGAGAAATTTTCAATTTTTAGAAAATTTTCGAGAAATTTTCAATTTTTAGAAAATTTTCGAGAAATTTTCAATTTTTAGAAAATTTTCGATAAATTCTCAATTTTTAGAAAATTTTCGAAAATTCTCAATTTTAGAAAATTTTTTCTCAATTTATTGAAAATTTTCGAGAAATTCTCAATTTATAAAAATTTTCGAGAAATTCTCAATTTAAAAATTTTCGAAAATTCTCTAAAAATTTTCGAAAAATTCTCAATTTATGAAAATTTTCGAGAAATTTCAATTTTTAAAAATTTTCGAGAAATTCTTAATTTTTAGAAAATTTTCGAAAAATTCTCAATTTATTGAAAATTTTCGAGAAATTCCAATTTATTAAAAATTTTCGAGAAATTCTCAATTTATTAAAAATTTTCGAAAATTCTCAATTTATTAAAAATTTTCGAAAATTCTCAATTTATTAAAAATTTTCGAGAAATTCAATTTAGAAAATTTTCGAAAATTTTCAATTTTTAGAAAATTTTCGAGAAATTCTTCAATTTTTAGAAAATTTTCGAAAAATTCTCAATTTATTAGAAAATTTTCGAGAAATTCTCAATTTATTAAAAATTTTCGAGAAATTCTCAATTTATTAAAAATTTTCGAGAAATTCTCAATTTATTAAAAATTTTCGAAAATTCTCAATTTATTAAAAATTTTCGAGAAATTTTCAATTTAGAAAATTTTCGAGAAATTTTCAATTTTTAGAAAATTTTCGAGAAATTTTCAATTTTAGAAAATTTTCGAGAAATTCTTAATTTTTAGAAAATTTTCGAAAATTCTCAATTTATTGAAAATTTTCGAGAAATTCTCGAATTTTATTAAAAATTTTCGAAGAAATTCCTCAATTTATTAAAAATTTTCGAGAAATTCTCAATTTAATTAAAAATTTTCGAGAAATGTCTCAATTTATTAAAAATTTCGAAATATTCTCATTTATTGAAATTTTCGAGAAAGTTCTCAATCTCAATAGAAACATTTTCGAGAAATTCAATTAATAGAAATTTCGAGAAATTCTTCAGTTTAGAAAATTTTCGAAAAATTCTCAATTTTAGAAAATTTCGAGAAATTTTTCAATTTTTTAGAAATTTTCGAGAAATTTTCAATTTTTTAGAAAATTTCGATAAAATTCTTATAGAAATATATAGAAAATTTTCAATAATACTTTTAATTAATTTTCTATACAAAGAAAATCTAAGAGAAAGTTTTCTGTAAAAAAAGTGAAAATAATAAAATTAAAAAAAAAAATATTTAAAGAATTAAGAGAAATTTTCTATATAAAATTTTTAATTTTAAATTTCTACATAAAGAAAATTTAAAAGAAAATATTCTGAAGAACGAAAATTTATCATTAATAATAATTTTAAGATAAATGTTCGCTATAGAGAATATTAAGCAAAATATGCCTATGTACTACAATTTAAGAGAAAACCTATGAAAAAAGTTAAATTAATTTTCTTCTTAAAGAAAATATAAGACAAAATTATTTAACACAAATTTTCTATAGAAAGATCAATTTTGAGAAAGAAAAATTTAAGGGAATTTTTCTCTATGAATAAACATTTTGAGAATAAAATAAATAGAAGTTAAATTTAAGAGAATATTTTTTATAAAAGAGAAATTTTTTAATAAAATAAAAAACATTTCGTATGAAAGAAAATTTAAGAACAACTTTGAGTAGGGAAACTTAGCGATATATTCTCTATTAAAAGAATTAAATTCGTGTTAGTTGAATATATGTTACATAAGTCATGCTGGGGAAAATCTTACACATCAGGTTACAGTTACAAATCCGGTTCTGGCCTCCTTTTTCAATTCTCAGCCATTATGACACATTAATTTTATTTTTTCCTTAAGATTTATAAAGAGAAAAATAAAATCTGTCTGTATATGTATAACAGATTTCTCTAAATATCCAGGATCATAAAAACCGTTAAAAATTCCTTAAAGACTAAAAAAAGACATTAAAACATGCAAAGTTTTTCGTGAAATAAAGAAATAAAACTGTCTGATTTAGTTCAGATTTGAAGATGAAATGTTAAAGCTTTTTTAATTTGTAAAAAATTAGCCGGGTAGAGGAAGCGAAGAGTGAGTGGTATTTCAAATATTTCCATTATAACATTTATAACAAAATGTTATGATGATTTCCACTTTAAATAATCCGTCCTAATCAATAAATGTTCATTAGTATTAAATCAAATATTTGTATAACCTTTTTCTATAAGAGAGTCCTACTAATTTTCTCTATGTGTGTTTGTGTGTGTTTAAACACATACACATGCACATATGTATGTATGTGTTTGTAAATATATATTTTCCCTATCATGTTCCTTCATTCATACATTTTTTCTTCTACTTTATTTGTATTGTTTGCAAAAAAAAAAAGAAAATTATAAAAAGTTTATGTGGTGTGAGTATGAGTGTGAGTTGGAGGTTGAGTTCCAACTATGATGATGTTTTATATTTAAGTGCTTCTGCTATTTGTTATAGTTGTTGTTATTCCTCTCATATGTAATATTGTTGCAAAATGTTGGTGAGAAGTGTAGTTATGGATAAAATTTTAAACATACCCAATAAAACACCTTACAACAACATCAGACCAAAAGCAAATCAAACAAGTAACAAGGGTGATATTCGACTATGTCGAATACCCTCCACCACAAAATGCGTGTGAGGTGAATGCGTTTTTATTAAGGCAAAATGTCATTCTAATTTGTTGACTTCTTATTAACAGTTTAACGTAAATTCTTTGCATGAACTTGGAGGTTTCCTCAGATATCAATCTATATCTTTTAATCTTTATATTAATGTGAATGTAAGCGTGCCAACAACAGACAGACAGACAAACATACCTAAATCGACTCAAATCTTGATTAAATGCAAGAAAATATATATAAATTTTCGGCTCTGAGAAGATTCCATCTTAGCGTTACACACATAATAACAAAGTTAATATGCCCTCTTCACCACTTGCTGTGGTGGAGGTTATAAAAAGGGATAAAAAAACGAACTTTAAACACCACCAACCATCACGTTTCCCACCATATTCCCTGAGACACGGAACAAAAATTCTAACAAGAGAAAAAATATTGTACATTGAAAAACACTCACTTTACTCTTAACTCAACAATAACAACAACAACAAATATAATTCTTTCTCGTTTATCAGCAGTTTGGCCTGAACAGGCTAAAACACATACACACATACAGAGATACAAATATACATTTGTAAAAATGTAAAACAATTTTACAAACAATACAATATACTCACACTTACACACACACACACCAACTACACATACATACTCATTCACTCAGTCATTGTATGTCCTTTAAGTTTTTTTTTTATTTGTTGTATTTTCACTTCTTCATGATATTTTTTTTAAATGTTTTTTTGCTTCTTCTTCATTCAATCCATTGGTTTTTCCACTTATTTTTTTCCGAATACAATTTTCCCCATTTATTGATACTAAGAGGTACCAGTTGGGTTCCAATATGTAAAAAAATAATAGTCAAGAAGAAGATAAATGCTCCCTTCTTTTATTTATATTTCTTTTCTGCTTTTTTATTTTCTTCATTTAAGCTTCAAAATATTGCTGTTGGCGACATTTTTCTCTATATTTTTTTTGTTACCTTCATGTTCTCTGTTGTGTGAGTTTTAAACAGGGTTGTATATTTGAGTAGTAGACTTTGCTATTGTTACTAAATGTTTTTTCTCATTTTTTTAACATCGGAGTAAAGTTTACAGGTGATTAAGGAAGTATTTAGATGTTAAAGCTCTAAAATTTCTAAAAAAAACATTTAAGAGAATCAACACTTGAGTTTCTCTTATAGAAGAGTTTTTTAAAAATTCTTCTAAACAACTTTAAAATCTCTCAATAGAAATTTTATATAAAAAGGAAACTTAAAGACAAATTTGTATATATAAATCAAGGTAATTTCCATATGAAGAAATCTATTAAAAATTTTTAAGAGAAATTTTTTATATAAAGAAAATGTAATTTTCTATTTAAAAAAATTAGAAGAAATTTTAGATATGAAAAATAATTTAAGAAAATTAAGATAAAATTTATATAATAACGAAATTTAAAATCCATTTTCAATATAAACGCAATCTGAAGAAGATTTCTTTCTAAAGAAAATATTTCAATGTAAACAAAATTTAAGAGAAATTTTTACAAATAAAAATTTAAAAAAAAAATTATTTTATTAATTATTTCAATTTTATTTATATAGATTCTCTTTATTTTCTTTATCTACAAAAAATCTTTTAAATTTCTTTATTTAGAAAAATTTTGATTTAAGAGAAATTTTATCCATAAAGAAAAATTTAAGAGACATTTTTTGCTGAAAGATATTGAAGAGAAAATCTATATAAGTTATCTTAAAAGAAAAATTCAGATAAATTTTGTTAAGAAAACATTTTCGTAAATTCCCTCTTCAGAAAAAATTTGAAAAATTCTTTTAAATTATCTTTTTATTATTTTAAAAGAAGTTTTCGATTGATTCCATCTTAAAAGAAAATTTTCGGATTTTTTTTATTTATAGAAAATTTTGCTGTATTTTATTTTTCAAGAGAAAAAATTCAATAAAATCGACCTTAAGTGAAACTTTCGATAAAATTTCTTCATGTGATTTTTTTTAATAAATTCTACATTTTATAGCAAATTTTTCTTAAATTATTATTCTTAAACAAAAATTTTTAATAAATTCTCTTTTAGAAGGAAATTTTCGTTAACTTTTATTTTTTAATTAACATTTTTGATAAATTTTCCTTTTAATAAAAAAAATCTATAAATTCTATGATAAGAGAACATTTTGAATAAATTCTCTTAAGAGAAAAATCTTTCATAAATGCTTTCTAAAGAGAACATTTTCGATAAAGTCTTTCGATTTTCGATATATTTCCTTTTAAGTGAAGTTTTTCGATAAATTCTACTTTAAGACAAAAATAAATTTTCCTTTTCAATAAAAAATTCTTTAAATTCTATGATAAGAGAACATTTTGAATAAATTCTCTTTTAAAAGTTTCTTCGAAAGAAATTTTTCGATAAATTTTCCATAAATGCTCTCTTAACGCAAATTTTTCGAAATGCTCTCTTAATAGAAAATTTTCGATAAATTCTCGATTTTCGTGAAGTGAAGTTTTTCGATAAATTCTCTTTTAAGAGAAAATTCACCCTTCATAACAAAATTTCGTTAAATTCTTCTTTAAGAGAAAAATTTCTATAAATTATATTTTTCGATAAATTCACTCTAAAAAGAAAAATTGCGACAAATAAATTCTCCTTTGAGAGAAAATTTATTGATAAAACCTGTTTAAAGAGGAAAATTCCTATAAATTCTATTTAAGGGAAATTTTTCGATAATTTTTCTCTTTAGATAAAATTTCTCTTTAGAAAAAAATCAGTTATTTTTAATAAATTATAAATTAAGAAAAAATTTTCAAAAGCATTTTTTTTGGAAAATGCTTTATTAAGAAAAAAAAGATTAGTAAAATCCTTTTAAGGAGAAAAAAACGTCGATAAATTCACACACAAATTTAAAGATTTTTGATAAATTTTCTGTTTGATAATTTCTTCTTAACAAAAACTATCGATAAATTCTTCTTTAAGAGAAAAATGTCGATATTCTCAATTTGAAAAGAAAACTTTCGATAAATTGTCTTTTAAAAAATTCTCTTTTATAGAAAAATTTATTATAATCTTCCTTTTAACATGATTTCGATAAATTTTGTGTTAAAAGATATTTTTCGATAAATTCTCTTTTAAAATAAAATTTTTATTTTTATGGACATTTAAAAAAAAATTTCTTTTAAAAATAAAAATTACCTATAAATTCTCTTTTAAAATAAAATTTTCGATAAAGTTTTTTTTTTTAAGAGAAAATAGGTAAATTCCCTTTAAAGGAAATTTTTCTGTAAATATTTTTTGGATAGAACTTTTTGATAAAATCTCTTTCGATAGAAAATTTTATTAAAATTCTACTTTCATATCAAATTTTCAATTTAATTCTCTTTTTATGGAAAGAAATCAATAATCAATATTCTCAAATTGAGTTTCTTCTTAAAGAATAAATTCAATAAATTTTATTTAAAGAAAATTTTTTTGCATAAATTCTTCCGATTAATTCTTTAATTAAAGAAAACTTTATAAAATTTGTATTTTCTTAATTTTATCCGAATACTTTTGTGTTTGACTGTAGTTTTTTGCAGTCTAACTAACACCAGCAACAACAACAACAAATAAACATTAAATATCATTTCTATAATTTATTGTGTTCTGTATTCGTTCGTATCTTTATTTTTTTTATAATTTTCATTTGTATTTCATTTCATTTTATGTATATTTTTCTTCTTGTACTTCATTTTGTATCTTCTCTCGTTGATTTTCAACTTTTCCTTAACCCGATTGTTTGTTGTAAAATAAACTTTTTCTTGTGTTTTATTATTTTTATTCATTCAGATTCAGATACTTTTTTTATTTTGTGAAAAAAAAATGTTGTCTTTTGCGTCCCTTTAGTTGTCTTAAATAATTCTTTTTTTAGTTGTTGTAATATTTTATGTATAATTTTTTTCTTCTGTTGTTGTTGTTGTTGCTGTTGTCTTCTTCATTTGCAACGTTACATTTTTAAAATCGAGTTTTATTTTATTGTTGTTGCAACATTTTCGTAAAAGTAAATTGAAAACAAGTAAGAATCCTATAATCGGCCATGCCGAATCTTTAATACCCTCCACCATAAAATGCGTGTGAAGTGAATACGTTATGTCTTGTACACATACCTTCAAATATCAAACCTTCAAACTCACAAACGTATAAACGTTTTTGTGAAAAATAAGACGGGAACACTTAATGAGTCATAAAATTAGTTATATATTTTTCGCTATAACTTTTTTTCTATTGAACCGATTTTGATCCGATTTTCAGAATGCTAATGAAGTTTATACAGCTTAATGTTATAGCAAAAAATTCATTCTAATTTGTCGATTTATAATTGAAAATATACGAAAGTTCTCCACTTCAACTTAGAGGTTGCCTCAGATATCGGTCTATATCTTTAATTATACTGAATCGAGTTTGCTGGCTTTAAGTAGGAAACTTCTCAGGACTATTTGCAATAGTCAGGTCAAATTGAATTGAGCGTCCCAACAACAAAAGGATGAACAGACGGACATATCTAAATCGAATCCGATTTTGATTTAAGGCAAGAATATATATACATCATGGGATCTGGGATGATTTCTTCTTAGCGTGACACACTTGTGGCGGTGGAGGGTATAAAAATGTCTTTCATTTGGCTGAGTTTTTTAATTGATGTTGCGACTGTTTGCTGTTGCACTTGTTTGTTGTTGTTGTTTTATATTTTTTTCTTATGTTCTTGTTGCTGCAACATTTCGCGATTTTTTTCCAAACGTGAATTTTAAGTTGTTTAATATTTGTTTTTTGTGAAAAGCGATTAGACTTTAAACTTTAGGCTTTTTTGTTTTTGTTGGCTGTTCAAGACCCGTTTGTTTGTGGAAACGACTAAATTTCTTTATCTACCAAAATATTATGATTTTAGGAATCATGAATGATTAAATTTTGTTTGTAAATTTTTGTCAAAATAATGATAATTTGTAAAAAAAATTAGACATTGACATAAATTCGTATTGAGTCGTTGATTTTCACTTTAAAACATTCACTAATTTAAGTTTTTTTTCTTATTATTACAGGATCCTTTTTAAAAATCCCCCTCAACACTTGTGGTGAGTATTTTCGACTTATTTTATTTTTATGGACTTTTTTATTATTATTTTTTAATTTAGTTATCGATTTTTATTATATTTTTATTTTGCTTTCTGTTCCCATTAAAAGAAAATTTATGATAAATTCACTTTTTTGAAAAATTTTGATAAATTCTTAATTAATAGAAAATATAGAGAGAGAACTTTCGATTAAGTCTCGATTTGTGGAGAATTTTCGATAAATATCAAAAATGTATCTAAAATTTTAATTTTTTTTATTAATTTAAATTTTTCATAGAAAATTTATTGGAATTTTTAATTTTAAATTTTTCTATAAAATTTGGAAAATTCTTTTAACGCTGGAAAAATGTTTATTTTATAAAAGATGCGAAAAATTGTCTATAGTTAATCTCTTTTTTCCCTTAAGTACCACAAAACGGATTATACAATTTGTTTTGCACTTTATGTTAATAGTTCATGGAAAATTGACAGCTGTCACGCTATACGGGCTTAAAGAATTATCATTTCTGTTAGTTTTTTTTCTAACTTCCTTAAATACTACAACTAACACACCAATACACATACACACACATACCTGTATTATTTAGGTACTTTAAAACACACGTTAGTGGGTAACAAAAGTATAAATTACTTTAAAAGTCATTTTGAGAATAATGAATTCACTCACTCACACACACTTACTAACTCACATGTCATTTAATAAAAACAAATGACATGTGTTTTTGGAAAATCATAATTGAGAATTGAATAATTTTTGACAACAAAAAATAGCCTCTAAAAATAAAATGTTGATTTAGTTAAAATTAAGGAGTGAGATCGAAATATTCTTAACACACGTTTTTTACTTGGTCCTACAAAAAGTTGGTCAAGCATTCAAAGGTCTGCCTGAAACCTACCAGGTTTTTTGCCTGAACCAGGAAGAAAACCAGGTTCGGGTAGAAGGAATGGTCCACGTAATGTTTCTAAAGCCAAAAAATAGAAAAAAAGAGCTTCTAACACATCCAGTAGAAAGCTCAAAACTCGCTAATGTAGGTTTAAAAATATACAAGGCTTAAAAGGTTCCTGACAGGAACTCTGTTAAAAAATTAGAGGCCAAACCTGAGCAGAGAAGCTACAGTCAAATATTAGAAGAAATATTTTTACTGTATAATGGATGACAAAGCGTTTGCTTTGGCAGATTTTTCGTAAACAATTTTATGTTGCTGAAAAGTTTAGAACCCAAAAGCAGTAAAATTTTCACAAAAAGTTCTTGGTATCGTACGCAATATGCAGAAAAAGTCAATCATTTGTTACAACAGACTTTATAACCAACGAAATTTTCATCAAAGAATGTTCACAAAACAGGCTGCTTCCATAAATAAGACTTCATACTCTCGCTATGGTAAATAAGCCTTTGAGAGGTATAAGAACATAAATGTAATATTTTTACCAAAAGAGGCAAATCCTCCAAACTGCCCGAAGCTAAGGCCAGTGGAGAGATATAAGGCTCTTGTTAAAAGAGAATTTTAGAGCACAAAAAAAGAAGTCCAAAAGTGTGATGAATTTTAAACAGGGCAGAATGACAGAAATTACAATAAAAAAATTAATGGAAGGGATTCCCAAAAAAGTTCAAAACTACAACTAAATCACCACAAGTGGTGAAGAGTGTCATTCCGAGTGTATAATCTCAGATCATATAATATATAAATATTCTTGCAACAAATCAAAATCTGAGTCGATTTAGCTGTATTCGTCTGTTATCGTTTGTCTGTTGTTGACACGCTCACATCCACAATATTTAACAGAACTCAAAGGAATTTAGTCTGAGCATTTATTATAGTCCAAAAAAAGTTTCCAATTTACAACCAGCAAAATCGGTTGAGTATATTAAAGGTTATAGACCGATATTTAAATTAACCTTTAAGTTCAAGAAAAAACTTTTTTGAAATTGTCAATTTGAAATCGACTTTGACATCTTATAAAGTTATGTGTTCTTTATTATCATTCCAAATTATTATCAAAATCGGTTCAGTATATTAAATGTTATAAAACGGTTATGACATTCTTTCTTTCGATAGAAAGTTTTAAAATGTATGTATGTTAAGAATTTTTCAATCTCACTCCTTAAGTTTTTATTTGATAAAATTTTCAAAATAAACGGAAATTGTTTAAACTTAAAAAAAATGTAGAATTATAAATTGTATTTCAATGATAAATGATTTTTTTCTTCTAAAAATATCTAATTAATGGAATCTGTCGTTAATAATAATTTTTTTATCGTTTCTTTAACTTGTTTATATTTGAAAAATCATTTTCCCGCCTTAAATTCACCACACTTCATTGGACCTTCTTAAAACCATAACATTTCAATTTGTTAATATTTTCTTTTTTTTTTCTGAAAAAAAAACACATTTTACAAATTATTTATTAAATCAACACAAAATTTAGAAAATTTTAATACAAATTTCAAATTTGCTAAAAAAAAAATAAATAAAATCCAAAATTTTTAATATTGAAAATCCGAAAAGTGGGACGACAAACAAACGACGCTGCATAAATCATTCAACCAGGCAAAAAGAAGAGAAAAAAACGCCATCTTAAAAAAAAACAGAATTAAATAGAGAACAAAATGCGAATCGGCCAATATATTTATATCGAAACATTTATTCATTGAAGCAATCAAACAACCAACCAACCGTCCGTCCGTCTGTCCATCTATCCAACATTTATCTCCCTCCATCGAATATTGAATCTTTTAATTTTAATGTCGTCGTCGTCGTTTTCGTGTACATTCAATTCAATCAAGCGTTTTTATATCAACAAGATATAATTCATTTTTTCTTATATATATACATCATATGTATATATAAATATACATACACTCCAACACTACCACCACCACCATCAACAACTAACTAATCGAACCACCAACCGACCGTTCAACCAACATTTCAAATAAAATTCATAAGAAGCGGCGTATAAGAAGCAAAAATACAAAAACAACAAAAAAAAAAAACATCATTGCCGATGACTTGAAATCAATAACAAGACATGTGAACTGAAATTACGATGATGAATCACTTTTCGAATTTATTTCAGTTTTTTTTCTCAATAATTTTCTTGTCTTTATTTTTATAAATTTTGATTTTTTTTACTTTTAATTTTTTTTCGCTCGAAACTGTTTAAATATGAAAATATGTAGAAACGTTATAAATTAAAAAATGCGGTGTATTTGAAAAAGGTCATAAGTGCAATATTTTGTTATTTTTTAAATAGCAAAACTTGTCACCTGTTAATTCTAGTTCAGTTTTAATTCAGTTCTAATACAGTTCTAATTCAGTTCTCGTTTATTTCTAAATCAGTTTAAGATCAGTTCTAATTCAGTTCTAGTTCATTTTAAGTTCGTTCTAACTCAGTTCAAACTCAGTTTTAATTCAGTTCTAATTAAGTTCTTGTTCCATTTTGAATTTAGTTCAAGTTTAGTTCTAGTTCTGTTCTAGTTTAGTTCTAGACCAGTTCAAATCCTGTTCTAGTTTAGTTTTAGTTTATTTCTTGTTTAGTTCTAATTTAGTTCTAATTCAGTTCTAGTTCTGTTCCAGTTTAGTTCTAGTTCATATCTATTTAAGTTATAGTTTAGTTCTAATTCCTTTCTACTTTACTTCGAACTCAATTCTAGTACATTTCTACTTAAGTTCGAGATAAGTTCAACTACGGTTTCAGTTAACCTTCAAGTTTAGCACGCAACTAACTCGGCTAACTAACTAGCGAGTTTGTAAGAAACCCGGCTTAAAAAATTTGCACAGAATTTTCCCGATTATGGATATATGTGATCAATTATACTAATAAAAAAATGACAGTAATATAAAAACTCACCACGAATATAATGTTTCACCCCACATTTAAATTTCCACAAATGAAATTTCTAGTAAAAAAATGTAATTTTAACAATTTGTTACTTAAGCCTTTTTATCGCTCATCATACGTTTTTAAAGTTTTTCTATTAAACTTCTCGTCTTATTGGGCTGAGTAAACGTGATAATAAAAAAAGGAAATTTTATTAGATTCAATCGGTTAAAATATTTAATTTTGTTAAAACAATAAAAAACAATAACAAAAAACAAATAGAGATTTTAAAATTATAACCAAATGAATTTAAAATCATCATTATTATCATCATTATTATTTCAATAGAATAATAATAAAAAAAGTACCGAACTAGTAAAACTAGTCACCAAAGTGGTGAATAAGAGTGAGAAAGGGTGATTAAGGATAAGTGAAATGATTCCATTGAAATCATTTTAAATAATAATAATAAATTAGTTATTGTTTATTTGATTTTCTTATTAAATAGTTAAATCATTGATTTTATTGTTAATCGACTTAATTAGATTTTTAAATGACAATTTTTTTTTGCAATAATTTCAAAGTTCAGTGTTTTAGTTTTATAAAATTTATTAAAAAAAAATAAATTATTTATAAAATAATTTTAAAACTTCTCCTGCACCTTCTTTTTATTCTGTCAGTTTTAATTCGATTCTGGTTCTGATTTAAGTTCAGTTTTAGATCAGTTTTAGTTCAGTTCTAGTTCAATTCAGTTTTAGTTCAGTTCTAGTTCAGTTCTATTTCAGTTCTAGTTCAGTTCTAATTCAGTTTTAGTTCAGTTCTAGTTCGGTTCTAGTTCAGTTCTATTTCTGTTCTAGTTCAGTTCTATTTCAGATCAGTTTTAGTTCAGTTCTGGTTCAGTTTTAGTTCAGTTTTAGTTCAGTTCTACTTCAGTTCTGGTTCAGTTTTAGTTCAGTTCTGGTTCAGTTTTAGTTCAGTTCTAGTTCAGTTCTAGTTCAGTTTTAGTTCAGTTCTAGTTCAGTTCTAGTTCAGTTCTAGTTCAGTTTTAGTTCAGTTCTTGTTCAATTCTAATTCATTTCTTCTCCAGTTCTGGTTCACTTTTATTCCAGTTAGAGATCAGTTGTAATATATTTTTAGCTCATTTCTAGCTCAATTTTAATTTTGTTCTAGTTTAAGTTTAGTTCTGATACAAGTTCACCTCTAGATAAATTCCAGTTAAGTTCTTGTACAGTTCCATCACTGGTTCAGCTCCATTCCAGTTCTTATTCAGTTCTAGTTCGGTTCTAAATGTGATATAAATTAGAACTTAATTGGATCTGAAACTAAATTAATTTTAAATTGGCAACGTGCATGAAATTTAGCCTTAAGAGAAAACACTGGAAGGGAAGAGATATAGAAATATTGCCATCCCACACTTGTTTGATTTATTAGAAAAAAATTATATTTAATTAATTTTTTTCTTCAAAATCTTCAAATAAGAAATTTTTCAATAGAAAATCGATTAAGTTTTTGTGTTCAACTCAATTAAAAAAAATAATAACGAAATGTAAATGAAATCACAATAAAATAAATACACACACACATGTATAAACATGCATACAAACATAAAACAATCAAATAACTCAATAATTTTTCCATATTATAGAAAGCAACAACAAAAACAACAACAATATTAAAGTAGAGGAAGAAGAAAAAAATAAAATAAAGTGTAAGTGCAACCGAGTCAATAACCCTCGCGCTCTCGCAAATAATAATCATTATTATTATTGTTGTTGTTATTATTATTGTTTGAGAGAATGAGTATGAAGAACATGAATAACGTTGTTGTTGTTATTGTTGTACACCACCACACAACAATAAGATCCATTAAAATAAAAGTTTTCGTGAAAAATAAAATCTGAGAAAGAAAAATCTATAAAAAAAAACTCTGGAAATATTCTTCAATAAAAACAACAAAAACAATAACAAATACACTAAGATGCACTCCACTGACACTGGGACATAACATAGAAGAAGAAGAAGAATTTGGAATAAAAATTTATTTATTATTTGAATAAACAAATAATTGAAATAAGTGAAGGGAAATGAGGAGTATTTTTAGAACTGTAATTTAATTAGAACTATAAACTGATATATAAACAGTACTGAATTGAACTAGAACTGCACCAGAAGGAACTAGAATTGTTCTAAGGTTTTCAGGTCTGTTTCAGTTCTAGTTCAGCTCTAGTTCAATTCTAGTTGAATTTTAGTTCATTTCTATTTCAGTTCAGTTCTAGTTCGGTTCTAGTTCAGGCTGAGGTCAGATCTAGTTCAGTTTTAGTTTAGAACAAGAAATGTAAACGTTTGAAAAAATTAACCAAAAATTAAATTTTCATTCACGAAAATATTGATTTTTTGGAGTTATGACTATTTTGCAGCAAATTACCGATTCTATATATATAAAATAGGAAGTGTGTATATATGTATGTATGTATGTATGTATGTATGTATGTATGTATGTATGTATGTATGTATGTATGTATGTAACGTATAGACTCTTAAACTAATGGACCAATTTTGATGAAATTTTCACAGAATGATGCCAGTATACACGAAAATAACATAGGCTATACAAAACCCGATAGGGCTAGGGGGAGGGGTACCCCCCTACAATGCAAATATTGTTTATCGAATATCTAAAGAACTGTAACAACGAGAGTTTTCAAATTTTGTTGTAACAACTTTCTCAAGAAACTGCTTTACTGGGCAAAACGTAGGAGTAATAAAGTCAGGGGTAAGAGCATCGCCCTAACAAGGCTAACATTGATTATCGAATACATAAAGAACTGTAACGACTAGATTTCTCTAATTTGGTCCCAACTACTGGACAACAAACAGTTTAAGACCAGGGGAAGGGTATCGCCTTTACAAAGCAAATTTTGAAAAGGACTATAACAGTGAGAGTTCTCACATTTGGCCCTTATCACTTTCTTAACGCTCGGTTTTAGTAGACAAAACGTAGAACGGATAAGACCATGGGAGAGGTGCATCCCCTCCCCATACAAATCAAATTTAAATTACTAATAATCCATTTAAATCGCAACATCAATGTTTGCAACGCCCTGATTTTTTTTTTTTTTTTTTTTTTTGCATGACGAAGTTTACTGTGTCTGCTTTTTCGGAAACCTTTTCATTAATGTTTTAATTGTGTTTTCTGCCACTTTGTTCGAACAGGTAGTCCAATTCCGTTTAAAATCTTTAACACTTTTAGAGATCTTTTTATGCTCTTTAATTCTCTTTTAACAAAAGTCCAATATCTCGAAGAAGGAATTCCCTCTCTTGTATAAATACCACATTATTATTCTTGTACCCAATCCAGGGCATCCATATTGATAGAATGTCAACGGTAAGGCCGAAAATAAGTGGACACATTATGAAGTATTATGAATGGAACTATTATTCATTCATGCAAATTTCGGTAATTATAGAGCCTGTTGTAACAATGGATCGACTCTGATTGATTTTTTGCGGCAACGGCATATTGCTTGTCATACCAAGTACCTTTTTTTAAATGTTATTGGGTCCTAAATTTTTCATCAAAATTCCCTCGAGCGTCATTAACATAAAAATTTTGACCAGGAAATTCTGAAAAATTTACCCGAACAAATGTTTTTGTCAACCATTATGGAACATTTTTGAGCCATGTATGTTTCTAAAATTTCATTAGCTCTAACTTTTCGTACCAAGTTGGGTTTTGTTGAAAATATTTAATTTAAAGTTAAGGAACTGGACCAAAACTGAACTAGAATTAAACTTGAACTACAAAATTTGAGCTGCAAGCGTAACAACTACAGAGTCGCAACCGGAATAACGCTCTATTTCTGACATAAATCCATAAGTTATATAATTGTCATAATGTATTTTCGTTGAAGTCCCTTCTGATATCTGAAAGGATCGTTCACAAAAAAACTTATTTACTACACACTACTGATGTTAAATCGAAACTGGTGAATTTTGAGTTATGACAAGCATGCAGCAAATGGACGATATATGTGTTGAACATTTTTCGTTCTCACTCCTTAAAACATAAAAACTATCGTAAGTTTTTATTATTTAAATTGTCAAATAATAATAATAATTTTTATCATGTAAATTTTTGTTAATTAATCTTTATAATTTTATTTGGTGCTTTTTTCTCACACATTCATATACGTTCATACAATACACCTACACATATGAATGTCGATTACATACGGAAATAAAGAAATATTTTTCAGATGACAAAATAAACTCAATTTATAAAATAACAATTATAAAAGATATTTAAAAAAATATAGCAACAACAACAGCAACAACAACAACTAAAAAGTATCTATCATTAATTTCTCAAGATACTGCAACAAATTGTATTTTGTAATTGTAACATGTTGTTATTGTTGTTGCTATTGTATTTATGGTAAAGTATAGTTTTGAATATCTGGTATCTTGTAGATACAATATAAACGATTCACATTATTTTATAAGCAAAAAATACAAATAATTTCTGGTAAAACGAAATGAAAACGAACAAACAGAGATTATCTACGATTTTCATACAGACATTTTATTATAGACAGAAAGACAGACAAACAGACGAACATAACAAAAAAAAATTCATACTCGCAGATACAAACATTTATGTATTTTTTAGATACAATTGTTTTTATTGTTGTTGTACGTTTGTACAAGAATATGGATGACATGAGATGTGAAAGAATCAGCATTAACAGCAGCCAAAGCAAAAGAAGTACAAGTACAAAACACAAGAAAATAATACAAATGCAACAACAACAACAGAAAAAAATAAAATAAAAGTAAAATAATTTAAAAAAAATAAAAAGTTGTTGTATCTGCGCGATGTTCAAATTGTTATTCCCTTTTATTTTAAGATACAATTTTTTTTGTTTCATCTCTGGCATTTATTTGGTCTTCAACTTTTTATTTTTCTGCTTTTTTTTTTGTAATAAATTTATTCCTTTTTTTCGCTTTTTTTGGAAAAATGTGCTGTTTGACCAGTGTTAAAAGTTCTAAATGGTTTCTTTTTCGTCCATTTGTATCTGTGTATCTGCTCACATGTAGATCCTAAAGATTCAAATAAAAATTGTTGGTATATTTTTTTTTCTATATGTTCTTATGCTTAATAGTCTCTTAGGGAGAAGGTTTAACTTGTTCTTGTATTATGAGTTTTTTTTTCTCGTTCCATCTTATTCTCATTCTTGTAAAAAAGAACCAAACAACAACAAAAGGCCAAGAAAAATAAACACCAAAGAGACAAGAAAAAGGATGTAATTTGGTGTGTGCCCTAGAGTCATTAAAATCTCATTGTTGCATTTTTGTCTTCGTAATTCCATTCTTATTTTTTTCACAAACCACGACACGAAACGATATAAAAAATAGAAATGTAAATCAATTTTTCAAGATAAATAATCATTTAAATTAACCTGAAAGATACCAACCATAAGAATGAGAAAGCCATTTTAAATATGTATCTCCAAAAAAGAAATTGCACCTTTTGGCTAATTTCGTATATTAACAATGTATTATCTTTTAGATATTTCTGCCTTATTTGTATTCTAAAGGTGAAAATGTATCTTTATATCTAAAAAACGTTAACGACAAAATTCTCATTAAATTCACTATAACGAATTTATTAAATAACTGTTGTTTTTAGCCCTAAAAAATGTTCAAGTAACCGGAAATATTCTTAAAAATTAATACACATACATACAAACAAATAAGGAGTGAAATCGAGTAATTCTTAACATACTGACCACTAAACTAACAGTTTTAATTTTATTTCAATTTATAACAAAAAAAAAAAAAACACAACTAAGAATGCTATTTTCGGCTATGCCGAATTTTCAATATCCTACATCTAAAATTCCGATGAAGTAGATACATTATGTTTCGTACATATACACTCTTACATTTACACACAGACGTTTGCAATATATAAACGTTTTTATTAAACATAACAGAGAAGCACTTGACGAATCATAAATTAAGTTATATTTTTTTACTATAACTTTATTTCATCTGAACCGATTTTAATAATTTTTGTAATGATAATGAAGTACATATAGTTTAATATTTTATCAAATTTCATTCTAATTTGTCGATTTATAATTGACAATTTTACGAAAGTTTTTTTTACTTTAACTTAGAAATTGCCTCAGATATCGTTCTATATTCTTTATATATACTGAACCGAATTTGTTTGTTATAAATGGGAAATTTCTCAGGTCTATTACAAACACATAGTCATTGAGCTCTGTCAATTATTGTGCAACAACAGATGGATATATCTAATATTTCTACATAATGGGGTCTGAGGTGATTTCTTCTTAGCTATTTTGGATATCAATTTTATACTACATCAACGATGGATAAACTATTTTCGTACATACACTCATTTACAACGTATATAATTTTCATTAAACATAACATAGGTTTATGAATCATTTAAGTTATATTTTAATAACTTTATTTCAGAACCATTTTTAATTTTTGTCCTGTAAGAAGACATTAGTTTAATTTTTAGTCAATCATCTAATTTGTCAATTGCAACACCGAAATTTTTACTTTAACTTAGAAAATTGCCTCAATATCTCTAACTTATATAAAAAATTGTTTCTTGTAAATCGGTATTTTTCAAGTCACAAATAATGTCACCCTGTCCTTTTCACCAGTAATGATGGAGGGTATAAACATATTTTCTATAGAACTTTCTCTCACTTTGCTCGAACAGGTAGTCCATCTCCGTTTAAAATCTTAAATTCTCTTTTATCAAGAGGCCAATATCACTCCGCAGGCTTTTGTACCGGGGGAGTCTGAAGGATTTGCCTTTCTTAGTACAAATATCACATTAGTGTTCTTGCAACACCACAAGGGCATGTTTACCATCGCGTCAGGATGTCAAGTGAAGCCGAAAATAAGTGGACACAATATGAACTCGTAGTAATAAAAAACTTTCCATAATGTAAATTTCGGTATTTATAAAGCCCGTTGTAACAAATAATTTGCATCTTTTGCCGCAACGGCATAATGCTTGTCTGGTGACTCATTATTATCAGATTAACAACTGACTTGTTTTATGAAGGTAACTTGATCAACAAAACAATCAAAGGAATAAAAGTTTTAATGAAATAAAAGTTTTAATGAAATAGGTGTGTTAAGAATTTTTCGATTTCACTCCTTTATTATGTATCTAATGGATACATTTTAGAAAATAAATAAATTATTTTTAAAAATTTATTTAAACACTTTTAAAACCTTTTCAAGTTTGTTAGGATCCAAATATATGTTTATGAAACATTTTTATACTTTTATCTTTAAGATACTTTTTGTTAAATTTACCAAAATTTTCATATATTTTTTAAATATTTTTTTGTCTAAATGAAAATCTTAATTTTATTTAAATTTTATTCGAAAGATCTTCATAATGATGTTTACAATTCAATAAAATTAAACTTATGGATACAAAATCAATAAATACAGATACATTTGAACACAAATTAAAAAAAAATACTATAAACCCCCTAAAACGACATAAATCAATTGAATCATTTTAAAACAGTGTCAAACATATATCGTAAAAAGTTCATGCGGATCAGAGGCAGTGATGCCAGATAGAGAAAAATTTTCTTTTAAAGAGAAAATTTTCGAGAAATTCTCAATTTATTGAAAATTTTCGAGAAATTCTCAATTTATAAAATTTTTCGAGAAATTCTCAACTTGTAGAAAATTTTCGTGAAATTCTTAATTTATAAAAATTTTTTGAGAAATTCTCAATTTATAGAAAATTTTCGAGAAATTCTCAATTTACAGAAAATTTTCGAGAAATTCTCAATTTATAGAAAATTTTCGAGAAATTCTCAATTTATAGAAAATTTTCGAGAAATTCTCAATTTTTAGAAAATTTTCGAGAAATTCTCAATTTTTAGAAAATTTTCGAGAAATTCTCAATTTTTAGAAAATTTTCGAGAAATTCTCAATTTTTAGAAAATTTTCGAGAAATTCTCAATTTTTAAAAAATTTTCGAGAAATTCTCAATTTTTAGAAAATTTTCGAGAAATTCACAATTTATAGAAAATTTTCGAGAATTTCTCAATTTATAGAAAATTTTCGTGAAATTCTCAATTATAGAAATTTCGAGAAATTCTCAATTTAAGAAAATTTTCGAGAAATCTCAAATTTATTAAAAAATTTTCGAGAAATTTCAATTTATAGACAATTTTCGAGCAATTCACAATTTATAGAAAATTTTCGGGAATTCACAATTTATAGAAAATTTTTGAGAAATTCTCAACTGTAGAAAATTTTCGTGAAATTCTCAATTTATAAAAAATTTTCGAGAAATTTTCAATTTTATAGAAATTTTCGAACAATTCACAATTTATAGAAAATTTTCGGGAAATTCACACTTTATAGAAATTTTTCGGGAAATTCACAATTAATTGAAATTTTCGAGAAGTTCACAATTTATTGAAAATTTTCGAGAAGCTCACAATTTATAGAAAATTTTCGAGAAGTTCACAATTTATAGAAAATTTTCGAGAAATTCTCAATTTATAGAAAATTTTCGAGAAATTCTCAATTTATAGAAAATTTTCGAGAAATTCTCAATTTATAAAATCTTAAACAAATTGATATGGAATTAATACTTTATCTGCTCTGATCGGTAGTAGTAGTTGTTTTGGTCGCTGTGTTGTTCATTAAATATTTTTGTATTATTAAAAAACGAATATTTTAAATAATTAAAAAAACTAACTTCATTCATGTTGTTTTTATTTTTATTGTTTTTTTTTATAACATTTTCTCTTATTATTAACAAAAATCAGTAATAAAAACATAAATCTGTCATACCAAAGTATTGTTAGTTTTGTTGTTGTTGTTGATGGATTTTTATATTTTTTAGTTTATTTTCAGTCGTTTAGATGTTTCGCTCGGTTTCTATTTCAATTTTTGATTCGTTTTAAACAACAACAACAAAAATTATTCGAATTAAAACTTCATGAACAAATTTTACATGAACATTTTCTGTTGTATATTGTTGTTACTGCTGTAGTTGTTTTTGTTATTGGAATAAATGTTGTTGTTGTTGTAGTTTTTATATTGCTATTGTAGACAATGTTTAAATGTGACAATAAATTTAATGCAGAAAATAAATAAAACACAAAAATATTGAAACTCGTGTTGTTGCTTGCGTTGTTTTGTTGTAGTTGCTGCGACAACCGACGCTTTTTTCCATCACATTTTCAATAAAACCAGAAGGAAAAAAACCCCAGAAATATAATAAAGAAGACAGGGCGAGAGAGAGGGAAGTTTTATAATTGAATAAACAATAAACAGACAACAAGAGAACTAGTTGTTGTTGGCAAAACTAAAAAGCAACAACAACAACAATGAGAACTACAAACAAGTAAAAATGTTATAGTCCATCAAACCCTGCTTTATTATACTCTACACCACAAGTTGGTTATAAATGACAGCTACGAAAAATGAAAAACGACCCTCGTATAATTTATATTTCTGAATTATCGGAGCTAGTAGAAATGATGAACCGACCCTCTTATAATTTCAAACATCGATTTTGAATTATATTTATCTTATTTTAACCAGTTGTTATTACAACACCAACATATGGGATTTATATTCTTCAAGTATTATTTGGAAGGGGGTTTATATAAATGCTTCTCACAGCAGTAATGGACCGAGTCTCGCATAATTTTGCGCATCGATTTAGAATATCATAAAACTCATTTCAGTGAAATTTCGTTAAAATCGATTTATATTTAACACTCTTTATGACCTTAAAACCTCATTCCGGAAGGACATTTGTATGGGTGCTACCTGAACGGAATATAACCAATTTCAATAAGCTTTAACTTTAAGACAAGAAAAACATGTACTAAATTTCATCATGATATCTCAAAAAATTGCAACGTTAAAAAGGACATTTAACCGGACGGACAGACAGACGGACGGACATCTTTAAATCGAGTCAGAAAGTGATTCTGAGTCGAACAGTGTACTAAAAGGTGGGAGATACACCATTTTTTCTGTATGTTGCAAACATCAGCACAAACACTTAATAGCCCAATCACCTTTGCTGGTGTAGGGTATAAAAGGGAACAAAAGAAAAAAAGTTGTAATCAAATAAATGAATTGAATAATTTTACCAACAACAAACAGACATAAATATATTTTATATGAAAAAAAAACATACAAACAAACTAATTTGCAACAATAACAAAAAGAAATAACTTTAATAACATGAACTTTAACTCATTCTCTCTCTTTAATACGCCATCTTGTGCTCATTATTTTTGAACTCAAAAGAGAGACACAATTAATGATTTTTTTTTAATTATGGAAAAGAGAGTTAAACTAATTTAAATTACCTTTAAATAAATAATATTTAATACTGTATTTAATATTATTAATTATATTTATATTGTTTTTCTTTTTACTTTTTGTTGTCTGCTAAATGTCAATTAAAAAAGAAGAAAAACAAAATAAAAAATTTTAAATCGAAGTTAAACAAAAAACCAAACAAAAAACTCTTTTATCACGATATTTTTTAGGAGTTATAAGACAAAACGAAGTCATTGAATGGAGAGATAATAAATTATGGTTTCTTTTAAATTAATGAACAATTTGAAAGGTATTTCTTTTGCAAATGAATGAATGAATAAATGAATGAATGCATGAATATTAAAAACAGTGATGCCACACATCTAAATGAAGCAAAAACAAAAAAATATAAACAAAATGCAAATTTTCTGAAAATAGAAGTTTAATGAAAATTTTCTATAAATCGAGAATTTCAATGAAAATTTTCTATAAATTAAGAATTTTTTCGGAAATTTTCTATAAATTGAGAATTTCTCGAAAATTTTCTATAAATTGAGAATTTCTCGAAAATTTTCTATAAATTGAGAATTTCTCGAAAATTTTCTATAAATTGAGAATTTCTCGAAAATTTTCTATAAATTGAGAATTTCTCGAAAATTTTCTATAAATTGAGAATTTCTCGAAAATTTTCTATAAATTGAGAATTTCTCGAAAATTTTCTATAAATTGAGAATTTCTCGAAAATTTTCTCAAAATTGAGAATTTCTCGAAAATTTTCTATAAATTGAGAATTTCTCGAAAATTTTCCATAAATTGAGAATTTCTCGAAAATTTTCTATAAATTGAGAATTTCTCGAAAATTTTCTATAAATTGAGAATTTCTCGAAAATTTTCTATAAATTGAGAATTTCTCGAAAATTTTCTATAAATTGAGAATTTCTCGAAAATTTTCTATAAATTGAGAATTTCTCGAAAATTTTCTAAAAATTGAGAATTTCTCGAAAATTTTCTATAAATTGAGAATTTCTCGAAAATTTTCTATAAATTGAGAATTTCTCGAAAATTTTCTATAAATTGAGAATTTCTCGAAAATTTTCTATAAATTGAGAATTTCTCGAAAATTTTCTATAAATTAAGAATTTTTCGAAAATTTTAAATAAATTGAGAATTTTTCGAAAATTTTAAATAAATTGAGAATTTTTCGAAAATTTTAAATAAATTGAGAATTTTTCGAAAATTTTCAATAAATTGAGAATTTTTCGAAAATTTTCAATAAATTGAGAATTTCTCGAAAATTTTCTATAAATTGAGAATGTATCGCAAATTTTCTCTTATCAATTTTCATTAACTTTTCCATTAAAAAATTTCCCCATCTGGCTGCTTTTTCTTAAAAAAAATGTTGGCGTCTATCGCTGTGCTCCAGTGAGTGCATTATAATAATTTTGGCTTATAAATCTTTAAAATTTCTTAATTAGATATCAAAAAATGTGTAAACAAATTGAAGAAGTATCTGATTACAATAACAAAGAAATCTTAATAAATTTCGCCTGTCAGTTCCGGTATTTTAGTTAACCCCCTTCTTTTTATCTCTCTAATCGCAATTAATCAAACATTAACACATATTTTTAGTATTTAAGTTTTTTATTAAAAAAACTCATCATCGTTAATATTTTTTTCTTTTAATTATTATTTTTTGTAATCACAGTAACTAGTCGATATCATTGTCTGTCACACTCACACACACTTACACACGCTCATTTTAAACGAACCACGCACAAAGCTCAAACATTTTCGAACACTCTACAAATATTGTTCAAAGTAAAACGATTTAAAATAAATACAATAAATAAAAAACAACAACAACATAATAATAAAAGAAAAAGAGGAGAAATACTTGCTCATCGAACCAACAATAACAAAAAAATTTTACTAAAACTGAACAAAAACAAAAAAACAGAATACCGAATTTAAACCAACAACAGCAACAAAAACAATAACCTACGAATTAAAGAAGGCAGAAGCGACAGAAATCCATCTATACTTTTTCAATCCATCCATCCGTCCATCTGTTTGTTGTTTGTCGGTGAATAAACAATTTCGTTGTGTTTTTGTTGTTGTTGTCTTTTGAAAAGTTTTATTTTATACATTTTTTCTGTGTTTGTTGTATTAACTAACGTTATTTGTTGTTGTTTGTTGTTGTTCCTGTGTGTATTATGATACTTAGATGTGGGTAATGTGATGATGCCGTATGTTTTGCATTCTTGCGTTTTTTCCTCAATAACAAAGATGGACATGCATTCGTAATAAAAATTGTCAAAGGTCTTTTGCGATTTTCCTTTATTGTTTTTATTTCTCTTTACAAATTTCTGCCGCTTATTTGTGAGAAATTTGTCAAATTTTTAGTGGATTCATTAACGGTTTCTGTGATCTGATATTATTGCATTGGAAAATTCTTATCGTTCTTTCTTCTTTCACAGCAAATTCGTCAGAATTTATTAAAATAAATCTTCGATCTTCTTTAAGGAACTTATCATACAATGTCTGGTATCTCCGTTAACCTCCAAAACTAAAATGTCAATTTTGGTCCCTTTGATGGAATAACGTACATCCGAGATGACAGTTTTTTAATTTCCGAATAAGTATCAACCAAACCAAACCTAAACGATTTCAACTGTCTTCAAGAGCTTTTGAATCTTTTAAATGTTTTTTTTTATCTGAGGAATTTTTTTAAGGGATCTTGGACGTCAGATCTTTCGTAGTGTTTCCTTGATATATTGTTTTCATATCTCCTCTTGTAGTGAAATTTAATGCAATAAATGTCACACCTAAATGCCTAGAAGAGTCCTGCCCACGACAGTTGAATCTCGGCTACAGAACATCCCAACTACTAATCAGCCAAATATTGTCAACTAAATAACAACTGTATTTTCAAAAAAACTTCCAACACATCCGGTTGAATTGTTCTTATTGCATAATAGGTGACGATTCGTATGTTATGGAAGATTTTACACGATTTCCCGTTCAATTTTTATGTTGCTGATGCTCAAGGGAATGTTGAAGAAAAGTTTATGAACCAAAAGCAGTCGAAATTTCGCACACAGCTCTTGGAATGACAAGCAATATGCAGTTTGTACCAAGAGAGGTTATTTCCCCAAAGGCAGTGGAGAGATATTGGGCTCTTATTAAAAGATTATTGAAGATCACAAAAAATATGTCCAAAAGTGTGTTAAATTTTAAATGGAGATGAACTACCTGTTCGAGCAAAGTGACAGAAAGCAAACGTTAATGGAGGGTACCCGAAAAGATTCAAAGGCTAAAAACTATAAAAATATTTATATTTATAAATTATAATAATTTTATATACAATGTATGTTGAGAACTTTTCGATCTTAATCCTTATGTCCTTCAACTAAATTTTTCAAATTGTATAAGTAGAAAAATTTCTCGGTTAAAAACAATTTATGTTAAATAAACACCACTTTGCACTCATATAAATCCACTAATGGAGCTTCCATTGGGTCAAATTCCCCAAAGTTTTAATGCTACACTTACTCCTCTGTTATCATTGTGCTTAAATTTCATCCAAACCTATTCAGCCGGTCAAAAGTTATTTATTTATTTCCAAAAGACTGCATCCATTCCGCCCCAGTGTGTATTGCAGAGTTCTAAAATTATCGCATATGGCATAAACTGATTTTTTAATCAGTGTTTAAAGTTCTAAGATATCAGATTAAGGTAATGCGGCATAAAACGTTAACCATAAATTGAACTTTGTTTTGCCAAAATCGGTTTGTTAAAGTGTCTATTTCATTTGTCTATCTAATGAATATGGTGGATTCATAACACTTTTTGTATACTAAATTTGACTAACTCCGAAAGCTGGACTCATATAGTGATAACTAGAATACTTTACCTTTAGAACTCCATTCTGAAAAAAAAAAAATATTCCTTAAATTATCACTTGATTATTGTCATCAAAATTTCATTAAATCTGGCAGCTAAATATTTAACGCAAAATATACACACATACATGTGTATGGATGTGTTTTATGAGGAATAATTGTCTTTTCGTTATTCTTCGTTTGTTTGTTTGTCTGTCTGTTTGTCATTTTATCTGTCTTGACGTTTAGTTAGTTGGTCCACTCAAATCTAAATACATACACTCTTATTCTTTTTCCTTTTTTTTTCGTTGTTTTGTATAAAAATAATAACTCAACATTTGTACTTGTACATTTTTTCTGTTTGTTTGTTTGATTGTTGTTTATTTTGTATTTGTGCGACTTTACTGAGTAAATTGTACATATCGAAATGTGAGTGAGAGCGAATAAGAGATAGAGCGCGCGTATATGAGCAAGCAAGAGTAATAAAGTAAGTAAAGTAGTGGTAGTTTATAATAGTAGTTTGAGTAACCATCAGATACTTTGCTGGTGTACTAAAGTAAACACATATCTACGCGTTTTTTTTTTTCTGTTTAAACCGAAAAAAGAATTCTCGGAATTAAAAAAAAAATTAAAATAATTAAACAAATACAATATAAGAATTAATGAAATAAATGTAAATAATTATAAATTAAATGTGTTAATAATTATAAAAAGAAAAACATATAAAAGTGTTTTCATAAAATTTTTAATAAAACAACCAGAAAAAGAGGTGTGTAAAATCGATGTTGAAGTTTTTTTTCTTGGCTTTCAAAAGAAGATGTAAAGAAAGAAGAGAAGAAAAAAAGAAATATATGAATGAATAAGAAAAAAATTGAAAATTATTTGTATATCTACACTAAAGTTGTAGTAAAAAAGCAATAAAACATGGAAAATTACAATAAAATAAAAAGTTAATAATAAAAAAAAAACAAATAAAAATAAAAAATATATTATTATATTTTAATAAAACTAAAATAAAAACAAAGAAATTTAAAAAAGCAATTTCAAATAAATAACATAATTTGTTGTTTTTTTTAATAAAAATTTTAATTATTTTCTTGTTCAAAAGAAGAAAACCCGAAAAAAGTGCATTAAATGTGATTAATGGTGAAAAAATATTGTATCTAGCAGATGTGTGTTTGTAGGTTTGTGAGTGTGTGTGTGTTCGTGTATTAAAACGGAAAAAATCTTACATATACACCTCTTTTTTTCCTTATTTTTCTTTAGTTTTTCAATTATTATTATTACTCTCTTTTTCTATGCATCAAACACAGGCAGCCAAACACATACACACACACACATACACATGAAAACAATATTTAAGTATTTTAAATACCAGTGTTGCCATTTCATGTGTAATTACACATATTATGTGTAATGTGATGTGTAAATTATGTGTCATTTAAAATATTATTATTACCGATCTTTGACACGAATTATTTTTTATTGTCACAACAGAAAAGCCTAATTTGCTGAAAGTGTAGTCCAAAAAAGTATAACAAAGCTATGAATCTGTTTATTATAAAAATTATGCTAATATTGGAGTAGTTGCATATGAATAAATATATTACGTATCTTTCCATAATCATGTTCAGAGACCCTAGAGATTTTTACATTAAATAAAATGTAATGATCTGAAAAGAGTTCAGTCTTTTGAACCAAATTATTTATATTAAAAAACTGCAACAACATAATAATGTGTAACTACATCATGTTGTTATTGGATTTAAAAATTTCAACTTTATTTTTTTAATAAAAAATCTTTCAATATTGTTTTCCATAACAACTCTTGGGGGCTAATGGCTTCCCCAAATCATAATCACCTTATATGGTTAAGTGCAGTTCTTCCCATGTAAGAATGAGTTGTCTTAGATCTTGAAGTGTCGAACGTCGTCAGGAATTTCTTGGCCTACCACGGCTTCTTGAAACTTAAAGGTTTCACTCAAGCGCCATTCTATAACCTTTTATATGTGTTGTTATTGGTTCCACATTTATAATGTTCTAGAGATTTATTTTGTTAGTATTACCTTTCTCTAATGTTTCTGCCGAACGAATATAATGCGTCTGCTGCAACGCATTTTTAATAAATTTGCAAAAATCAGTAACTCACATCCATAGACCTGAAAACTTCTTATTCAAAACCAGAAAAAAGGTTTCATTATATTTAGAGATTTAGACCGATAGAGACACCTAAGTTCAAGCAAAAACTTTCATAAAATTGTTTATTATAAATGGACAAATTAGAATGAAATGTCATATTATAATGCAATATATACTTCATTACCATTCCAAAAATAATCAAAATCGGTGCAGTAGAAAAAACTTACTTAAAAATATAATTTTTAAGAAATTTTTATGTGAATAATTTGTAAACGTCTGTGTGTAAATGTAAGAGTGTGCATGTGCAAAACATGACAAATGCGTGTGAAGTAAACGCATTTGTTTTTTTGATTATTGTTATCTATTGTCTAAATAAAAAAGTGCATATGTAATTTTTCTTCAAATGTGTAATTTGGGAATCGCCTAAGTGTAATTTATAGATTTGTTAGTGGCAACACTATTAAATACAGTTTAGTTGGGTTTCTTTCTTTATTGTTTGTTTTGTTGTTGCTATTGTTGTATTTATTGTATTGTTATCTTTTATTTATCTGAAAAGGTGTATGCTCTGCCCGCCGTCATAGTCATCCACTGGGTAAAAATGCTGCTGCTTACTCATAGATAATTCGTTACTTTTTGCATGTGTTTTTACATGCGTGAGTGCGTGTGTGTGTAAAAATTTCAATAAATCTTTGTTTTCAAATAAAATTTCCTTAATTATTTAATTATTACTGTTATTGTTATTAAAAATAAAAGTGTTTTTAAAAAGAATTTCTTAAAATAACCAAAATCCTCTAAATTATACTCTTTTTTCTCATGTGCAATTCGCTGTGGCATCATGTACTCATTATCTTACTCTTTTTTTCCGTTTAAATAAAAAACAAAATAAAATTCTAAACAAAAAAATGTAAGAAGAAATACACTCAAATAGAGAGCGTAAATTACCATTGTTTACTAAAGAGTATTACTTAGAAAAATATTACAGTAATTCATGTCTCTCTCTCTCAGTTACGCTCTTTTATCTCTCATCATTTTTTATATACTAAAAACGGCAAATGAAAAAATTAAAAAAAAAAAACAAATGAATGAATTAATATAAAAAAAACATCGTAAAAAAATAGTAAAGTGTTGTTGTTGTTTTAAAAATATATGTATGGAAGATCGTAAATAAATAAACCATAAAAATATGTGTATCTAGAAATTAATAAAACAAAAACATGAAAATAAAAAAAAGCTCATAAATAAATTATAATTTAAAATAAAAGAAAAAAGCATAATTTTTGAAGCCACAAATATTTTTTCATAAAATATTTTACATTAAATGCAATTTGTTTTTGTGTGTGCATGGTGTGTGTGAGTGTGTAAATGAGTCAGTGCGTGTAAAAAAGTCTCCACAAAAGTTCAATGGCCGACCTAATGTTAAAAAATTTATATAAAAATTAATTCAATTTTCCAATTACTTAAATATGAAGGTCAATTTAATACAAAAATGCACAGAAAAGAAAGTCAATAAATTTTCCAAAAATTTTAATATTTCTTAAAATTTCAAGGCCATTTCAGAATTTATTTAGAAAGTCGTTTAATCCATTTAAATTTTCCTTTCTACCTACTAAATCCATGTTTTTTCCCTTCGTTTACCTAGAAAAAAGTTGTTTGTTGTCGTCATAGTGATCTTTTAAAATTTATTTTGTCACCTGTCACATTTATCACATTTTTGCGTACTTAAAAAAATGTTAAAATGGCGATTTTAATACAAAATAAACGATTAATTTAATTAAAAAACATATTGAACTATTTGCGAAAGAAATTTAAAAATAACTAAATAAAATAATTTCTTATTTATTAAAAATTTTTGATAAATCTAAAAGAAATCAAATGGCGCCAAAATTTCAAATATGAAAAAAATTAATTCAATAAATATATTTATTGATACAAAATTAAAAAATCAAAATGGAGCAATAAAGTCTAGAAAACAATAGTTATAAAAAGTGAGATCGGAAAGATCTTGGCAAATCATTTTTATTAAAGTTTTTAACTTTGTTTTTTATCTGTGTAAAACAGCATTCAGCAGATCTGTCGTTAAATTGTTTTCAATGTTACTGAAATTTATATGCCGAAATGCTTACAAAAAAGGCTGCTGCCGTTCATAAGGCTTCATAATGTACGTCCACTTATTTTTAGCCAGACTTAGCATTCAGTCACTACAGTAAACAAGCCCTTGATAATACAAGAATAATCATATATTATTTGTACCAAGAGATGCAAATCCTCCAAACTGCCCGAAGCCAAAAGCAGTAGAGATATTCTCTTCATTAAAAAAAAAGTATTGAGAGTACAAAAATGGTGTCCAAAAGTGTGGTAGATATTAAACGGATACGGACTACCTGTTAGAGCAATGTGACAGAAAGCACTATTAATGGAAGGGAAAATTACAATCTTTTTAATAAATTTACCAAGTTTGAAAAATGCTTGAAGGGTTGTCTCAATCCCAATCTCATCCAGATTTCGTTTACACGTATTCCCGTTGAGAATTCTTTATAAAACAATAATAAATTATGTCGTAACCTTTTTGTAACAAAAATAAAAATATTATTTTTTAAACGGATTCATACATTTTACTTAAGGATTTCCTGGAACTTTTTCTTAAAAAAAATTATTTATTTAATTTTATTCAATAATTTAAAAAAAATGGAAAAATTTTGTGATTTTAAATACAACTTTTACTTTTTCATTGTTGTTATGATTGAATTTCTAATAATAACAATTAATTTGTCATTAATTAAACAAACTTATCTACATAAAATAAATTCATTGTTTTTTTATACTAAAAATATATTTTTTACAAATCAAACATGTAATAAAATTAGAATGAATCACGTTAATCATTTTTATACCCTACACCGCCGTTGGTGGTTGGGGAATTATGCGTTTGTGCTGATGTTTGTTACAAAAAGAAAAAATGGTCTAAGATTTATTTAAGTATACCGTTCTACTTGATTTAACGATGACTGTCCGTCCATCCATGAAAGCGTTGTGAAATTTAAAATGTTATTTTTTGTCTCTGTGTAAAATCCTATTAAAATGGATCATATAAACCCCAAGGAAAAATCCTTTTCAAATGCATAAATTTTATATTAAAATAATGTACTTCAAGTTATACAAGCGGACTTCATATATATTTCATAGCAATCGTTTACAAACATCGATGTGGTGTGTAAGTAGGGTGATCGATTCTTCGATATTTTTTAGAAAAGATTTTTCGGGTTCTTCGAAAAATTGCAATTTTAAGTAACCGATTTCGGTTTTTTAATTACCCGTTAATAGGTTTTTAGCAAAAAATAACGATTAAAAATAACAATAAAAATGTTTTCTTTTCATATACGAGTATTTTTTGGAAAAAAATCAGTTTAAACGTTTTGGAGTATATCGAATTTTATAATTTTTATCATCATCTTAATTCCATAAAGTATAAATATACTTTCGTCATTTCATAATCTGAATCGATTTAGCCATGTCTGTCTCTATGTTACAATAATAATTCAATTGATATATTGGAAAAAATTGGACAGATTCTTTGTTCTTAGTCCACTGACAATATATTCATAGACCGATATCTGAGTCAACCTAAAATTCAAAACAAAAATTTTTTGTCAATTTTGCAAGAACTATTTATCAGAGTCAAATAAAATTTAATTATGATGTAAATGAATTATTAAAATCGGATAAGTAGAGAAAAGTTATAGCCAAAAATATGTCACTATATTACTTGTTTTTCTTTGTTTTCATACAACTTGACATTGAAAATGGTCTTAAACTTTGTGTACTTGTAGGATGGGTTATATAGTTAACAAAGCATTGAGTAAGATTTCAGGCTTTATGGATCGATTCTAAAATTGTATTTATTTTAAATAAGATTTTTAGATTTCAAATATAATTATTACATTCATGTTCCAAATTAGTTCCAGTTACAGAAAAGTTTCCAGTACTTAAAAGTATTATTGAAGTGTTTAATACTTTAAAAGTAACTATATTGTATGGGAAAGAGATTCTTTCGCGACATTACTTATTGTATACATTGGTTGTTAATACTTTCGAAATGTGAGCTTTTTAAAAAAACGGGAACTGACTTAATACCGGACTCTTCACCCTAGACAAAGGGTATAACATAGTCGGGCTTACTGACTTGAACATTTTTAATTGTTTTAATAACGAATTTTTATTTATTTCACACAAAAAACAACAACTTTTATTTATAATTAAAACAAAATAGCAAAATAGCATAACTGAACAAAATAAATAAAATTTAAAAAAAAGATAATAAAATATTTTAATCATAAATAAAGTTAAAAAAAATATATAAAACGTTAAAAATAAAAGCTTTAGGCCAGTTAATTGGCCAATTTTTTATTTCATATTTTTTTGAGAACATGTCTGACTGACTATTTGGATATCTGTCTGTCTGCTTCGTCTGTCTTTCTTCTTTTTTATTGTATTGAATGCGGGCAATATGTTTTTTTGTGTTCTACGTTTTAATTTTCATATTCTCGCTGTCTCTCCTTCTTTCTTGTATATTTTAATGTTATACTCACTTGATTTGTATTTTGTGTGTGTATTTATTATGTTTTTAGTTATTTTTGACATTTCCACATTAGTTTATCTTTACATTTGTTTTATTCTCTTCTTTAGCATATTTTGTTTTCATTTCCTCTACAAAATTTGTTTGGCGTGCAAAATTCAAGTAGAAAAAAAGAAAAACAAAAGATAAAAGATGAAAGAATGAAAAAATAAAAGTTTGTGTTAAAATTTTTAAAAGAGAGTTAAATAATATTCTCTCTTGCAATCTCTTTCTTTTATTTGTTTTGTTTTTATTTGAGTTGTAAAAAAAAACTGGTTATAAAAATATTTCAAAATGAATTATTTTCTCTCTCTCTCTCTTTATTTTATATTTGTTTTTATTTTGTTTGAGTTGTAGATATTTAAAAAAATAACGTTTGAGTTGATTTTTGCTTCAAACAGCCAACATGTTTGTTTTGTTTGTTATTCTTGTGCATTTTTTACTTACTATTTTGTCTCATTTTTTCCATTTTTCTTTTAGAAAATTCCCTTTCAAAAAAGAAAAGAAAAAAACTTGCTAATATGTGATCCAGATGAAATGAACTAAAATAAGAAATGAGAAAATCTATTAAAATTTATTTAATTACAACAAAACTTAAAGAAATACAACAACTACTAAAACAGCAAAAGCAACAGCAGCATATTAATTGTAGACCTAGTAGGACTCGTAGAAAACAAACAAAAATTACAACAAAAACTGCATCTATAACAGCCAGAGCGTGAAATACTTTGAAAAAATTCTGTTTATCACAAAAACTTCAAAATTAAACGTAACAATAGACCCTTTGACCCCCATACATTCATGAAGAACATGGATAAAAATGCGGGTGAGGGTGGACAACAAAATGATGGTAAAGGTGGTGGAGGCGGAGGAGGTGGTAAATCATCTGGCAATAGTGGCGGTGGTGTTGGCGGTGCAGGCGGAGGTGCTGGTGCTCATGATCCTGCTGCCCTTTTAGATGCTGCCTCCTTATTTGGTAAGTTGAAAATTTGATTTTCTTAATTTTTTCCTTTAATTTCCTTTTCAACATGTTTTAGCTTATTGGGGTCGTGATCCAACTGCAGCTGCAGCAGCTGCCGCTAATCCTTTATTTAACGCACAATTTAATGCTGCTGCCGCTGCTGGTTTGGGCCTTTTACCCAATCCTACAGCTACAGCCGCCAATGATCGTTATTCAATGGCAGCTGCAGCAGCAGCGGCGGCCGCTGGTCATCATCATCAGAATACAATGGCAGTGGCAGCCTCTCAGGCGGCCAGTTTGGCCGGTCTACATCCAGCAAGTGAGTTAATGAGTACAGTATACGTTTTGAAATATTAACTATTTAGATGTATTTAGTTCCAACATGTTTGATGTTGGCTTTAGCTTATTAATCTAAAGTGTTTAATTTTTAAAAATACTGTCTATCTATTGATGTTCAGAAGGGCTCCCGGTTCAAATCCCACTAGAGGCACGCAACATCTGCAATAATTGTAATTAATAATTTAATTATTGGTTTGGGGTGAAACAGCAAACTCATTTGCTTTAATTAAAAATGATGTTTGAAGAAAACGCTCCTAGATAAAAGACAAACTTCGGTGTTGTTGAAAACGGAGATTTATGTGCGTGCAATTCACACAAATTTCTCACCAGTCCATCGAAGATAACAATATGAATTTTGATTGTATTTATTGCTAATAAATAACACATATTTTTTTAACAAATTAATAAATCATTTAGTAAATTTGAAAAAGTCAGATTTTCGGGGATTAGACTATTGAGCCCTAAAAGATCTTTCACGAATATCTCCAAAAGTCTTTGAAATTTAATTTTATTAAGTCAGTTAAAAATATTTTATTATTATTTTTTTCTAATTTTTCTAATCCTTCAGGTTGGTGGTCTATGGCTCAATTAGCAGCCCAAGATTACTTTAGTCGTTTACAAGCCTCCGGTTTATCGCCATTTCCCCATCCCGACTTAGCAGCGGCATTTGGTCCAGCAGCTTTAGGCTTAGGTGCTGCGGGAGCAGGTTCTGCAAGTAGTGGTGGTGTTGGTGGTTCTTCTGCTTCTGGTACTCCCAATTCGACCTCAAGTGGTAATTCAGGTTCAAATATTGGTGGAAGTTCTTCATCGAGCAGTAAATCGAGTAGCAAGTCTCGCAAAGAGAAACAACGTCAACAGCAGCAACAACAACAACAGCAGCAACAACAATTACAACAACAGCAACAGCAATCATTGGCAAATAGTTTAAATGCTGCAGCCGCTGCAGCAGCTGTAGCCAATAATCCAGCAGCTGCTTTGGCGGGTATGCATTTGGTGGGAGCTGGCACCACCATAACACCTTCCGGAGGTGGTATGGGCAACTCTAGTAATAGTGGCAATAACAATAATAATAGCAGCTCTAGCAACTCATATAAAGTAAAAAATTAATTTATTTCCGTATAGAAATGTTAAAATTAAGTCCAAATCCCTTAAATTTTTATTTTTCTCTTAGAATAATTCCTCAAATCTTGGTAAAAACTCAAACTCATCATCGTCTTCAACAATATCCGTACAATTGCCTCCCTCTCCTGGTTCTGCGTACGATCCGGTAGTTTTACACAAAGAACTTTTGGCTATGCAAATGGCAGCAGCTGCTGCTGCCGCCAATCCCTCATCGTCCACTTCATCTTCATCGAAGAAATCTCGTAATTCTTCTTCAAACAATTCTTCTTCCTCTCATCATTTATCAGGCTCAGCGTCTGGTAATAATGCCTCTTCGTCTGGTGGTGGCATTGGTTTGGTATCGCATGCTGCTTTAACAGGAAGTGGTGGAGGTAGTAGTGGTATGAGTGGTTCGTCATCATCGTCCTCATCTCGTAATAAGAATGATGATAAAAATAATGCCTCTTTGAATGCTTTGAATTCGCTGTCGCAATTTGGTACATTGGGCATGACGCCCCAGCAGAGTATGCAGGCGGCCATGAATGCTTTTGCCGCTAGCAATTCGGCCGCAGCAGCCTCTTCCAATGCCGGCAATAATGTGGGAATCTCTTCCAGCTCAACAACGGGATCATCATCTAATTCTGGTAATAAGACATCAGCAAATGATTTTATGCCTTCTGGAGGATTAGGGTATGTTTAATTTGATCATTTAAAGAGACCTTAGACATTAGACTATTCTCTTCTTTAACATTCAGTGATCATCCCTCGCTGCTTGGTGTACGCTTGCCACCCGACACGGAAATCATCAAATACACATCATCCATCGTGGGCCCCAAAATACCCGGTACTACTACACGTGGTCGTAAAAAGACCATTTCTGATCAAGATCAAACACAACTTCTACAACAAACAAAAAATGTACTTGATTCAAAAACATTTTGCATTGCATTTTCAGCTCTTAGCCCGGCGAAAAAGGCTAGACTCGAAATGGAATATGCTGCAATTGCTGCCGCAGCGAATGCTGGTCCTGGACCCAATTTACCTCCCACTCTAACGGCTGCCCAGATAGCTGCACTAAGTGGTTTTGGCGGAGCGAGTAGCACATCAAAATCTTCGGGTGCCAATTCGGGAGCCTCATCTACACAAAGCACACCACATTTGGACTTGACTGGACCGAGCAGCGGTCGAACGAGTCGAGACTCATCGTCGGATCGGGTGGAGGTCATAAAATTGCCACCTACTATTACCTCGAATGGAGCATATAATTTATCGAATAAAAATAAAGATATACACGATTTGAGCGGTACAACTGATCTTAACTCGGGTGTTAATCTCAGTTTAAAACCGGCTGCTTCTTCAGTATCGAATACATCGCTAGCCAATTCTAATGTTGCCGGAGCTACAATTACTATTGAAGATTTTGATGCTCCGCTTAATTTATCCATGAAACCAGATAAAACATGTGCGTCTAGTAATGATTTATCAGGTAGCAGTGGTGGCAGCGGCGGTTCTGGTAATAACTCTGGCAATACGGGCTCAAATAGTTTACAAAGTTTAAGTTCCATAACTGCTGCTCTTGGGAGTAGTGGTGGTGGTAGTAGTGGCGTTGGCGGTATCGGTGTTAGTGGTGTCGGTGGTGGTAATGGCGGAGCAGCAAATAGTTCCAATACAGGAGGTAATAGTAGTAGCAATTCCTCTTCGACCAGTGGTCTTGGTAGTGCAGGTGGTATCGGAGGAGCTCTTGGTGCAACAGGTGGTATGGGTAATGAACGAACAAATCAACCACCATTCAAAGAAGGACGTCCTCGTAATTTGGGACGTGGTGTTTCGAAACCCAAAAAGAATACGGTGGCCTCGCTACTCGCTCAATCACGGGCAGTGGGTATGAAACCTATGCTATCAACACAACAATTATTACAACAAGGCGCTGATATAGTAAGTTTTTTCCTTGAGAAGAGTTATTTAAAGTGAAAATAATTAAATGTCTGTTTATGTTGTTTTATTATTCAAAGGAAAAAATACGTCAAGCCTTAACGGAAGCTAATGCTCAAATGGAAGTTTCTACTGATTCGGAAAGTATTAATGCTGAAAGTGGTCTTTCAGAATCCGAAAGTGAAGAACCAAATCTTTTGAATGTTACTGAACTTAGAGTACCTTTAGATTTGGGTTGGAAACGTGAAACTGTCATTAGAGGTCTTACCAAAGCAGGACAAATTAAAGGCGAAGTTGTTTATTTTGCTCCCGGTAGTAATGTGCCCCTAAAAACCATGGGACATGTTTTCTCTGTGAGTTTGTAGATCAATTTTTAGTAGAATTTTAGAAGAAAGAAAATGAAGAAATATTTTAACATGAGTTGGAATTCGTAGGAAAAGAGATTTCAATGTAAATTTTTTTATTTAATCTTTAGCATTTGGAAAAGAATCCTTCAAAGTTAACACGAGAGAACTTCAGCTTTTCGGCTAGAGCTATTGTAGGCTCTTTCTTACAACCCGCTCCACCACCTTATGCCAATGATGGTGATTATATACGTATGTCCGATGAAGATGTGGCCAAACGTTTGGAAGACTTAAAAATCTTTACACGTCAAACTCTCAATGTGGAGCAACGCATTGAGATAGCCAAACAGCAACAGGCTCTGCGTGATGCTAAAAAATTACAAAAGGAAGAAATGGCACGCAACAAAGAAAAGGCCCGCTTGGAGAAAAATGAAAAATTAGAACAACAACGTAAAGAAAAAGAAATGAAAAATCAACAAGCCATAGAGGTAAATTTGTTAAATAGTAAAAGAAGAAAGAAAGACAGATATATTAAAATTATATCCTTTTTATAGGCTCGCAAAAAGAAACAAGAAGAATTGGAACGTCTTAAGCAAGAAGAAATACTCAAAAAACAACAGGTAATTTATTAAAACTATTAATTGGATTTTTTTATATAAAATCTACGATTTCGACACTCTCTTTTGGTTTTATTATTTTAAGTTTCTTGTGGCTTTGAAATTTGTTTTTCTTTCAATTTCTTTATTTGTTAAGAAATCGTTTCCATTTGTTTTTAAAACGAAACATAACGTAAAATCTTGTTAACATTTATTTCATTTTTTTTATTAAAATTGTTTAGGAAAAGGAAAAGAAACGTCAAGAAGCTATTTTAGCTAAGGAACAGGTATAACAAAAATATTTTGTTGTTTTGTTAAATTCTTAAAAAAAAAGTTTTAAAAGTTTAGAATATTAAACCTTAGAAGAGTAGATTGTAGATTGTTTTTCAATTCAATAAAATATAATTTTCTTATTCCCCATTTAGGAACTTAATCGCCAAAAAGAAATGCTATTGGCAGCTGAAATGGAAAGAGAACGTAGACGTCAACATATGGCTTTAATAAGACAATTAGAATTACGTCGTAAGTTTGAGGAACGTGAAAAGAAAAAGCATCAAATGGTTTTGGATCGTTTAATATTAAGAGAAAAACGTTTGGCATCTCGTAAACGAGATGCTGAAATTTTAGCACAAATAAGGTGAGTTGATATTAGAAAACAAAGAATTATAATAAATTGGAATTCTATTTCTGAATTTATTTATTTTCGAGCGATTTTTTTGGTTTAATTTCGTTAATATAATTTTATATTTTTATTTAATAGAAAACCACAAGAAGATTCAGAATTGTTGCAATTACATTCTATACCCGATTTAGAGCGTATTGCTGGCAATCGTTTGCCTGGTCAAGCTATGGCTGATTTATTAATGGTCTTTGAATTTTTGCACAACTTTGGCGAAACTTTAGGTTTTGGTAGGTTAAAAGAAATAAAATCCTCTCATTCCTTCTCGTTCTTCTAATTTAATTTAAATTATTTTTATTTTTAATTTTTCCCATTTTTTCTTTTATTATAATATAGACATGGAATCTCTACCCACCCTCCAGAATCTCCACGATGCTTTAGTGGTCGATAGTAATGCTGAAGTTGAAGAGGAACTTTTATCTGTGATGACACATCTGCTGGTATGTGCCATAGAAGATCCGGGCATACCAAATCCGGGACGTCATACTACACTGCTGGGACAATCTCTACGCAATGCAGACATTACCAATTCAAATGTATCGGAAATATTACGTATCTATTTATATGCCACCGCAACTGGTGAAATACGACAAATGTTTGGTGTTGTTATGGATCGTGAACGTGAACGTAAAGTACCAGATCATCATCAAATTGATGCTGAGACAGTAGTACATACTGGTAAAAATGCCGAGTATTATAAATTGTTACATGAGAATGAAACGTGGAAAATGTCGCTGGCTTTAAAAGATCGACCATTTGTGGCATTAAATCCAACAAAGAAGACACAAATATTGGCACATCTTTGCAATGATTTGCTCATGAATAAAGCTGTGCTCAAACAGATCGATAATAGTTTAGAGACCTGCAATCAAATGCGTAAAGAAAAATACATGACTGACATGAAGGTGAGGAAATATAAGGCTCTACATATGCGCAAATCAAGAATAGAAGCTTATGAGAAGATACAAGCAGAACGTGAAGCAGCCATGCAGGCGATGGCGGCACAACAAAAACTAGATGCTGAACGTTTGGAAAAAGAAACAGCAGAGGATGCCAACAAAAAGGAGGGTGCTGTAGGTGCGGTGGACAATCCTATAGCTACAACCTCTTTAGAAACTGGTGGTGAACAAAATAATAACACAAGCAAAGATGAAAATATGGATGTTGACTTAGATGGACCACAGAAATCTATCGATAAGGATCTAACCAACCTGCCTAGCAATTTGGATGATGGAAAATTATCTACAGCCAATTTAATGGCGTCAAGTGATATTACGCCCACAAAAATTGCTAAATTGGATGATTTGACTTCTACTTCATATCATAATGGTGGTTCAGCGGCTGGCGATATTAATGCTCTGCTAGGAAGCAAGAAAACAATAAAAGGACTCAATGATGATGCTTCTACAGATGTGGGAATGGATGAAGATCTTTCTGACATAGAGTCCGAAATCACCAATGTGGAAGAAGATGAAGATAATCGTTTATCAGCTGATGAATTACAAAAGAAATTAGATAAAATCATAAGAGCCTCTTTAAATTGCAAAGAAGTGTTAGAAAAGAGCACCAATCAATTGCGAGCAACTTGTTTTGGTCAAGATCGTTTTTGGCGTCGTTATTGGCGTTTACCTAAAGCTGGTGGAATATTCATAGAAGCTTTAGAATCGGCACAAAATGATATATTCCAATATCAAGAAATATTGGAACAAGATGATGAAGAAAGAAAACGTAATATGCCGGCCGAAAATGAAATTAACGCTGACATGAAATATACTAATGATAAATTAGAGGATGAAAATCAAGATGTTGAAATGAAAGAATTGGAATCTTTGCCATCAGCAGTGGATAATCATCCTCCTGCTCCGGCGCAGGTGGAAAATGTAGTAGATAATAACCCAGCTGATGATTCGGATGACGATGTCATCGAAACAAATCGCATAGAACCGGAAATAGTTGATTTACGTGATGATGACGATGATGATTATGACGTGGCCATACAACCTCATGGCATACAAGTGGATAATAATGGCACTGCCAAGGTGGCAAAACCTGATGCTGCTGGTCTCTTACCTCCAGTTAATATGATGAATCAACCTCCTAAAAAGGAGGAAATGGAAGTAGATATGAAAATTCCAGCACCTCCTTTAACAACATCATCCTCCTCTGTTCTCCATCAATTATCAACACCAACACACTCCTTGACGACGAATCTAAATCAGAATTCTATAACTATAAACTGTGATAAACCAGATTTGAATAAAATGAATTCTATCACTTCGACCACTTCCATGCTAACTAATCCCACCCCATCCTCAACAGCTGTAGTCTCGTCCACCACTATAAATCTTTGCGGTAATATTAATAACACCAAAACCGATTACAAAATGGAGGATAAGAAAGAAGACGATTGCATAATTGTTTCATCTACAGGTCCTTCAGACATAAAGCCAATATTTACTAGCGAAATACCAGAAGTTAAGTGGTTTTCGATTGTTAATCGTGAAGTGCCATTAACAACCACAGAACCTCAAAATGCCACCAATCTAAAGGAATTCCAAAAGATGTATGCCAACATTACGTGTGGCTCGAATTATCAAATCCAAGGTCATCCATGGGATATATCGAATAATGTTCAATATTTCACCGTTACCATGGATGATTGTAAGGCTGATCTAACGAAATTAACCTCGGAATGTATACTCTCGCTTTCGGGACTCAATGAAGCGGAAATAGAAAAGAAATTAAAAGAATTTGAAGAAAAATTACAGAAAGATTCAAATTCAAAAAACTCCTTGGAGACTCCTCGTCATCATTCTGCAATAACGATGAAAAGTGAAGACGCAGATGTAGATGGTAAAGACAATAACAATATGGAATGCGATGACGAGGAGGGTGAGGGAGAGGGTGATGAAGGAGTCGATAAGAAGCTGATGATAAAAAATGAAAACAAAATGAAATTTTTTCCTTTTCATAAGGACTCTCTCTGCGATAGTGGGGGCGGAGGTGTGAATGTTGAAGGAGAATTTTCCGAAGATATAAAGCCTAAATTGGAAATAAAATTAGATGAGGCTTTACAAACATCCTTGCAAAATATGCAACAAATGTCTTTGGCCAATATTAGTAATTTTATACAATATGATATACCCACACCTTTGCAAATGTCTCTTGAAGAATCTCAGCTATTGGAACAAATCAAACGTGAGGGGTTTCCCAAAAAACTTAAGGGCACCTATGTGAAACGTAATTTGCGTTATGGTTGGTGGAAAATTGATACCATGGAAATGTTACAGCAAGTTATAAATTCCCTTAATCCTACGGGTTTAAGGGAAAAAGAACTCAAAGAGAATTTGACAAGATTTCTGACACAAGAAATACCTTTGGGTCTTCCCTATCCCATGGGTGAGGTAAGACCAGATGATAAAGACTATTTATTGCCCGATAAATCCAATGACTGGACACCTAAAATAGCCAAAAGAGTAGAAATGGCTTTGTTAGAGCAACTAGAAGTACTGGAAGATAAAATCGCTTCAGCTTCCATGCAACTGAAACATTGGCAGTTACCGCCCCGTATAGAATCTGAACTTAATTTGGAAAGTGATGCTGATATAACTGAAGAGGATTTTGTCAGCATTATACCTATGATAAGAGAACGTATTATAGATTTGGAGGCCAATATTGAAAGAAGATATTTGAAACCTCCTTTAGGTGCACAAACAGGAGATGCCCATTTAGCGGCCATTGCTCAAAATCAACAAAATACCCAAACACAAAATTCAGCCAATGCTGCTGCCTACTACCAACAAATGCAACAGCAGCAACAACAACAGGCACTCTTACAACAGCAACAACAACAGGCTTTTAATCCCTCTGCTTTTAATGAACGGGCAATGGCTATAGCCGCTAATAACGCAAATAATGCTAATAACGCTTCTAATGCTAATAACACTTCAGGAGATCTTAACTCTCAAACTCAAGCCAGTAACAACGAAAACAATTCAGGCGGCGATTCTCCATCCAGTAATTGTGATAGTGAAAAAGATGAAAAAGTGGAAAATATCCCTAAGGGTTTAGTGTCTTGGCGTGATGCTGTTTCACGTTCTCACACAACCGCCCAATTAGCAATGGCTCTCTATGTTTTAGAATCCTGTGTGGCCTGGGACAAAAGTATTATGAAAGCCGTAAGTTACATTTGTTTTTTTAATTTAATTAATTTTTTCTATTATAATAATAGTTTTACCACTTGTGAAGTAAAAAGTATAAAAGATAAATTTATTATTAATCAGGCAATATTAACACAACACAAGCACACATTTTATTTCATTATCGTTTTTTTTTTTTTGTAATATTTGTTATAATTTCAAAATGACATCATTTTTGTTTAATTTAATTAAATTTAATTTCTGTAATATTTTTGTTTGTTCTGTGTTTGATTTGTTTGCATTTTATTTTAGTTAATTTAATTTTAGATTTCCATTCACTTGTATTTATTAACTAAACTAACTAACTCCCATTAGTATTAAATTTAATTAATGAAAATGTCTTCTTAATTTGTTTTTTGGGTTTTAAAATGTGTTTATTTTTTTCTGAAAAGAATGCATGTTGTTGAACTTATTATTTATTTGGATTTTGCTTTTTGAAATTATTTTATGTTTTTTTTATTATTAATCAAAAGGATTTTGAGATATAATTATGTGTTAGAGAATTTTAATAAGGTTTTTGCGGCTTCTTCCCGGAAATACTTAATATATCTTAATAAAATTTCACATTATTGAGTTAAATCTAAACTAAGCTTCTTCTAGAGAACTTAACAAAAATGTAAAATTTGTATACCCTCCACCAACAAAAGTGGTCATTCCCTATAATGTAATGACAAGAAGAAATCATATAAGTACCTTTCAAGTACATATATTTTTGCATCACATCTAAATCTGAATCGATTTAGCTATATTCGTGTGTCTGTCTGTTGTTGGCACGCTTACATTCACAATAATTAAACGCGTTTGAAGCACTTCTCCAAATCAATTCAAAAATTACTGAAATTATTATTTATTAAAACATCATTAACAGTTCAAAATATAAGGTCTTCTCTAACTCTTAACATAAATAAAATATCTCTTGGCTGGCCTTAACTCCTGGCAGTTTGGAGGATTTGCTCTCTTGGTAAAAATACCACATTATTGTTCTTGTACCACTCAAGGTCTTGTTTACCATAGTGAAAGTATATCAGATCAGTGCAAAAATAAGTGGACACATTATGAAGTTTTTTTTTTTTTTTTTTGAATGTAAATATTTTTTGATATAAATTTCATTCTTTATAGAACACGTAATAACAAAGGGTTGGCTTCCTTTGCAGTAACTGTATATTGTTTATCATACCAAGAAGTTGATCAGGAAATACAATTGTTGACCAGGAATTTGAATTTAAGTAAACATGAGGCTTTGTATGTTTTTTAATCTGCATTAGCTTTAACTTTTTATACCAAACTTTTCATCTTAGTGGAGTTTTTTGAAAATTCTTTTGATCATGAAATCTATTTTTTGGCTTTAGTAGCATCATGTGATCCCTTCAATCTGAATCATGTTTTCTATGAACGGACAAGTTCTCCCAGTACTGGTTAATAAGATTGAAAACAGTTTGATGACAGAGATTTGAAGTCATGGCCAACTTTTTGTAGGATTATTGTTGAAAATATTTAATTGTTTGAGTATGCATTTTTTCCGGTCTGCCACTTTTACTTGATTAACAATGTATTATTTTTATTTGATATTAAACATAATAACATATATGTTTTACAAAGGTAACTTAATCAAATAATACATGGTTTAAAATTTTTAATTAAAAACGTGTGTTATACATTTTTCAAACTCCTCACTCCCCTTACTTTCTTATTTGTTTCCTTTTCAATATTGACGACCTAATGAATTTATTTTATAATCTAAAATGTCAGGGAACGATATTTTGAAATTTCTTATTGCAGGTCTTAAATGACCAATTTATATTGAATATTTGTGGTTGTGAATACATGTTTTTCCATATATGAAAATGTTAATCCTCCAAAACTCGATATAAATAATTTGCAGAATCTCTTGATCTTTTATTTCAAATATTTAGAAAAAATCGTCTATTAATTAAAACCATTATCCCTCCTTAATTTAATTTAGTTTTGCATTTTGTTTTACTTTTCTTTTTGTTTACTTGTGTAATGTATTTAGCCCTTTTTTGTTTTGCTTATATTTTGTTTAAAAACTTAGTTATCCAAATAAAATCTTAATCAATTTGTTTGTTTTTAGTTTAGAAAAACAAAAATAATTAAAAAAAAAAATATTTAAAAAAATCATCTAATTTTTCTTAAACTTTTTTCGATTTTTTTCTTTTTTTCAAAATAAAAAAATAAAATATTTGTTGTTGTCCAATTAAACTACGCACTTTTATTAAAAAAATATATATATAAATGTCGCTTAAATTCAAAATCCTCAAATTAAAATTATGTTAATCAATAACTTTTCTGTTTAATTATGGTTAATTACTCTATTGCATCTCTTTTTGAAAAAAAAATTAATAAAATATTTAATTTTTTGTGTGCTTTTTTATATGTTCTTTTTGTTTTTTTAAACTTTTCTATTTTTGCCTTGAAATTTATTAAAAAACTGATTTAATGGTGAATGTTTGTTGAAAAAAATACTTAAACACTTTCATTTCTTTACATAAAAACAAATTCATTAATTAATTAAATAACACCTACATTCCAATACACATTCAATCACTCACATACATCTCACAAACTCATTGTTATTTATTAATTTAAAAAAAATTCTTATTTTTGGTATAAATTTAAAAAAATATATATCATCAACACTTTTATACTTAAAAATGCTCCCCTCCCCCCTTTTATTCCTAAAACGTATATATATTTTTAAAAATAAAAATATAAAACATTGGTGAATGGTTAAACAAATAAATTATACAATACAATTTATATTTTCCTTATCCCTTTATGACCCCATTCAAACTCCATTCCTATTTTTTCAAAATCCTGCTTCATACATAACTTATAAATTCTTAATGGTTGTTTATTTGTTTTCGATAACAAAATTTCTTTATAAATCAATCATTTTTTCATTTCGCTTTATTCAACATAAATTTACTAAAATTCAATTAAATCAAAAACAAACAAAAAAAGTTACCAATAACAAAACCGGAAAAATCAGAAAAGTCTAAAAAATCTAAAAAAGAAAAAAAATCGAAAGATAAGAAAAATTCTCATAAAAATGATGAAAATTTTAATGGAAAACATAAGCATAAACATCATAAGAAATCCAAAAATAAATCAAACAAAACTGAACAGACAACAATTTCTCTAAATGATACAAATTCCCTTAATTTACAAAAACTGTTCGATGAAAATGAGGAGGACGAGGAGGAAGAAGTAGAGCAGGATCTTTGTGATACTAAGGCGAAAGGTCTTAAGGACCAGTCTGTAGAAAATTCCGAAAATTCGGTTCTATTTTGTGAGACCACTACACCCACCACTATAAAAATTAATTTAAAATATCAAACTCCAAAACAAAGATTTAAAAATGCTTTAAAATCGGGTGATGTTTCTTTGGCACAATCGCCCACCAATTCAAATTTGTCTAGTCCAAAAGCTGTATCACCTTTAGATTCTTGTTCATCAAGAGATTCTGCTACAAGTCCTATACCCTCTCAAAAAACACCTTCAACTCCTGCCACACCTGCGTCAATAAAATCGACACAAAAAACGCCCCTTAAAAAATCTAAAAATTTAGCGACCAAAAAAAATAATAAAAAATCTAACAACCACCAAAATAGTCCTTCACCCTCTCCCACTCCCACTCCTAACCTAACATCCGTTTCCTTAAAATCCACCAAAACAACAACAACAAATACTAAAAAATTAGGTAGAAGCCGTAAAAAATCAACATCATCTACAAAATCTTCCAAATATTCGAATTCCTTACAGAATTGCCAGTTCTGCACATCTGGCGAAAATGAGGATAAACTATTGCTATGCGATGGCTGCGATAAGGGTTATCACACCTACTGTTTTAAGCCGAAAATGGAAAATATACCCGATGGTGATTGGTAAGTATTTTTGAATATTTTATTTAATTCTTTTTTCAATAGATTTCTTTTTTAATTACAAGATGAAAATCTAGTTTTGGGTGGCAACTTATTTTATTAAATTCGTTTATTTCTTATTTTGTAATTTTATTCATTCTTCATTTAATAAACAAAAAAAATCAATCATTTCCGAACTGAATGTTTGTTTGTCCCAAAAAATATAAATAAACTTTTTTTCTTTTTAAACCAACCATGTTGTCACCTTAAAAAGCACTAATATTTAAACACTAATTGAAAGAAAGAGTCTGTTTTTTTTTAATTTTACTAATATTAATTAAAACACTAAATTAATATTTTTGTTACTCTCTCCTTTTTAAGGTATTGCTATGAATGTGTTAATAAAGCCACCAATGAACGTAAATGTATTGTTTGTGGCGGTCATCGTCCTTCACCGGTTGGCAAAATGATTTATTGTGATTTATGTCCACGTGCTTATCATGCCGATTGTTACATTCCACCTCTATTGAAAGTGCCTCGTGGCAAGTGGTATTGTCATGGGTGCATCTCAAAGGCACCACCACCGAAAAAACGTTCCTCCACAAGTAAACCTCGCCGTGAACGTGATTCATCTGCCTCGCTCTCAAAACGTAAAGATAAACACCATAATACATCGTCAAGTTGTGAGCAATTAAATACATCGGCCGATCATCATAATATACATAATTCGTCGCATGATGAATCAATGACTTCCCTGCCAGCACCATTGAGGTGAGCTCTCTTCAAAATTTTTTTAAAGCTTTTGGTAAATTTTAAATTTTGTGGTAAAAAATGCAAATTTTTTTTCAAAATTGTTGATGAAAATTTAAATCTTTTAATGTAAATATGAATTTTTAATTAAGAATGAAAATTTATTTATAAAATAAAAAATTTCCATAAAATGTATTTTTCATCAAAATTTGATTTTTTGTAAAAATTCAAAATTTCTTTTCGATATTAATTATATTTATATTTTCTTTAGTCCCGCTCATTCAGTGGCCTCAACCTCATTCGATGACCATCATAACAATTCAATTGATACCACGCGCTTCCAAAATCAAGTTACAAACCGACAAGGTGCTTTAAGTCCACAACCACCACATCACAATGATTTCAATGATACCAGTCTCGATGGTACTGCCACCACAACTGCAACAGCGATAGCTGGAGCCAACTCTTCTACCAGTAATGTGGGTATTTTACAGCAACAACAACAACTTTCAACACCTGCATCGTCTTCAAATATGTTACCCATGATGTCTATACCACCATCTTCAACACCTACACAACAGACACAATCTTTCAATAGCTTACCAACAACAGCGGGTCTGCTACCGCCTCAAGCTCAAACTTTGCCATCAACACATTTTGCCAATCTGAATGCGACACCTTTACAAATTGGTTCAAATCAACAAACTAACCATTTGCCATATAATCAATTAATGCCGCCAAGTACAGGAGCCGCTATAGCAGCACCTCCAACATCAAATACCACATCATCATCAGTTTCACCTTTAGCTGCAGTCTCTGTCAGCTCAACAGTAGCAGCCTCATCAATGGCTCCATCAACAGCCACAGGTGGTTTATTAACTGCTATTTCATTACCAAATCAGTTGCCTCTCTTACCCAACATAACAGCAGCATCACCCACACCTTCCTTAAGCTCTTCTAATGCCCAATTAATGTGTGCAAATAGTTCACCACAACATTCCTCCATTACATCCACCTCACGTTCGTCAACACCTACACAACAGCAACAAATGCATCATAATCAACATTCACCACAATTACATGCTTCAGCTACTTCGCCTTCTTTGATGGTAACAACACCGCCACCACCACCTACATCTACTGCATTAGGTCCTCCGCCACCTTTGAACATTCATGCTGTACAAGAGGCCAAGGAGAAGTTGAAACAAGAAAAGAAAGAAAAACATGCCACCAAAAAGTTAATGAAAGAATTGGCAGTTTGTAAAACTGTTTTAAGTGAAATGGAGGTAAGTTTATCAACAAGAAGAACTAAATTTGTTTTTTACTGAGGAGTGAGATCGAAAAATTCTTAACATACATATATGTTTATAAAAAAGAAACCACTAAACTTACAGTTTTAATTTCTTTTATTTGTTAAAAATTATTATTGTAACTTAAAAAAAATATAAATTTTTTTAAACATTTTCGGAAACCCCTCCATTGAAGTTTTTATAGAGTTTTCTGTCAATTTGCACGAAAAAGTAGTCCATCTCCGTATAAAATTTGTTATAATTTAACTGGCCTAATCTCCGGGCAATCTTGAGGATTTGTCTCTCTTGGTACAAATACCACATCATTTTAAAGTCTTATGAAAGCAGCTTTTTTGTAAACATTTCTTGATGAGAATGTCGGTATTTATAGAGCCCGTTGTAACAAATGATTGGCTCCTTTTGTCACAACTGCATATTGCCACGAACATTTTAGGCAAATTTTGACAGATTTGCGTCCGAAACTTTTTTCAAATCAAGATCATACATCAAGAAGAATATTTTTTAGAAAAATTGAATTCAATTTACGTGCTTTGTTTTTGCCTCTACATCGTTCCTGTCAGGAATATTTTGATCCTTTGTATGTTTTAAGCCTGTATTAGCTTTATATTTTCGCACCAAATACTCCGAGCAATGAGCTAGCCGGGCTGCTTTCCTACCGAATATGTTGGTAGCTTTTTTAAAAATAATTTCTGTTTTTTGGTTTAAGAAACATCATGTGGACCATTCCTTTTACCTGAAACATGTTTATGATCCACGGACTGTTTGTTCAAAATATTTAATAATTTTTGTACGCACATTTTTCTGGTCACTCATTTTAATCAGATTAACAATATATTCATTTGTTTGAAATTAATCATAATAACTGAAATGTCTTCATTCCCATGACAATTGGATAACCGTTTCGAAACGACCGAGTTACACTTGTCCAAAGATTGTTAATTCAACGAACGCTGTATCAAACGAAAGTTTTTTCCCAAGAAAGGGCTATAGGGTTCAGCCGAATTGTTACAACAACAACGTTAGTTTTATACAAAAAATGAAATTATAAGAATTAAAAACTTTAGACTTCACTCCTTATAGAGCCGAGCACATTGTTTTAAATTGTTTTATTAATCCATCGATTTTTTGCTTTTTGTAGTTACATGAAGATTCTTGGCCCTTCTTGTTGCCAGTAAATACCAAACAATTTCCCACTTATCGTAAAATCATCAAAAATCCTATGGATTTATCCACGATTAAGAAAAGACTACAAGATTTAAGGTAAACTGATATAATTCTTTTTTCACGGAATTTATAACTTAAACTTTCTCTTTCCCTTTCTCTCTCTCGCATTTCCAGTTACAAATGTCGTGAAGATTTTTGTGTTGACGTACGACAGATTTTCGACAATTGTGAAATGTTTAATGAAGATGATTCGCCGGTGGGTAAAGCTGGTCATGGTATGCGTAAATTCTTTGAAATGCGTTGGGCCGAATTGACTGATAAACATTCATGATATCAATTGCAACATCAGCAACAGCAACAACAAACACAACAACTCAAATACAACAGCGAATAAAAGAAATGAAAATTTAATAAAATGGAATAAAAAAAAAAACAAACACACATATAAATCTAGAAAAAATGGATTTCAAAAACCATTAAAATAAAATAATAAAAAATCGTAAGTGAAGAATTATTAAAAAAAGAAACAACAAAAATTATACATAAATACACTTTAATATATAAGAACTAACTTTATTCAAATTTTAACTAATTAAAACAAGGCTTGATATTAATTAATTAGTATATACATAGATATAAAGAAGAAGAAAAAAAAACAAATAAATCATAAATCACATTCATACACAAAACACACACACTCACTCACTCACAAGAAACAGTAATATTAACTACAACATTTGAAAAGATTTTAAAACAATAAAAAATAAAAAATAATTATTAAAAATGCACTTGACATTGGTTAAAACATTAAAAACAAACACACAAAAAATATACAAATTAACACAAGATTAAGAAAAAAATGAAAATTCCAAACAAAAGTATTTTGGAAAAAAATCTCAAAATGTCTGTTTAACAAAATTTTCACTTTCTAAACTTTTTAAAAAGAATTTGGATTGAAGAAGCGAAAGTTCCTTATATGTAAAATATTAAATTTTTCTATTTGCAAAGTATTTAAATATTTTTACCGATTGTCTATTTCACTTTAGAAAGGTTTGAAGAATTTACTTTTATATATTCAATTTCGAATCTTAAAAAGACCAAAAACGTACATACTAAACGCTTATACTTTTACCTAAAAAGCCTTAACACTTCTTTTTTAAATTTATTCTTCAAATATGTAAATTCGAAATTTTCGAATATTAGGTAACAATGTTCGAACATAAAAAATATAGTATTTTTGGTATATAAGTCAACATTTTTACCCAAAAATGTATTTTCTTTTTTATATTTTTGTCTCTAAATATTTGAATTTTAAATTTTCAAGTATTAAAATATAGTATTTTTGATATATAATTCAAAAATTTTGCCTAAAAAATATTTCCATTCCTTTTTTGATTTTTTTAATATATATTTTTCGAACATTAGCAAAAACGGTTTATAATTAAAAGATGGAATTTTTGGTATATAATTCAAAATTTTTACCTAAAAATGTGTTTCCACTCCTTTTTTTGTTTTTTATATCTTTGAATTCTAAATTTTCGAACAAAAGTCCCAAGTCCAACTTATTAAATATGGCATTTTAGGTATATAATTCAAAATTTTTATTTAAAATAGTGTTTCCACTCATTTTTTGATTTTTTCTTCAAATATTTGAATTCGAAATTTTCGAACGTTGAGTAAAAACATTCGAACATAGTAAAAGATGATATTTTTATTATATTATATATAATATTTTTAGTACATTGTTCTGAATTTCTACCAATAAAGTATTTCCACTGTTTTATATATTAAAATTCAGAATTTTCGAACATAGTAAAAAGGTTTTTCCTTAAAATCTATTTGCTTTCCTTTTTTGATTTTTATCTCCAAGTATTTTAATTCGAACCTTTCAAATTGTTCGTTAAAAAAAATCACAACAAAATATTCAAATTTAAGAAATTAATTTCGAAATTTTCAAATATAATAAAAATCATATATTTTGATACTCAAAGTGGTGTTATACCTACCGTTACAGCCAGTATACTGTTAGAATCAGAATCACTTTCTGAGTCAATTTCACGATGTCCTTCCGTCCATCTGTCGTTGTTTTAAATAGTTCGACTGTACCCAATAGTTCTTTCTTGAGGGAAAAAATTTTCATGGCGGTGTTTTCAAAAATTAAGTGTTTAAAATAACAAAATATTTAAATAATGTATAGCAATTTTAGTGAAACGCTTGGGTTTCGAATTTTGAATACACTAGAAAAAACAGTTAAATAACAATTTTTAGAAAATTCAAAAGATGCATTCTTTCTACTTGTTGTTACAAACATCTTACATTTTTCCAATAATTTTAAAAAAATCCAAAATTTTAAATTCTTTTTCAAAAGTTTAGAAATTATTAAAAATTTTATATAAATTTTTTTGTTTGCTCAAAATGTAAAATATTTTTATATTAAATTTTTTTTTTTTTGGTTTCCAAACACGAACAAAATAATAATAAACAAATTTATTCATTTTCTTACAGGCAAATTGTGTTTTTTAAGAAAATTTTAAAAATTTATTACGTACAAAAATGCGTTTGAAACAAATTCACTACAAAAGAATTCACTCAAAATATACTCATTACAAAAACAAAAGATTAACAAAAAATACACAACTAAGTTTTAATATAAAATAATATTAATTTCAATTTTTATTTTAAATATAAGTTTCTTTTTAGTTTTTTATAATTTTTTATTTAAATTAATTTTAAATTTTTGTATTAAATTTTTTTTGTATTTGTTTTGCAAAACTAACTAAGCAGTATTTTTTATATATACATACTAATAACTCTAAAAACAAAATATAATTAAATTAAAAATTAATAAAAACAAATACTTATAAAAAGAAAATTAAAACCATAAAGTTTTTTCCTTAACTAAAATATAAAATAAAAAAAAAACATATTTTTTACAAAAACAAAAAATAAAGCAAATTAACTATATAAAAGAAAAAATGCATCAAAATAATTAATAAAAATTAAAAATATAATAATTAAAACATAAATAATAAGACAACGTACTTTGTAATTTATAAATAATATTTGTATTTGTTGTACTTAGTTTTTAGATTCTAACAAAAAATATAATAATAAAAATCATTAAAAAAGAAAGAAAGAATCAATACATTTAAATTGCCAGCAAAAATAAGAAAACAATTCTTAAATTAAAAACAAAAAAAGCAAATGTAAAATCTTAAATAAAATAAAAAAAATAATAATTAACTTGATTTTTTAACATTTTTTTGTATTGTATTAATCTCTTATATAACACAGAATAATAAGCACCAGTATATATATATATATATAAATATATAAAGCATAAATTAAAAAAAATGAATTTTAATATTTACTCTACAGTATTTAAGTTTTAAGTTTGCTTATCACAAATTATTCATACATATATATTTTTTAATAATTTTATTTTAAATTCTGTATTTGTTTTTTTATGATTTTACTCTCTATATAAATGTATTTTACTCTCCCTCTCTCTATATATATATATATAACTCTCTGTGTTAATTTTAATTTTTTGGCGGCTTTTAATTTTCACTTTTAAAAACAAAATTATTTATTTTCTTTTTTATATATAAAAATATACATTTAATTTTATATATAAATTTGTATTTATAGTTTATAAAAAAAAATTTTAATGTTAATATAAAACATTTCAATATATATAAATTAAAAACAGAAAAAATAATTATTTGAATTTTATATTAAATGCCAGCAATTAAGAAAAAATTGTATTAATTGTATTTTTTATTTATCAAAAAAGGTATATTTTTTATTATTGGGCATCAACAAATTTATTTTAAATTAGTGTTAATTAAAAAAAAAACACACACATTCGAATTTGATAATGAATTTTCGAAGATTAAATTTGTAATTTATAACCTTCTCCGCACAAGGATTCCACAATAGGTTTTTAAAATAATTCTATAACTTTTGAATCGTTAGAGATATTTTAAGGAAATTTCATATGGTTAGAGCTGAAGTATTTTCGTGTTAATTTGCAGGAATACACAGGACCATTTCTGGTTGGGTGCAACATTTTCATCTCTGTTTAAAATCTACCACACTTTGTGCTCTTTTCTCTTATAACAAAAGTCCAATATCTCCCCATGCCATAGTGACACCTTGCCAAGTCACACCAAAAATAAGTAGACACAATATGAAGTTTTCTGATAAAATGCAGTCATGTTTATCGCTTTCTTGACTGCTTTTGTGTTCTAAACTTTTCTTCAACATTCCCTAGAGCATCAGCAATATACAATTTCTGCCAAAACTACATTTCGTCATCTATTATACAGCAAAAATCTATTTTGGAAAACTTCACTTTTGAATGCTTGGGAAACTTTTTGTAGGATTAAATTGGGTTTTATTATTAATAATATTTAATATTTGCAACAAAACCCAATTTGGTCCTACAAAAAGTTGGCCAAGCTGGCATGTCTTACAAAGGTAACTTGATAAAAAAAATCTAATAATACATGGGTTAAAAGTATTGATGAAGAATTAGAAATTTTTAAAGTCCTGTTCCATGGACAAGTCTATTTAAGAATTATATTTATAAAAAATGAAATTTTAAGTTATTGATGAATTTTTGTACTTCTTTAAATAACATATATATTGAGACAGTATAAATTTATCTATAGTCTGACCGGACTATATCGCTTTCTTAAATCATTCTTGAATTTTTTGAAAATTTCTATCGATATATTTTATTATTTAGTTGTTTATTACTTTTTAAATTTAATTTTTTATCCAAAACTTATTTTGTTTTAATTTTTCTCCAAACAACAAAACCAGTGCAGCACAATAAACATAAACAACAAAAACAATTAACAAAAGAAACTCAAAATAATTATATTTAGTCACTTTATAAACAAACAACAAAAACAATATAAATAATATATAATTTATATAAGACCATATACAAACAAACAAACAAATAACAAAAATTCCCCTTCTTCCCCCCAGAATACAAACAAATAAAACGGCAAATAAACATTTTATATTGAAAAGAAGAAAAAGAAAATTATAAAAAAATAATATTTATTAAAACGAAAAGTAAAATTTAAATAATAGTTAGTGATGGTAGAAAACATAAACGCATATTTAACAATAGTATTAAAAAATAATAATGTTAACAGAACTTAAGAAAGTAAAAAATTAAAAAATAATGTATTATAATTTATTTTATCACACGATGTAAATATTAAATTTAACAAAAAAAAAAAAAACTAAAATAATAAATTTAAAATGACATGATTTCTTTTTTGGGTTTTTAACAAAAATTTAAATTAGTAATTATGCTTAAAAATTAATTAAATATAAATTTTATTTCAAAATTCTCTAAAGAACAAATAAAAATAATTGTGTAGAAAAAAATTATAATTTTCTTTAGAAAAAAGGAAAACTTTTTTAAATGTAAAAAAACAAAAACAATACTAAACATATTTGGTAATAAACGAACTCTCCTCCTATTCTCCCCCCTTAAGCCCACATTCTTCTATTCAGAAAATTTAGTGATGAAAATTTAAATTACAAAAATGAAACAAAAAAACATTAATTTACAAAAATATATTTAATTAAAAAAATAAAAATAATATAATTAAAGAATACTTAAATATAAAAAACAAAACAAAAAAAATATGCAATATATCAGTTAAAAAAATTATACCATATTATATGAAACGTAATAAAATAAAAAATACACACCAAAATATTATAAAAAAATAATATAAAAGTTTTATTTGAAAACAGCCGTAAGATATGCTTTACGAAAATATGATATGCTTGTTTTGAACCATAATGAGGTTGTTGCTTCTTATAATCTAGCTTTAATTTGTAAAATCTCCGCTACATTAAATAAAAGCGCTCAAAAGTAGACTCATGATTTTTGCAGTTATTATGCACTTGATTTAATGATTTTTTATCCACCATATTTGTTTACCTTTTCGTTTTTAGTTAATTCGTGCGTGCAGATGCAAAACAATTGATCCTAGAAAAAATGCGTAAAAGTTTAGAAATTTAGCAAAACTAATAAATTTAATAGTAAAAATACATAAAATAAGGTAAAAGTAATGTAAAAAGAAAATTTTATAAGAAGCTTAACTCTCAAAGTAAGATGGGTTTTTATAAGAAATTTTTTAAGTGGTACATGATGAGCCTCTCTTTATCTTAGAAGAAGTAATCAATATTTACTTTAACTATAAGATGTTGAATATTAAAGAAAACTAATTTATTTAATTAAATTAAACTACTTTCATTAAGAAGTTGGTTTCACTTCAGCTTGTTTTTTTTTTTTTTTTTTAATAATTCGTGTTGTTTATTGTCTTCATAATTTTGTAAACAAACTGCGGCTATTTTCGTTTTATTGAAATAAAAAACAAACAAGATTTTTGGTCATCCCTAGAATATGCTTTATAAAAAAAAGTAATAGAAAAACATTGCTTTAGAAAAATCAGTGTTGCATCTCATATGGAATTTATGAAATTCGTGATTTTTGCAGCTATCATGCACTTGGTGCAATATCTGTTCCACCATCTTTGTTTACCTTTTAGTTTTCTTTAGTGAATTCGTGCGTGAAGACACAAAACAATTGATCTTAGAATAAAAATGTGTAAAAGTGTAAAAATTTTTTAACATTGATAAATTTAATAGTAAAAGTAAATAAAATAAAGGGTTTAATAACGTGAAAGAAGTGTTAATACAATAAAAAATTATGAAAGGCTTAACTTTCAAAATAAACTGAGTTTCTTGTAAGAAATATGGTAAATGGAGCATGACAAAATAAGAGGCTTTAAAAGAGGTAATCAATATATATTTATAATAAAACATTCTGACTATTAAAGAAAACTATTTTAATTATTTAATTTAATTTCTTTAAGAAGTAAATTTTACTTCTGCGTGATTTTTTTTTTTTGTTAATAATTCGTGTTGTTTAAGGTTTTCATCATTTTGTAAACAAAATGCGGCCATATTTGTTTATTAGAAAAAAATAAGATTTTTGATCAGCCCTAAAATTTGCTTTATAATAAACGTAATATAAAACAAGTAAAAATGTTTTAGTCGGTCAACCTAGTTCGAAGTACATTAATATAATACTAACATTTATGTAAAATTTATGAATTTGGAAAGGGTTTTTTTCTGGAGCTTGTATAGGAGCTAGCAGAAGTAATGGACCGACCCTCGTTTAATTTCGAACATTGATTTTATATAATATTTATTGACTACTTGTTATTACAATCCAACGGCATACTTAAAGGTGAATGTTACACCATTTTGTCTGTATGTTACAAACATCAGCACAAATGCATAATATCCCAACCATCTATTGTGTTGTATGGTATAAATATTGCCTTAGAATTATCAGTGTTCCATCTCAAATGGAATTTATAAAATGTCATTTACAAAAATAAAAACATTCTTATTATATAAAGAGGTTGTTGTTTCGTATAAGCAAGCTAATAATTATAAAATCTCCGCCATATAAATTAAGTCTCTCAAAAATATGCTCATGATTTTTGCAGCTTTTTTGCACTTGACTCAATTTTTGTTTCACCATCTTTGTTTACCTTTTAGTTTTCTTTAGTGAATTCGTGCGTGCAGAGACAAAACAATTTCTAAGGATAAAAGTGTGTAAAAGTGCAAAAATTTATTAAAATTAATAAATTAAATAGTAAAAATTAAGTGTTAATAATGAGAAAAGAGTGTTATCACATTAAAAAAATTATAAATGCCATAAATTCCAAAATTGGGTTTCTTATTACAAATTTGTTAGGTGGTTAATGATGAAATAAGAGGCATAAGAAGAGGTATGTAATATTTACTTACAGTATGACAACTTGACTTTTTAAGAAAACTGTTTTTATTATTTAATTAAATTAAACTATATTCATTAAGAAGTTGGTTTTGCTTCTGTATGTAATTTTGGTAGTAATTCGTATTGTTTATTGTCTTGTAAAAAAACTGCGGTTATATTCGTTTTATTAGAAAAAAAATAAAATTTTTGGTCAGCCCTAAAATTTGCTTCGTAAAAAACGTAATAAAAAAACATTTCTATAGAAATATCTGTGTTGCAACTTACGTGAAATTTATCAAACATATGCTAAAATAAAAGCACTGAAAAGTATGCCTTTCTTGCTGTTATTACGTATTTGATTAATTAAAAATAGAAGTGCTATGAAATCAAAGGTGTTATAAAATGCTGAAATTCCATTAGTTGGTTTCTTATTAGAAATATATTAATTGTTAATAAAGGAGAGAATTTTTATAACAAACAATTTTTGTAAAGATTACAAATTTAGGAAAATATATTTTCATTTTATAAAATTTATTTGTTACATGATATTTGCCGTTCTTCATTCCTGCCTTTAGCATTTTGTTAACAAATATCGGGCTACATTTATAAATTATGTTGAAACGGCCGTAAAATATGCTCCAAAAATATAACAAAATAGATACAAAATTGTTCTTTGAAAACATTAATGCATTTTGCCTCTATCAAAAAAAAAACTGTCAATGAATACGTTCATGATTGTTGCATTATTATGCAACAATTTTTGAGTAATCACTTTTTTGTTCGTTTACATTTCATTATCTAACTCTATAATGACAAATAGGTGGCATTCATAAAAAGAGTAAAAACTATTTTTTTAAGTAGTGGTGATAAATGTTGCAAAATAAAAGAAAATGTTTTTCTTAAAAGTATATAATTTATTTGTTTGGTGCTTAATGAAATGAGAGGCTTGAAACTGCATAAGTTTGTTTGCTTTGTAAAATTTTATAAACAAATTGCGTCCTATTCTATTAAGTAATTTGTGTTTTTGTACAATCGTAAAATATGCTTTAAAGATAAAATACAAAACTGCTTCTAGAAATAAAATTCTTTATAAAATGTCGCTCACATAAATAAAAACACGCCAAAGTAACAAATAGTCTTTTATATTCTTTGTTATTTATTACATGAAATTTTACATAGAAACAAAAATATCCAATTATTTTAAAAAAGTTAATTGGGCTTTTTTTTGTATTTTTTATGGTATTTTACGTTTTTGTCTGTTAGAATATTTCGTTTACAAAATGGTGGCATATTAATTAAAAACATCATTAAAGTACGCTCATATAAACATTTATGCCTTGATTTTATTAAATACGTCTCCTAGTCGTTTGTTTATGATTTAGAATGTTATTTCGTAAAACGGAACCGGTAAACATTAAGTTATTTCTTATTGAAAATAAAAAAATGAGTACAAATATATTTGTATCAGCAATTCAAATATACTGCGAAAATTCTAAATATATATTTTATAAACAAATTCCAGCCAATATATACTAAGAGATCCCTAAAGTATGCTCATGATTTTTTTACTTAATTTTGCACTTGATTAATTTCGTCTATTTATCTGTTTATAATTTAGCTTTTGTTTGGATAGTGGCGCCATCTGCAAAATTTATAAAACGTGTGCTAATTATAAATTTATAAAAAAGGAAAAGTTTTATAAATTTTATACTGCTATAAAGATTTTTTTCTGTTTATTAGTTAGAGCTTAATTAAAATGCTTAAACTATTTTTAATAGAATTATTAAAATATTTCTGCTTCTGCATGTTTACTTTCTGAATGAGATTTTGGGTTTACACCTTTCATTTTTTTATTCTGTGTTCTAGAATTAATTTTTATTATATTAACTTTTCTCAAAAGCAAATATTTCATAATAATTTAAAATATATTTGTGTTTTCTTTTAAGTTTATATATTTAAAGAAACTTTGGTTGGTATTGTATTTCTTCTTTTGTAAGTGGAATATATTTAAGTGCAACTTATTTATCCCGGATATATAAAAAACTATAATGGGGCATATTTACATGAAAGATATTTTCAGCTAATTTGAATTTTTAATCAACCGTTGTTTAATTATGACAGTTATAAATAATAAAGTGTGTAACATACTTTCTTGGATAATTTTATACATATGATTTAAAAAAATGTCTTGCAACATTTACTGTGTATCATTTATTACACTTTTTTATAATAATTACACTCACTGTTATACAAATATTCATGTATTACTTTTATACAGCTATTTTAAACTGAAACTGTTTTAACTTTACTTCGTAATAATAAAAATTAATTTTTAGCAAATTTTCTTACCTTGAGACTTTCGTAAATCATTTGCAGATGACGCCACGTTATTGATAATACAAAAAGCCATAAAGTATGCTTTGACCGTTTGATGTTTTAATATATGATGATAAAACATGTTAAATTTAAACTAAGAAAACGTATTTCTATAACCAGCTAATACGATGGTTTGAAGAGGTTCCTACGATAATTAGATGTACGTTCCAAAACTATCCAAGTCACACTTGGCTAAAGATTGCCAACCCAGCGATAGCCATATGAAACGAAAGTTTTGTCACCAGAAAGAATTATCGGATACTGCCTGCTTTTACAACTACAACATGGTTATAAAATATCATTCGTCTATGAACTATTTTCCGTTAGTCATTCAGACTGGCCGCAATATTATATTTTGCGAACAAAATGTGTAATACATATTTTGGGCAAATTTAAACAATTGTATCATTTCATTGTCATTACAAACTTGCGCAATGTAGTTCCCCAAAAAAATTATATACAGTTAATAGTTAGGGAGTATCATTAAGGGAACTTAACAGTTAAATAACTAATGATCTAAAGCTTTTATCTTCCAAGAGTTTTACTTTAAATTATTCCTTTTAAGGATTAATGTCACCTCATATATTGAAATTAACTATGTCAAAGAGTAGGACTAAAACTAAATTTTAATTTTTATTTTTTCCCCTTCTCTTCTTTATTGGTCTTCTATTTTCACAACGTTGTATATAGATTTCTATATAATTTTATAAACTATAATATCTTTATTTCTGAACACAAATAAACGTAAACATTTAACTATCAATTGAATACAATTTCCAAGTATTTGTTTGTTCATCTGTAATCAATCTGTTGTTGGTCTGGCATGGAAGTCTTTCAGTTAAATCATTGATGCATAACCTCACATCACTGCACTTAACTTTAAATATTAAAGTATTAAGTATATGTTTGGTAAAAGAGTTAAAGGAATATGATCAAAAATTGACTACTTACTAAATAACATTTGCACATTTTATTTAATCACATGTTTGTTGGTAAACAACAACAATTTAACATAAAACTCAATTCAGTTCGAAATTCATGTTCAAAGGTATTGTTGCAACAGATTTAACAATTGTAAGTAGCAATTTTTTTTTAATAAAAAGTTTTTGTTGTTAAATCGAATCAAATCGTATCGAATCATCATCATCAACAGCAACAACAATTCATATGAATGTTTGTAATATTTATTTTGTCTTATTTTTTCGATTTGGTTTGTTGAGTTGTTGGGGTTGCAAGCGATTGTTTTGTATCAAAATGCGAGACATTGCAAATGTGTTGAAATTTTAATATGAATATAAAGACTTTTGTTATGGGGAAACTTTAAAGGAATGAATTGATTGGAGAAATTTCTGTTGATTTCAAATTAAACAATTACAAAAGTTCCTTATAAAGATATTTTGCTGGTTTTTAGTAAGAAATTTTTTAGAACAAATACAAATAATCGGGCCAAACTTTACTGATTATTGGGGAGGTGCTGAAGTGGGATCATGCTAATAGCAGACAGATGGGAACAACTAAATCGACACAGATTTTAATGTGGTCACAACTTGTTGGTGATGTAAGAAATTTAATTAATCATTTCAACAACATTTGAAAATAAAATCAATTGCAACAATCATATGTGGTCTAGGAAGATCATATTTAATTCGTTTAATTTGTCGATATCATCATTTAATACTCGTTTCAAAAAACTCTTAAGATAACAGAATTATATATCTGACAAGAGGTCTGCACTATTTACAAGAAAAATTGCTCTTATAAAAGTCATGGCCATATTAAATAGAAATTGTGGGCGAATATAACATTATTATATATTTTATGGTTCCGCTTAGCGATTTCCCATGCTTTGCAATGAGTCCTTTGAATTTGATACGATACGAAATCCGTAAAGCAAAGAACTGAGAAGAATGTCATTCTACAAACTGTTCCAGTAGTTCATGTGGCTTTATAGTCTGGATACAAACATTTTTTGGTCTATAAATGTTGGAAAATTTTTCAGATAACTATCTGGCCTATGACAGAGTTTTTAAACATTCACTTAAATAACTTCCGCATTTTAAAATTTTTACAAAAAATTAAAATTTTTACAAAAAATTAAAATTTTTACCAAAAATTAAAATTTTTACCAAAAATTAAAATTTTTACCAAAAGTTACAATTTTTACTAAAAATTAAAATTTTTACCAAAATTAAAATTTTTACTAAAAATTCAAATTTTTACCAAAATTAAAATTTTTACTAAAAATTCCAATTTTTACCAAAATTAAATTTTTTACCAAAAATTCAAATTTTTTACCAAAAATTCAAATTTTCACTAAAAATTCAAATTTTCAATAAAAATTCAAATTTTCACTAAAAATTCAAATTTTCACTAAAAATTCAAATTTTCACTAAAAATTCAAATTTTCACTAAAAATTCAAATTTTCACTAAAAATTCAAATTTTCACTAAAAATTCAAATTTTCACTAAAAATTCAAATTTTCACTAAAAATTCAAATTTTCACTAAAAATTCAAATTTTCACTAAAAATTCAAATTTTCACTAAAAATTCAAATTTTCACTAAAAATTCAAATTTTCACTAAAAATTCAAATTTTCACTAAAAATTCAAATTTTCACTAAAAATTCAAATTTTCACTAAAAATTCAAATTTTCACTAAAAATTCAAAATTTCACTAAAAATTCAAATTTTCACTAAAAATTCAAATTTTCACTAAAAATTCAAATTTTCACTAAAAATTAAAATTTTCACTAAAAATTCAAATTTTCACTAAAAATTCAAATTTTCACTAAAAATTCAAATTTTCACTAAAATTCAAAATTTTGGCTAAATCAAATTTTTGTTAAATCTCAAAAAAATTAAAAATTCGAAGTTTCTAAAAACAAATTGAATTTTATTAGAAAATAAAATTTCATTTAAATTTAATTTTCATCTTAAACTCTGAATGTTTGTTAAATCTAAAATTCTTAAATCGAATTTCACTAAAATTCAAATTTTCGCTTTTAAATCAAACCTTTACTAAAATTGAATTTTTATAAATTAAAAACATCAAATAAAATGTTCATAAAAAATTAAATTTTATATAAAATTAACAATTTCTTTAAAATTTAAAAATTTATTTCAACATTTTAAAATTTAAATTTTTAAGTTTTCATGGAATTAAAATTTGTATTAGAAATTCAAATTTTATTAAAATGGAATTTATATTAATTTTTATCTATCGAATTTTCACAAAAAATTAACTTTTTTAAATTATAAATTTCTTTATGATATTAAATTTTACAAAAAATAAATAAACTTCTTAAATTGAATTTTAACTCAAATTTTCTCGAAATCAGATTTTTACTAATTTTTGTTAAATATTTTTTCAATTTTTTAAATTTTATTTAAAACTTAAATTTTCATCAAAAATTATAAAATTTTAAAAAAATGGATTTTTTTGGAATATTTTACTTGAAATTGAACAAAAAATTTGAATATTTAATCAATAAATTTCCTATGAAACTTCAAATAACAAAATAATGAAGTTAATTTTTTTTCAAATTTCGATTTAATTCTTTGATTTCCCTGATTTTTTATTGTAAGATTGAAATTATATATTCTGACTTTTGTTGTCTATAATTAACAATTACAACAAATACAAATTGAAATAAAATTCCATAACAAAAATTTAAATTCAACATTAAAACGCAACAACACACAAATGATGCAAATCTAAAACAGAAAATAAAGTGAAGTGACGTAAAGTCAAGTGATGACAGTTGCGGTAAGTTTTTGATGCGCTTTCAAAACCAATAAATTTAAGACAAAATAATTATTATAAATTATCATTTCAATATTATGATTCTTTCGAAAAATATTTAAATTAAAAATAAAAGGTTTTCAATTCAATCACATGCCTATAAAAATTAATTGTTTAACAAAAAATAAATAATAATTATGGATTTTTTTCGGGTTCAATAAACATAATGAAAATCATAAAACAAGTTTTGAAGATTTTTCCTCTTTTTCATGTTTCAGATTTTTATTGATTGAAAAAAGTAAACGTTTTTTAATGTTCAGATTTCATGTTCTAAAAATCCAAAAATGATGAGATCAAATTAAAGTTGATAAGTTTGTTTTGAAGAGTTTTTAAACAAACACAATTGTATTGGATAACCAATCAATATTAAATTAACGTCATTTTCTTTGATTTTTCATCTTCATTCTATTCGTTTTTCATTCCAAATTATCGTAACACTAAAATCTCATAAGAATTAAAAAAAAAATAAACAAAAAACAAGTTAGAATCTTATATTCGTCTATGCCGAATCTTCAACTCCCTTCACCATAAGTACATTTGAAGTAAAAGCATTATGTTTCCTACATATACACTCGCAAAACAAATACAATACATTACAGCCCCGATTTGCGTCGTTAAAAGAGACCGAAAAACGCAACGCACATCGAAACGATGCAAATCGAATCAAAATATCAATAATTAAATTTATCGAGGAAAATATTCAAAATACGAGAAAAATCGGTATTTTTGTTAAAAAAGAAACAAGTTAATCCAATCGTTGCTGGCTTCGATATCATCTCAATTTCCGTTACTAATAGATGCTATTATAGGTCCAAGTGTTCTTCCAGCCGATTCTCTGGATGTAAAACGTTTTAAAACGTATAATTTTATTTTTTAACGTCCTTAATGTACTCAGACGAATATTCTTACCATAACCAGACACATGTTCTTAGCGAAGCAAAGGGAATTCTCTTTATTTCACGCAATCTGAAACTTAACGTTCAAGTGACGACAAGTGTTGTCAGTGATGCTAAAAATGGTAAACCACAATGCTGCAAACAAATTTTACCGTTCCAGGGACGCAAATAGCGATCAAAATGACGGAAATCGGACTGACGCAACTAGAAATTGCAACGACGAAAATCAAATTTTTCAGTTCTTAAAAAACGACGCAAATCGGGACAACGCAATTCGAGGCTGGTATTAAATATAACACAGGAATACTTAGTGAGTAATAAAATCACTTTTATTATTGGCTACAACATTTTTCTACTGATTTTGGTGATTTTCGGAATGGTATTAAGGCCAAATTTCATTGATGGACATAGCAAATTCGACTCAGATTTTAATTTGATGAAAGAATATGTATAGATTTCATCTTTACGTTACACACGGAATGACAAAACCTCATCACAACTAGTGGTTGTGAAGGGTACAAAAAAATAGATTTTCATTTTAGTTTTTCTATGAGAAAAAATTAGAAACCAAAATCTAAAACCAATAAAATTCAATATGACAGTCATTTTGGTAACGCCTTTTACTAATTTAGGTAATTAATTACCATTCTTCTCTTTGTTTCTTATTTCATTTTATTCTTTTTTCATTTATTTTCTGTTTCCTTTAATCTTTTACATCTGTAGTTTTTTCTATTAAGATTTTTTAATTGTGGGTTTTTGAAATTTTATATTTCTTTTATAGAAATGGAAACCATTTTGAAAGAATTAATCAATATGGTTGTGATATTTAAATTAATGACTACACGAAACATGTTAATGACTTAAATTAACAATTCATATGAAATGTTTTATTTAAATTTAAATTTGTAAAACTTTTGTGGCGGTTTATTATAAATTTTAAATAAAGTTATAAATTCTATTTCTTTTTTTTTGTTTTTGATTTTTTAATTAGTTTTTTTTTTAATAAATTTATTAAGACGAATGAAAGTTGGCGAATAGATTAATGTTAAAAGTTTGATTTCACTTTAAGTGTTTTTTGGTCTAAATAGGTTTCATAGCTTCCACCACAACAAGTGGTTATAGAGTATATTAAATTTTTCATTCCGTTTGTAACGCCAAGAAGGAATCATCTAAGATCTTATTATGTATAAATGTTCTTGTTGTTCGTACGCTCTCATCCACAATAAATGTTAGAACTACATAAAGTCTCCTGTTTAAAATCGGAGAAATTGGTTCAGAAGAAAACAAGTTATAAACCGATATCTGACCGATATCAATTTTTATGAAATGTGTCTCGCTGTTATTGCTTTAAGTGAAAAACATTACGCAACATAAAATTTTTTGATAGGGCATCAACTCTACTTTTAGTATCGCTTATCTCTGTAACTAATACAGAAATTCCGTTTAAGGATAATTTCTTGAAAATATTATAATATTATAGATTAACAAAATTTTGAATAAGGCACGGGAGAGGTATCCTCTTACAGGAAATTAAATGTAGTTTGGATCAAATGAAGTTTGGTTTGTAATTTTGGGATAGGGCAAGAGGGAGTGGTATCCCTTTATAAATGGAATTTTTTAATGTCATTATTTCTAATTGATCGTGGTGGAGATTATTAAAGATTATTAATATCATTCCTTAACTGAGGCATGCAAAATTATTATTCTATGATTTTCGCTTTAAAAAAACATTTTCATGAGGTGATTTTCGGTATTAGATCTTCTAAAAATTTGGCACAGTGTTTTCTGAAACATAGGAAATGTTATCATTATAGTAATTTTTTTCAAGATTTATGTACTATAAGTGACTTTCGTATGCGGATGTTAACTTATATTAAATTTTTTTGCGACAACCTATAAAATATCTCATTGTCTGTATGTTTTAATACGTAAACCCCCCATTCAGGGAGTTCAATTGTATGAGATTTCAGATTCCCATTGGAAATGAAATTACCCATGAGTAATATATTAGTGTTTTTTAATGTAGCGTGTCCAACTTAAAAAATGGTACGCTGGATTTTAGCCTTATAAGTTCACAATAATATAAATAATCTACAGGTAGTAGAACAATCTGAAGAGTAGCGTTCGTCAATGTATCTATTTATATAGACTTCGGAAAAGCATTTTACAAACTCAACCACTATGTGATTTGGAGCGCAATGGAAAAAACTGACCAACAAATTATTTTGATTGATATAAAGAGACAAAACAAATGGCGCTAGATTGACGACACCCTAAAAAGTCAAACTACCAATATTATAAGAAATATGTGTCCTAAAGATGTTGGGAATAATTTGAACATTTGTCAATAGCATTATATTCAATCGTATCTATAATATATAGATTTAAGCTTTTAAATCTCAATTACGTCAGCCTCTCTAATACTTGATCACCTGAAAATGAGAGGGAATATTAAATATAAAGATTTTTTACGGGTCTCAAGAAGATTGAACTATAACTTATTTGTTCTTAGAACGGGTTAGAGACATTATGCTAATTGTTTTTTGAATTTTATTTTAAGAAAGAAATATGACCTTAAAAATATTTATATGATCTGCATTTTTGAGAGAATATTAACAAGACATTAGAAATTTGTGTGACTCACTGGCAATATATAACTTTTGAGAACAAGATATAGTTTTAAAGTTAAAAAATGGCAATACGAGATCCGACATTGTTGCCATTTTCGAAATTTGAGTTTAATTTAAGCTACTGGGCAATGGTATTTTCTAAAGTAGGGTTAAAGTTTGAAAAATTGGATTTTTTATGATGTATTAATCATAAGCTCCCCAAATCCTAAAAGATGTATAAAGTAGTGATTAAAGAAAATACTCTTAGCTATTTTGTGTGAATATCCGTAATTTCATTTGCAGTTAAAGTACAATCTAATCACAGGTGTATGTTTCCGGTGTTCTCGAAAGTTGAGATCAGCACTAAAATGAATAAGTTGAACTTAAAATTAGAAATCGTTGAAAAAGAAAAAAATCATGGTAATTTGAAGTTGGGATGTAATTATAAACATTCCACAAACGAGTTTTAAAGTATCAAGGATCGGTTTATAAGAATAATTGCAAGAAATCGTTAGTGAAATAAAGAAAAAAGTTTTAGAAAATTTTCAATAAATTCGGGAAGAAGGAACTTATAAAATATCTAGATATTTGTAATTTAAAAATAAATATATATATGGATATACCAGTTGGAATTGAACATAGGAGTGGGTATATACTTCTCTGATCAATTATGAAAAATAAAATTTGAGTTGTTTATTTTATGCCTATTTTACAATAATGTAATTTTTATAAAAGGAATGTAGTTTTTTTCCACTCACATCCTAAAGAATTTCTTCATCTTAAGTACTTCTTTTTTTATAATTTGAACATAAATCACAAGTTCTTGTCTTTTTCAAAATAACGACAAGTAATTGCCAGCTGTCAGATATTTTAGGAAAACAAAGTTGTTAGAATTCAACACAATATTACTTTTAATTATGTACTTTAGTTCAATCAATTAAAAATAAACGAAGAAATAATAAAGAAAATAACTAAAAAGACCACTAAAACAAGAATCTAAACCTTCCAAAGCAATGATAACCTTGGATAATATGGCAGATAGAACAAAAGAAAAAAAAGGAGATTTTTAAATTCATAGCAAAAACTTAAAAAAAACAATAAGAAGACGTATTAAATGTCTTTTTACAGAGCAAACATATAAAAACAATATTTGATATTTATCTCTGGACTATTAACTATTACAAAGTAGTTAAAGAAAAACTTGTAGCATTTGTTGATTTAATCAACGAAATAAAAATTGAAGAAAAACAGAAAAACAGAAAAACAGAAAAAATAAAGCGAAATACTCGTACTTAACTACACACTGCTCACTAATAATGGATCTGTTCATATAGCAATACAAACATTACAGCAACAACAAGCACATGAGTTAAATTCAATATGTTTAACTCGTAGTTGAAGAAGAAAGAAAGAAAACAAAAAACAACAACAAATATCATCTTATTGGGCATGAAATGTAATGTAATGGAATGGATGGATGTTAATAAAGTTCTCTTTGGCCACTAAGTATAGCGGAGACAGCCGTAAACAACAAACATGGCTTAAAACATTCAACATTAAGCCATGTCTGTGACACACAACTACATAAAAAGAACAAAATCACAAAAAATTGGAAAGAAAAACATTAAAACGACGACAACAACAAAAGAGTCACTCTAGGAGGATTTGAAGGAAAAGAACATATAAATGGGTTTGGCGGTAACGAATTTTAAATACTCTTTTTCAAGTTCTAGAAATATTATGAAAGGAAGTAGTCTTCTTCTTCTTTTTAAAATCTTAGTACTAAGTGCAAGAGTCTTGGAACTTCGTAATGTGCCTTCCTTTAATCTTTTCCATTTCTCATTTGGTGATGCCTATTGCTTTGGGGAAATGTTTTACTTAATGTCATATATACCAAGTGCGTTCAGCCTCTATTCGTTATTAAAAGCATTGTTTCCAATAACGTACTTCCGAATGTTTAATAAATAAATATTTTATCCATCTATCAAATTGCAGCTTATAACTTGCTCTTGAAAATATCACAATCTCATTCCGAATATCTACTCCTCCTGCCTATGTTCCCGTGATATATAAATATAATTATTTAAGGCTAAAATCTAGTTATCTGAATCTACAAAAGGTATAATAAAAATCTCCTCTAACTACTTCAGTCATTTAACATACGAATATGCCGTTATATGTCAAATATTTTTTCCTTTCATATTCCTCCCGTTCTTGTCAAGATAGATTTTATCTTATATATTAGTTCTCTTATTATACTATTAGGGTAACAAATGTACCCTCTCCAAACTTAAATACATGCATGGTGGCATATTAACTTCTCCATTTAACAAATTATTCGTATGCCGAATATTTTCTCTACTTGTTCATATTCCTCTTTTTATAAAGATATATTTTAGTCTATAAATAACTACTTCAAATGTTCTCTTGGAGTAACAAATATATATTTTCCCTGCTCCATAAACATGACGGAATTGTACTCTATAAACGTCTTCATTAAACGGACTGTATATATGCCGAATATTTTCTCCTAGTTTCATATTCCTCTTATTACTAACGAAAACTATTAAAATAGTCAAGTTTTCTAAACCTGTTATCATTGTGACAAATATATGCTTTTCCTGCACTAATTGGGAGGTATTCTAGGTTACATTCTATGCCAATAAACGAATGATGCGTATGACGAATATTTTCTCTTTCTTATCAGAATTATTTTAATCTTTACTTAGTTCTCCAAATCTCTTATTAGTGTGATAAATATAGCCATACTTCCATAGACGCGATGTATAATAGTTTATAAACTTCTCCATTAAATATCTGTATGATAAATATTTTCCTTTCCTTTACATATTCCTCTTGTTCTTAATGAAAATAATTAAAGCATTCGTATGCCGAATATCTTCCCCTCCTTCTCACATTTCTCCACTTTTGAAAAGGAAGTAGTTTAGCCAAATTCCTATACATTATATGTGTACCAAATATTTGCTCTTCCTGATCAAATCGAGAGGTTTGCAGATATAGTGTTCTCTACAAAACGTAATATCCGAGTTCCAAGTTCTTTACGAATTTCTATTGATAAAATAGAATTATACGAGTTGTGTTCAAATCAGAAAATTAGGGAATGCCTTAAATCAAATCCAGTAGAATTACTTTTGGCTTCAATTTTCTTAAACAGCAGACTTTATTTTTAGAGTTTAAGAGGGTCTTTTTTTTAAATTTCTGATTCAATTTTGTGGAAGAGAACAATAATCAATCTGGATAATACGGTTAAAACCAGATAACTATTTTCGATATCAGAGAGTTAGTCTTAATTGCATCTTGATGTTGATCATGAAATCTCAATCCTAATATATCCCACAATCGGAGGAGAGTATCCAAATATTCTGAGGAAATAAAAACATTACCAAGATGTCGTCATCGTCATCCCCATCGTCGTCATGAGCAGTAAGAAGCATCACATCATTACAAAAGCATCTTTATGTTAAGTCAGTTGACTGTTTGTCGATGCTGTAAACGTTTACTGGGATTTATGCGCGAAAGTATTAGGGAATCGCAACAGTAACAAAATTACCTAAAGGCAACAACGGGGCATCATTTCGTATTATAACAACAACAACAGGAACAACAAGCTGCAACTTTATGGCTGCAAGAAACGTTATTACATACGAACACTCGAACAACGAGTTGTACATGAGACACGTTTATAAATATGTCCAGCATTGATATGAACAGTCTTTTAAACAATTTCATTTTCTAGAGGATCTTTCATTTTTTTTCCTGTTCTACCTTCCTTTCCTTCTTCATCCTCTAAAAGCACCCTCAGTATGTTGCTACTTCTAATAGGGAAAAATATTCCTTTTATAATACTTTTGTAGAAATATTTTGTTAAAATGGAAACAGCAAAAAACCATTTAAAAGATCTTGAAAAACATACAAACACACACATTCACACACTCGAACCAAAATGTAGTAAAGTTGTTAAGTTTAAGCCTTTAAAGCTCGTTGAAAAACCACAGGTCCCTTCTTGTTTTTTTTTTATTGTGTATTATTTAGTGGTGTCTATGTATCATACAACTACCACATACACGTTCCTTTAAATGAATTCCAAATGAATTCATTGTAATCATCATCATCATCCTGCCACCAACCAACCAATATCCACAAAAAACCAACGTAACTCGCCTTTTCGCATCTTAGGGTCTCTTAAAAAAAATAAGAAAAATAATAAAAATTTAAATGTTTCCACTAACTTTATTGTTGTATGTTGAATATAATTGTATTTTTGTATGGTTTTTGGGTTTTGTTGTTATTGTTGTTATTGTTGTTATTTTCGATTTTAATTCTGAATCCGTATAGAATTGAATACTTAAAAAGGGTTACATGTTTAAAAATTCACATTGGCATTAAATTGTTTCTTTAACTTTAAAAGTAGTGGAGATAGAGTTAAACAAATGAAAATATATAGTTTTACAAAAACCCTTTGGAAAAGTAGGTTTTTAGAAATAACTAATCAAATGCAACTATTATATGCGCTATAGTTAGATAATATTAAATAACAAGATAAAACACTATTGCCTGAATAAAGTGATTAAAGGGTAAAGCTTCTTAAACCTAAAAGCAACAATGTCTGCACTAAATATTCGGGTCGGAAACCATATTTTTCTATACACAGTTTTTTAAATAATTCTGTAAACAAGTCGCTTCTTCGTCGAGGACAAGGTCGGGCCAGCCTTGGTATGTTGATTTTTTTTAAATACGCCAATAATTGATTTATGAATAGAAACAGAAGAATGTATGAATAGTCCTTGTAAGACTCTATAAAAAATACGGTTACAGTTGTATGTTTCCTCTTATACACTGATGCATATTCCTATAAACGCATTTAATTTGTTTCTCTATTTTTGTTTTATCTATGTTGTTCTCATCCAAGACTAAAATTGAAGTTTTAATGAGAGACAACTTAGAGGTCCTTTTTAAAGTAAACAAGATTTTTTCTTTGTCTTGTTGATTGTCTTATTAATGCGATCAAACGTATTTTATGGGGATCATTTCTATAAACACAGACGTGAAAGTTGTTATAAAATACTAAAAGTGAAATATAAATTTTTATTTATCATTAATAAAAGTTTTTAATGACAATAATCTCAATTGACAATATCTCAATTTCGCAACAGAGATTTCTAATTTCATAACGCTTTAATAAGCTCAAGATAACTATTTACTCCGATCAAGAAAAAATTTAACTTTAATCAATTTCGAAAATTTCGTGCGTAATTTCCTAATGAATGGACAGAACTATGGTGTTCTGAAAACTACCAAAGAAATACAAAATTAACAAAAGTCAGATTGATCTAGAAGCAACGCGCAACCGTAATTAAATTCTACAAAATTCAAGAACAAACATAACCTTGCTGTGAATTACAAACATGTTGGTCACATTTTACAAAAACATATACCATAAAATGGAAAGAAGACAAAAGTGTAAGAAAATCCTTTAAAAAATAGCATAACGAAATCGTCTAAAATTCACACAAGATGCGCATATGAGTAGAAAAGGTATTTTTATCATTATGTTTTCTTGTTTTTTCTGCTTTTATAACAAAATGCACCAGTGTAGTTGTTTAATTTTAATGTTTTTCAAAACAGAAAGTAATAAAAATTGGAAAACTACAAAAATACGCCAAAAAAGTGTGCCCTAAAAGTAGGCTTGTTTAGAAAAAAATTGTGCTATGAAAATACGGTCGTTTGCAAAAAATGTGCGTTCGAAAAAAGTGCTGTGAAAGTACGGTTGTCTGCAAAAAAAGTGTGCTGTTAAAATATTTTTGTTTACAACAAGCGTTCAGTGAAAATACGGTCGTTTGAAAAGGAGTACTATGAAAATGTGGTCGTTCAGAAAAGGTGTGTTGTGAAAGTACGGTCGTTTGAAAAGGAGTACTGTGAAAATATGGTCGTTCAAAAAAAGTGTGCTGTGAAAGTACGGTCGTTTGAAAGGGAGTACTGTAAAAATATGGTCGTTCAAAAAAGTGTGCTGTGAAAGTACGATCGTTTGCAAAAAGTGTGCTGTGAAAATACAGTCGTTCGAAAAGTGTGCTATCAATTCTTGTTTACAAAAATGTGTGCTGTGAAAATACGATTGTTTACAAAAAAGGATGCTTTAAAAATGCGGTTGCTTGTAAAAAAGAGTGCTTTGAATTACGGCCCTTTGCAAAAAAGTGTGCTGTGAAAATATTTTTGTTTACAAAAATGTGTGAAAATACGGTGGTTTGTAAAAAGAGTGCTGTAAAATATGCTTGTTTGCAAAATAGTGTGTTGTAAATTCTTGTTTCAAAAAAGTGTGTTATGAAAATATGGTCGTTTGCTTAGAAAAAAGTGTGCTGTGAAGTTACAGTCGTTCGAAAAAAGTGTACTGTGAAAGTAAGGTTGTTTGCAAACCAGTGTGGTGCAAATATACGGTTATTTGCAAAAAAGTGTGCTGTGAATTTTTGTTAAAAAAGTGTGCTGTGAAAATACTATTGTTTGCAAAAAAGTGTCTTTTGAAAGTGAATGTGGGCTGTGAAAATATGGTTGTTTGTCGCTTTCATAAAGGTGTGCTGTGAAAATAAGGTGGTTAAAAAAATGTGCGGTGAAAATACGGTCGTTCGAAAAAAGTGTGCTGTGAAAAAAGTGTGCTGTTAAAATATTTTTGTTTACAAAAAGCGTACGGTCGTTTGAAATGGAGTACTGTGAAAATACTGTCGTTCAAAAAAAGTGTGCTGTAAAAGTACGGTCGTTTGCCGATTGCTTGAAAAAAAAAATACGGTCATTTGCAAAAAAGTATGCTGTGAAAATAAGGTTGTTAGAGAAAAGAGTGTCCTTTGAAAATGCGGTCGCTTGCAAAAAAGTGCTGCAAAATACAGTGGTTTGCCAAAGGAGTGCAGTGAAAAATCTATTGTTTACTAAAATGTGTATTGTGAAAAAATGGTCGTTTGCAATTTTTGTAAAAATACGATCATTTGCAAATAAAAATGCTGTGTGTGTTGTAAAATACGATCATTTGCAAAAGTGTGCGGTAAAAATATTGTCGTTTGCAAAGAAGTATGCTGTGAAAATACGGTCGTTTGCAAAAAATATGCTGAGAAAAATCTGTTTTTAACCAAAAATGTGCTGTGAAAATATATCAGTCTGTAAAATGTCGACTTTCAAATATTTTGGAGTTGATAAAAAGGAGTTCAATTGAAAAAATGATCAGGGTATATAAGCATAATTTAATAGAGTCTTATAAGGACTATATACAAAATTTTTGACAAAATTTTATATAAAAGATATAGTTTGAGAGATATTTAAACTATATCTCAAATTGGCAAACTGGAGTCGTTCTTAATATATAGCTTCATATATAAGATAAGCATCCAAAAGTTATTTTATGTCGTATAGCTCTTATAACGACTAGGCGATCATTGAATGGATAAGTCATTTTTTTTACTTAGCGGATTGAGATAATGTCTGTTTCAACATGGATAAATAAAATTATTTTTTGAATATTTTGATTCATAGAATCTACAAGTTTAATTTTAACTAAACATTTCCCCAACTTAAATCCCCACTATCACTACTTGTAGGGTATCTTTATGTATAAATTCTATAAACTGTGAATATAGTCTTTTTTGAAATTGTTCCTTTTTATAAGTAAATTCAGTCTTTAAGGCATTTTAAAGCAGCTTTTCCGTTCTGATCTGTTTGTTAAAGGAATTAAATGGATTTTAACATATAAAATCAATTTTGTATTAAAGAAAATAAAATAAAAGCAAAATAAAATAAAACAACAACAACAAAAATCACTAAATAAAAGAACAAACAAAAGAATGATAAAACATTAACTTAACAATTTTTCTATACAAACAGAAATAAGAACATTAAAAGAGGAAGAAAAATAATGCAAATTTAGGATTCTGACTCTGGTCCGAACAACAATAACAGTAACAACATTAACAAAAAAAAAAATCGAAAATTTTACAAACTCAATTATTTTTATGTCAAGTTGGACTGATGTTTAACGTGAAGTTTTGTTTACACTTTTTGCAAGGAAAAACAAAAAAATTAACAGAAAAAAGAGAAATAAAAAAATTTAACGATCAACTGTAGTTTAAATGTAATAAAAAAATTGCTTTCCTTTTCCAATTCTTCTTCTTTTTATGCACTTCAGTTTTTTTGTCAATAAAATAAAGAAGGAATATATAATCGGTTAAGGGCGGCTATATAATACTGTTCATCATAATTAATATCTTTTGTAATGAAACTCTTAAATCTAAATTTCTTTGCATCTATTGGAGAGAATTTTGAACATTTTTTGGAAGTGAGTTCTGTGTGGTATGTATAACCGATATGGTCCGACTTTTATAATTGTAATATTTTTTATAGAATATTATAGTTATGCTGGCTTTTTTATATAATATAAGTTATCAAAGTGATTTTCCGAAGTTATCCTTATATAAGGCTTATTCTGAGTCCTTCTTCAAAAATACTATTATTGGCATATTGTTGTTTTAGGATGATTTGGTTTAGGAATTTATTTCTTAAGGTTTTTTAACAAACTGTTCGGGAGAAAGCTTTATACGAGAGATGTGATAAACCTGACACAGAATTTAATCCGTTTCTTGTTTCTTCTCTATGAAAACAATACAACATTTTAGAAAATGTTGTTCGTCACAATTGATTTTCGGAAAGATGGCTTATATAGAATCTATGAAATAGTCTGAGCCGATCCTCAAAACGATTATTATTGGAATATAATTATTTAAAGAATTTAGAATTTTATTTTTAATTTTTAGACTTTTTACGTTTAATTCGATAGCAGTTTTTGAGTTATGAGTTGTGATAAATGTGAAATCTGAATCTGATATGGACCTTATAATTTATTCATCATGAACCTAATTTGACTAAGATATAAACAAATTAATCAAACGTTAGAACTTCTGGTTTAATTATTTCTAAAGAAGAAGTAAGTGAAATTTCATTTGACATTAAAAATTAATGAAAAAAGGTTAATTTTCGATTTATTTAAAAATAAAATAAATATTTCTATTTTAATAAAATTTAAACGACCAACGACATTTATTTGAAGTTTCAGTAAAATGTGTATTAATATGTCTTCAAATCAGGGAATTAAACAAGATTCCCACTTTAGCATGCGAAACTACCCAAAATTCTAACTCATAATTCTAATTTATAATTAAATATTTTACCTTTTTCACTGAAATGATCATTTCATTATAAAGACCATCCGATCGAAAATTGGCTTTTGATGTTTATCTTACACGGTGATTCCTTCTTTGCGAATTAAGAACTTTAAAAAAGAGTTAAAAATTTGTTTATATTGATCAATTTGGATAGGGCTTGTGGGTAGATCTGTGCCCATGTTCATCCGAATTTTGTTTTCCAACTTCCAACAGATTATTACATTTTTTGGACTTGGTTATCTCTGAAACTGAAATAATAAGATATAATCTTTACATGTTAGTATTAATTATTAAATTCTTGGCGAATTTAAAAAAAAATCAACTAATCCGAGTTGGTAGAATTTAAAGGATCACCGTTTAGGCCTGACCAAATAGGGGCTTGAACTCTTCACTTCAGCTTCAATTATGTGAAATTTCATTAAGATGTTTTTAACGGTTCAAAAGTTAAAGAATTATTTCCAAAATAAGCTTACTATAAGGCGATCTTCAATCGATACTTATCAAAATGTGAGCCGTACTTTACCCTAAAAGTTTACATAAGATTGAATGAGCATGAAAATGATTTAAAATCAATTGATATAATTAAATACTCCTAGAAAGTATATAAAGTTTTGAAGATCGGTTTACTGTAAGATCAGTATTTCATTATTGTTGTTGTAGGGTATGAAACTTAATTTCCATAAATAACGAGTTCTTTTAAATGAAATTTTAACAAGTTTAATTTTTGCCTTATTTCACTTTTGAAGACAAGTTTATAACAAACATTTTTTAACTTTATTTTGAAATGCTTATAAAGGCTGAAAAGAAGTGAGTGTGTGTTTGTGTGTGTGTGTGAGTGCATAAGTGTTTGTTAGTGATCATGTCAAAAAAGACATTTTGCTCAACACTTTTACCGTGTCTTATTTTATTTAATTTTAGTTTTTTCTCCCCTCCATAAGTGTTTTTGAACAAAAAGGTGTTTTCTGATCTCACATCGCAGTCATGCAACCCCTCCTCTTTAAAGGAACTTCTTTAATTCAGTTTTTTGTTTTTATCATCTTTTAAATTGGTTCAAAAACTTGACATCCTGTTATATTGTACTTTGGAATTTAGCTGTAAGGCCTTAATTCAGTTAGTTTTCTGTTGCTCGTATTTTTTTAACTCTTCCTTCACTCACTCCAATTTGAAGTGAATGTCAGAAGTGGACCAAAGATTGCAGTTTTTTTTTGGAGGGGAATACACATAGCGTAGACGTTTTCTTTGTTTTTTGGGTTTGGAGTGCAAAACAAGTGTCAGACACCAAAATGACTGATGTCTGTTAATTTTTTTTTTTGCCTTTTTGGATGGTTGGGGTTTCATTTCTTATAACTGTTTTGAATGCAGATGAAAGCTGAAATATTTGTTTGGAGAATAAAGAGAGGAAGAGAGAATCGACGGAAAGAGAATTGGTTCAATTATTAAATTATAAACAAAATAAAGTGTCAAACTTTTATTTAAAAGTTATTATTTTAAAAGTTTATAATGAAGTGAAGATCACTTTCTTGGCAGCACAAAGTAATGTTAACTGATTCCTATAAACATTACTTTGTAATGAAAGATCATTATACAGAGTATGATCGAAAAATTCTTAACATACATATAAGTTAACAAAAACGAAACTAAGTGATTGAAATTATTATTTACAAAAATTGAGATAAATTTACAAAATAAAATTATTGTTTTAATCAAAAGTGATGAAGTTTTGAATCATTATCGGAAACACTTCCATCATCGTTTTTATAGTGCTTTCCGTCATTTCGTTCGAACAGGTGGAATATTCCGTTTAAAATCTACTACACGTTCGGACACCTTTTTGTGCTCTTCGATTATCTTCTAATAAGAACATAATATATCTTCATTTACCATAGCTCCAAGCAGTTTGGAAGATTTGCCTCTTTTGGAACAAATATCACATTATTGTTCTTGTACCACTCAAGGGCTTCTTTATAATAGTGACAAATAAGTGAACACATTATGAAATCTTATGAAACGCTCCTTGTAGAGCATATTGCATTGCCATACCTATAATTTTTTGGGAAATTTTGACTGGTTTTGGAATATCTGCCAGATATTCCTTTCGCCATAAATATTGCGGCAGGAATATTTCTTTTATAAAACAAAACTTTAATTTATGTCCTCTGTTTTTGGTCTCAAAATTTTTAGCAGCGTTCTTGTCAGGAATTTTTTGAGCTAATCGGCCTGGTTTCCTACCGGATGGGAACTTTTTTGAAAATGCTTTATATTTTTTGGCTTTAGTTACATCAGGTGGACCATTCTTCCAAGTTCTCCCGGCACAGTTTATAAACATTGTAAACAGTTTGACGTCAGACCTTTTAATGCTTGATCGACCTTATTTAGGACCAAGTACTTTGTAGGTCGCACTTTTTTATGGTCACTCATTTTAATCAGATTAAGAATATATTCATTTGTTTGGCAAAGTTTACTTGATCCAAAAATCACAAAGAATACTTGGGTTATAATTTTTAATGAAAAAGCGTGTGTTAAGAATTTTTCGATTTCACTTATTTCTACATTTCTCATTCCATTCTACATGCTTTTGTAATAAGTGGTCATAGTTATAGACATTCATTTCCATAAAATAATTATTGTGTCATAATAATTAATTTTTCTGGAAATTTCGAAATATTTTAATTAATTTAAAAAATTCCAATTTTAATTATATTTTTCTTTTTTTTGCATTTTATTTTTTAACGGAAATAACAAAAATGTTCACACTTCACCAGCAGTTGAGGAAATATATTTATTTTTTCGTTGTTGTTTTATTTGCATTAAAAATTCAATTTTTTTAAATTTTCTATACCTGATTAAAACTTTAACAATTTTCTAAAAAAAAAAATGGAAAAAATGTTTAAATACTTTAACTAAATTATATTTATTTTATTTATTTGCACCATTAACTCTCCATGACTCTCGTATGAGTTTAATAAACAATTACAGACAATTATCTTCACACTTTGTATTTCTTCATAAATTGCAGCGATTAAAAAATAATTTTAAACAATTGAAAAATAAATTACAAACAACTGAAATAACAACAACAACAACGAAAACAAAAACATAAAAACAATAATTAAAAAAGAAAAAATGAAATAAATTTAATTACTACTTTTAAAAACTACAACTATATATTTGAAGTGCGTATTAAACCAAGTTAACAAATGCGATTGAAACAATAAAATTATTTACGTTTTTAAAGGAAATTTTCAATAAATCTGTTATTTAAAGGAATTTAACGATAAGTTGTCTATATAAAGGAAACTTATGATAAATTTTCTATTTTAAGAGAATTTACGATAAATTCTCTATTTAGGGGGAATTTACGATAACTTTTGTATTTAGAGGAAATTTACGATAAATTTTACATTTAGAGAAAATTTATGATATATTTTCTATATAAAGGAAACTTACGATTAATTTTCTATTGCAAGGAATTTCACGATAAATTTTCTAATTAAAGGAAATTTATGATAAATTTTCCATTTAAAAGAAATTTACGATAAATTTTCTATTTAAAGGAAATTTATGACATAAATTCTATATAAAGGAAACTTACGATTACAGTAAATTCTTTCTTTAGACGAATTTTTTGGTAAATTTTCTATAAAAAATTTATGATAAATTTTCTATTTAAAGGAAATTTATGATAAAATTTATATTAAAAATAAATTTATTATAAATTTCGTATTAAAAGGAAGTTTAAAATAAATTCTTCTTCTAGACGAAATTTTTGGTAAATTTTGTATCTAAAGGAAATTTACGAAAACATTGTATTTAGAGGAAATTAATTTCGTATTAATAGAATATTTTCGATAAATTTCTTATTTACAGAAAATTTTCGATAAATTTCGTATTTATAAAAATCGACAAATTTTGTGTTTCTAGAAAGTTTCGATAATTTCTTATTAATAAAAAATTTTCGATAAAATTGGCATTTAAAGAAATTTTTTCATTAATTTTCTATTTTCATAAAATTTTCGATAAATAACGTATTAAAAGAAAATTTTCGATAAATTTAGTTTTTACAGAAAATTTTCGAAAATTTTCGTATTTATAAAAATTTTTCGATAGATTTCGTAGTTATAGAAAATTTTCGATAAATTTCGTTATTACAGAAAATGTTCGATAAATTTCATGTTTCTACAAAGTTTCAATTAATTTCTTATAATTAAAAAATTTTCGATAAAATTGGCATTTAAAGAAATTTTTTGATATATTTTCTATTTTCATAAAATTTTCGCTAAATTACGTTTTAAAAGAAAATTTTCGATAAATTTCGTATTTATAGAAAATGTTCGATAAATTTCGTGTTTCTAGAAAGTTTCGATTAATTTCTTATTAATAAAAAATTATCGTTCAAATTGGCATTAAAAGAAATTTTTTGATTAATTTTCTATTTGCATAAAATTTTCGATAAATTATGTATTAAAAGAAAATTTTCGATAAATTTCGTATTTATAGAAAATGTTCGAAAAATTTCGTATTTATAAAAATTTTTCGATAGATTTCGTAGTTATAGAAAATTTTCGATAAATTTCGTATTAAAAGAAAATATTCGATAAATTTCGTATTTATAAAATATTTTTGACAAATTTCGCATTTTTTACATACCTCCTTTTTATGGAATTTTTTTAGCAATTTTCTTATTTTATTGTTTGCTGGGTATTAAAAGTATCGTTTGTAGGTTATATTTAATAGGAGTAAATAAATATTTACTTTTTCTAAAATGTTTATAACACCTTTTGTATTTGTATGTGGAATGATATTGTATAAATGTCTAAAATTTGAGATTTATGCAACATTTGGAATTGTGTTTACCACTTGATGATTAAGTGCAACGAACATTTTAACCATTTGTGAATACAGTAAACTTAATTATTATTACATTTTATCTACTTTTTAACTAAAATGCGTGATTTTAAAATCATTTAAAAATTTACCTTCTTAAGTTAAAATCGTAAATCAACAATTTTAATACACAAAAGATAATTACCATCACAAATCATTTTAACAAGAAAAGTTTAAGAGTTATGAGTTTACAATGGGAAAAAAGTTATCATAAAACAAGATTAAAATAAACGTAAGTTGCAATTTAAGGCGGAAATCGGGGATATAAGGAAGTTGGAATGTAATAAACTGAAAATTTATTTGGAAAATATTATTATCAATTTTCGAAAAAGGATAAACTGGGAAAATCACTTTAGAATTATCTGATATTATAACTGGTCTTTATCTGATAAACTTATTTCTTTGTCCGAACACTTCACAATTGACTTCATAAAATTCTCTATATATAAATTATTATCGGTTAAGTTCTGGTATTTTGTAAGTAACTTCAACTGCCAACATTTTTATTTATGTACTACAAATGTACTCTAAAATACTCTAAGACACACACATACATGTACATTTATAAAGTTATTTGAATTGTTTTTGTAGTTTTTTCTTTTTTGCAGTTTTTCTGTCTTCAATAATAAAAACTACAATTAATTAATGCCATAATTGGTAAAAATAGCAAAAAGCAATAAACAAGAAGTTTTATTTAAAAAAAAGTGTAGAAAGAAGTTGAAGAAATATTCATAATATTTCTTTAACTCTTTTTTCTTTTGTTTTGTTGCAATTTCCACAGAAATGGTTTCATACATGTGTAGAAATATGTGCTGCATGTTGCAGCTATGAATTCATTCGTATTTTTACTATAAAAAACGTATAAAGTTATAGAAATTGAATTGAGTGTAAAAAGAAAACGAGGTGGAGAATAAAATTTTTCCTTAAATTTTTAATTGAAGGGAAATATTTAATAAATTTCCTTATAAAAATTTACGATAAATTTTCTTCATAGAGAAAATTTACGATAAATTTATGTTTAAGAGGAAATTTTAGATAAATTACGTTTCAAATGAAATTTATTATAAATTTCAGTTTAAGAGGAAATTGACGTTAAATTTCCGTTTTAGAGGAAATTTACGATAAATTTCATTTTAGAAGAAATTTACATAAAATTTTTTATTTAAAGAAAATTTTGTATAAAATTTCTTTCTTAGTGGAATTATTCGAAAAATTTCCTTTTTAGAGGAAATTTATGATAAATTAACCTCTTAAGGGTAATTAATGATAATTTTCCTTTTAAAGGAACTTTACTATAAATTTTCTATTTAGAGAAAATTTTTTATAAATTTCCTTCTTAGAGAAATATTTATTTAGTTTCCTTACTAAAGGAAATTTATAATAAATCCCCTTTTTCTAGATTAAATTTCCTATAAATTTTCTTTTTAGCAGAAATGTTCAATAAATTTTCTTTTTAAAGGAAATTTAAGATAAATTTTATTTTTGAATTAAATTTCCTATATATTTTCTTTTTGGATGAAATTTTCGATAAATTTTCTTTTTAGAGGAAATTTACAATAATTTTTTTAAAGGAAATTTACAATTAATTATTCATTAATTTCTTATTCAGAGAAGATTTACGATAGATATCATTTTAGGTGAAATTTTATATAAATTTCCTTTTTATAGGAAATTTAAAAAAAAAATATTTATTGAAGACTTATTTTATAGGAATTTTTAAAGAAAAATTTCGACGAGTGTTATTGTTTAGAAAGTTTGGGATGAATTTTCTTTTTATAGGAAATCTGTCATAAATTTGCAATTTGTATGAAATTTTGTCACACATTTTATATTTATAGAAGTTTTGTCGATAATTTTGTATTGTAGGAAATGTGCAATTATTTATGGGAAATTTGTCACAATTTTTTTTATAGTGTTTCTGTCACAAATTTTCTGTTAAAAATTTTCCGTCCAAAGGAATTTTGTCTTAAAATTTTCTCTTTATGGGAAAGTTGACACAAATATTATATTTTTAGGAAATTTGTCACAATTTTTTATTTATAGGAAATTTGTGACTAATTTTCTGCTGTAGGAATTTCGATTTTAAGGAAATTTATCACAAAATTTCTGTTTATAGAAATTTTGTCACAAATTTTCTAATAATTTAGAAAAAAATTTCAAAAGTTTTGAAGGAAACATTTCAATTGTTATCAATCAGGGCACTTTTCAGATTCACCTCGTTTCTTATATTTATCGAAAACAATTTTTTAATAATGTGAAATAAAACTTAGCGCTTATTCACCACTTGAAGTTAGAAATTGTAAATGTGTGTGAAGACGTAAACTTATTTATATAGTTGTTGTTTTTGCTGTTTGTTGCAAGTTGTTGAATGTTTGTTGCAAGCATAAATAAATATATTGCAATAAGTATATTGAAATATAAGAAATATGTATTCCTGCTGTTCCTTGTTGTTGTTGTTGTTGCTGTTGTTCTTGTCATTGTTGTTGTTGGCAAGTTCTCCTTTCTTTATGAATGTATTTGTAATTTTACGTTTAGAAGCTTAAGCATAACAACTAAATGCTTAATGAATGTTGTTGTAACTAAATATACACATACGCACATGTAACTGAAAGTACGTACGTACTTACATCCATACAAACATATTTATGTACTTCATTTAAGACAACAGCAATAATGATAACGAAGTAAAAAAATAAAAACAAAAACACATTAAAACAAAATGAAATAAAAAAAAGGAATTAAAACTAAAATGATTTATAATTGTGCGTTTATTAGCCATTTTAACAAACAACAACAACGACTACAACAGCAAAATGATCACGATTGTAATGATGATAATATTGTTGCTGCTGCCTCATAATCATAATGACTTTTTGGAACAACTTTAATAATCATGATCATAATAATCACAATGATGGCTGACTGGATCGATGGTTGGCTGGTTGGTTGGTTAAATAGTTAAGTGGTTCTTTTTGGCTGACGAACTCAATGATGGTGATGATGATTGCCCCCATCAGGTATAAAAATAAAAACTGAAATAAATTGAAATAAATAAAACAATTGTGCGAACATTCATTTTTAATTGTTTTGAAATGTTTTTTTGTACCCTACACCACGATAGGTGGTTGGGGTATTATGTGCTTGTGCTGAGTCGATTTAACGATGTGTATCCGTCTGGCCGGCTGTCCATGTAAAAATCGTGAACAAAATGCAGACCGTAGTTTTAGAGATATTTTTATGAAATTTGGCATGTGTCATTATTTTGGACTATGAAATTAGTGACGATGGGTCTATTATTTCACTTAGCCCCTATACAAATGTTCCTCCCAGAATGGGGATTTAATGTTACAAAAGTCCTAAATATAAAACAATTTTAGTGCAACTTGGCACAAACTAGTTTCATGATAATCTAAAACTTCTAAATTAAACGAGGATCAGTTCATTGTTTTTAATAGGTCCCATCCAAACCCTCTTCCAAATACCACTTTGAAGGGCTTATAATTTGAGATTGTTATTAGATAATTGGCCAAATTAAGACAAATATCAATAATCGATGTCCGAAATTTTACGAGGGTTGGTCCAAAATGTTTTCTAGCTCCCATATAGCTCCCATATAGGTCCTTTACTCTAAATTAAAAAATGACTATATACGAGGGTGGTTCATTAATTTTTGGTACCTGCCAACAATGTAGTGTAGAGTATTCAATAGTCGGGCTTGATTGACTATAAATTCTTACTTGTTTTTTCTCCGTTTATGCGTTTTTTTCTTGTTATTGTATTTTATTCATTTAAGTTGTTTTTTCGTTTGAAATCTAAGATTGTTTGAATTGATGTTAAATGATGTGAAGTACTTTTGAACATAAAATAATATACACGTACAATTTAAGACCTCGTAATTAGCAACAACTTTATCCATTTTGTTTGTGATTTTTTTCCAATTTTATTTTTATTATTTTTCTTTTTATTTTTAATTTGAAAAAAATGTACTTAATTAAAGTGATGAAGAAAAATAATTAAGAGTGAAAAAGAACAGTGGGCTGAAAAAGGAAATATTTTCAATCATGTTGATCTCTTGAATCCTATAAATAGAAAATTTATTGAAAAAATTTTTTAAAATAGCAAGGAGTGAGGTCGAAGAATTCTTAACACAAGTTACTTTTGTGAAATATGTCAGAGAGACATTGGGCTCTTGTTAAAAGAGCATTGAAGAGCATAAAAAAGTGTCAAAAATGTGATAGATTTTGAACGGAGATGGAATAACTGTTCGAGCGAAGTGACAGAAAGCACTATAAAAACGTTAATTTACGTTAGTTTTCTAAATAGACACAAAACGTCATCACATATCCTATTAACAAAAAATGTATTATAAATTTAGTCTTAATAGAAAATTTATCGTAAATGTCCTTTAGATGTAAAATTTATCGTAAACTGTCTATAAATATAAATATTTTATATTTTATATTTTCTTTCCCACTGTGGCATCATTTAGTTATATTTATCTCACCCATTATATTTCTTATTAAACTGTTTTTATTATTATTGTATTTTATTGCAATAATTGGCTTCGAATCAAAATCCGCCATTTTGTTCAAATCTCAGTAAACTGATATTGGAACGAACAAAGTTTTTTATTATATTTTTGTTTGAGTCAATTAACGCTTTGATTTCAATTAAAATCGATCAATACAATAATAAATGAATTCGCCTTTTTACGAGGAAAAATAAATCGATTTGAAAGAATTCGAAATGAATGAAAAAAAAATTATGCACAAACAAACAAACAAACAACAGAAACATTCAATTGTTTTAATTAATTCAATAAAATTGTTGCCGAGTTATTTCAATTGAAAATAAATAAATAAAAAAATTTTCTTTTTTTACAATTTTATAAATTAAAACCAGCTGGACTCGATGCGAATGAATTTTTACTAGAAAAATGTTGTACTAGGCACCACTCAGTCACACACTCACTCACTTACTCACTCACTTGCTTAAGTTATTCATTCACTCAGTCGTTTATTAATTCATTTATTTAAGATGTGAACATTTCATTTGCTACGATTCATTATATATATTGATTTGATTCAATATCATTTCAATTCAATTGATTTAGTTTTGAATTGATTTTTATTTTGAATTATTTTTTTGTTGTTGTTGTGGTTTTTCCACACAAATTCCTATCAACACTTTCAATTAGTAAATGTCATTATTAGGTGATCTCAAATCTAGGTTTTGATTTCGAAAAAAACAACTATTTTTTCTAGCATTTTTAATTTCAGTTTTTTTTTTTTCATCTCGTTCAATTTAATATTTTTCTTGATTTATAAATATTTATAAATTTGTATACCCTCCACCACCACAAGTGGTGATGAGGGTATATTAACTTTGCCATTCCGTGTGCAATGCTAAGATGTATATACTTTGATGTATCACATCAAAATCTGTTCCGGTTTGGCTATGTCCGTCTGCAACGCCATATATACTTCATTCTTGCATCAAATTAATATCTCATCCGATTAATCGTCTGTCTGTTGAAAACGTTCTCACATCTGGTATAATTATCAGAATTTAATGAAATTTGGCCACATTGTTTCTTATTTTCCTAAGCAGTTTCCTATTTAAAATCAGCTATATCGGTTCATTAGCAAAGAAGTTGTAGACCATAATCTGAGACAGCCTCGAAATTCCGAAAAATAATATTTCTAATCTATTTAACAAAACGTTACTGGACTTAAACAAACATTAAGATTTAACATTCATTATATATATTTTATCATTTTTCAAAAAATTTTCAAAGTCAAATTAATAGAAGAAATGTTATCGGCTGAAATATATTAAAATGTGGATAAACCCCAACATCATTTTGAAATATAGGCCGCAATTTTTCTGAAATTTGCATTATACATTTATTTTGAGACAATAATGAACCCAAAGAAATTAGATTATGTAAGGGTCATTACTTGACACAGCTGCCATATAAGGCCTCTTCCCGGAATTTGGGTTATAGTTTTTTAAACTCTTAAATATGAACATATTTTATTGAAATTTCTAAATTGCTAAAGCTGTCATATAAAGCTTCTTCAATTAGTTTTTTAAACTGTCTTGAATGTATGTTATTAATTTGACCAATATCGGTCCATATATTTCTAGAGCTCCCATATACCATCACTTCCCAGGAAATGGGTTTGAGCTTATAAAACACTTAAATAAACACCTGTTTTCTGAATTGAAAATATGTTATTAAATTTGACCAATATCGGTACATATTTTTCTATATCTCTTATATAACTCTCCTTTTCAGAAAACGGGCTTAAGCGTATAAAAATCTTATATAGAGATGAATTAATTTAATCATGATTATTTTTCTAATTTTCTCGAATATTTGGTACTATCTTGGCGAATATCGGTTTATAATATGCTACAGCTGCCGTTTAAGTCTCGTTCCTGGAAAACTTTAAACTTGTAAGACTTCTTAACTTGAAACTATTCCATTGAAATTCGGTACAATTATTGCTCTATCTTAATTTTAAAAACGCTTCCCTGATAAAAGTTGTAAATTTGATCCAATTTTTAAATTGTCTTAGTATATAAATTTAGTTTCACAATTATCGGGCCATATTTCGTTATGAGACTTTATAATCCCATTTCCCGAAATAGTGTTTTAGGCACGGAACCAATATTTATATATGTTATATTGAAGAAGATCTTCAACTTAAGCTAATTTTTGCAAAAATATTATTGGTGGAGGGTATTTAAGTTTCGGCAAAGCCGAATATAATATTAATGTTTTGATTTCAATTCAATATTTTGTTAAAGTTACAAAAACAATAAAAAAGGGGGAAAATATAAAATTAATTTATGTTTAAGAATTTCAAATAGAAAAAAGTGTGTAGATTCGAGTTAAAACAATTTATGCGGATTTTAAAGTGAATTATAGCAAATACCGGGAAAATAGTTTTATTTAGAAAAACTCAGTCTATAAAATCATTAAAAGTAGTTTTTGCGAAAAAAAAAACCTTTCACGTTTTTATTTATAGCAATAGAGTGTAGACCCCTGTATATGTTCCTTTATTATTGTTATTTTTCTGTTATTAGGATTATAAATGTATATTTAACACATTGACAGTTGCTAATAAATGTATTTGAAATTCATATTTATGGCTTTATATTCATGTCGTTTTATCATTGTTATTTCCCCCCATGAAAAGCAACAACATCAACAAAAAATATTACCCAAGGTTTTTTAAGGTACTATTTTGGGTTTGGTTTGCAAATACAACGAGAAAAAAATGAATCTTTTAACACATTTTAACACACTTTCAAACTTTCCAGTGAATCCGTTTTAACAATGAGTTACTTCCTTTGGTCGTTTAAATCTTAATCCATCTTTACGATTTGTAAGTTTTTAAGTCTTACCCCTGGTAAATCATCTAGATCGTTTATATATAGTCTACTAGGAACCGTATTGTTTTGCTAGAGTTAGGTTTTCACAGAGAAGATGCCGTATCATAGTCTACTGGCATGCTTGCCTAACATCTAGTCCATATTTCATTATGAAATTACGACAATGATGTGATGATCTGCCCGTATCCGCCCTACCAAATGAAGGAAGTGTTTGACAATGGTTTCCATGATATCACCAATTGGAATTTCCACTGCTTTCTAATTGGATTTATCAGATTTTGAACCCTTTTTGTTTTACTCAAGCAAAATAGTATCAACCTTGTCAGCTCTTTCATTCTTCTTTAGATAAGAGTCCTCGTTCCTAAGTTGGGACTGTAATAATCAATCTTCTGTTTGTAGCATTGGGTGTCTGCTTTTCTCTATAAATTCTACTGTGAAATTTTAATCTCTTAGCTTGATTCTTCAAACAATGGTACCTGTTGTCAGTTTGGTCCAGAGAGAACTTGGTACATAGAGATTTATACACCTTTACCGATAGAAAACAGCAAAAGTCATCTGGATGGAAAGATACTATATCAATTTAGTAAGCATTATAGGATGATGACCATGATCACTGTTCACTCCACTTTACAGCTACATTATGATAATAAATTGAGGATATATAGGAAACACCTTGAAAAGTTGAAATATTATTATTACTACCCAGCATTCACAACCCTCATGCAAAGTGTAATTTCTATAGGTACTAAAGGTTTGGAATATTTTAGAACGTTGAGCGTACAACAAGCCGAAAATTTGGTTTAAATTTTCAACACTCTTTCTACGAGAGGTGAATATTTTAACAATATTGTTTTGATATCACCCTCGATCGTCCTTGAATCAAATACATAAACTATTGCTTTTGGAATTTCATTAATTCAAAATGTTTCTGTGAATATGATTTTTCTTTAATTATGAAATATTACGAATTCAATTGTAGCAGCTGGAAAACCAGTTATGATTATGATTGTTGTCACAGCACTTTTCGGAATAACCAGACATTGAAGAAACTGATAAATAAGAATTTTTGTATATGGAGAGAATTTCGCAATTATTGAATACCTATTTATGTCACGATGCATTTTCAGACATAACTCATCTTTAGATGTGAACTGAAACATTGCGTAATTTATTTATGGAGATCCCACAACATACCTGCACATTTCTTAGGTGCTGTCATTGGGCAAAATGTTTGCTCTTTACCTCAACCTCGTTTACAGAACATGATTTTCTAAAAATTTTATAAAGTATAATTCTTAAAATTTCGTCGATAACACATCCTTAAACAGATAAAGATTTTCATACAGTGGAAACAATAAGAGTTAACACATACGAGTAGAAGTCTTTTTCCTAGCAGAGTTACTTTAATTATTGACTGCAATTTTTGCTGTTGTTCTCTAACGGTGGCTCGTTTGTTTCGCTAATTGTGGAACTTTGCAGTTTTAGGTCTTAAAGTCAAACAAAAGTTTTTTAAGTTTAAATCTTGAAACTAAAAGTCTTGATTGGCTTAGGGAGCCACTTAATATTTAAACGACCAAATCTTTGATTCAACGACCAGAAAGTTTCTGGCCTCTTATTTTGCTAATGGTCGAAATCGCCATATTTAAGATGGAATTTTACATTTATTGGAACTCATTATATACTTCAGTAATTTTTTCAGATGAAATAAGAAAATTAAAACTTCGGAAATAACGAGTATTCCAACATTTTCAAAGAGCTTAATTCTGAATCCATTTCTTCACTTTGCGATTCATATGCGTTAGGGATTTTAGAAAACTCAATTAAAATAGTTACCCTCGTATTACATTGTTTTCATAAACAATATTTATGTTCATATATGCATGCATGTACACATATATACACATACATGTATATCTATGTATGTATATTGTTTAATGTGTATGTCATTTATTATTCAGTATTCTTGTTTTGTTTTTGTTTTGTTTTGTTGTTGTTGTTATTGTTTTGTTACATGTTAGCATAAATGTTGCCAATTAAATACTATTATTAGTTAAACATTTTCTATTTTTGTTCATATTTTTATTTATATATTTATGAGTATTTGTATTTGTTAACTTATACAACAGATGTACTTATGTATTAAAAGCTTTTAGATATTCATGTGTGTGTGTGTGTGAGTCTATATGTTGGTGTTAACGATTTTCTGATGCATGCAAGTGTATGTGTTTCTATATTTCTTATGTATAAAGTTTTTGCTTTTGGGTCCTCTCGTTTATCGTCACAGTTTTTGCTTATAAATCAAAAAAGATTAATCGAACATACGCTAAATTGGTTCCAAACATGTCGTTAAAGACAATAATAAATAAAGATTTCGTAGATATTGAGATTGAGAGTGAGCGGTTAGTAACGAATTAGATGAGAATTATTTAAATGTTATCAATTTTGAAGAGGTGAGTTCAAGGAGAACTTTTAGTAAATCTCGATAATTGAAGGCGTGGGGGGGGGGGGGGTTGTTGTTTAGATCAATTTTAAAATAAGTTAAATTTGCTTTAACTTTAAGAACCTTAAGTGAAAGACAATATTATTGGTTCGGGAGAGGTTCACTTATAATTAAGGATTAAGAGTTTTTCTGAAAAGAAAAGTTACGAAATTCTAACTCTGTATGACGGTATTATCACATATTGTTTGACGATACCAACACTTTCAGTCCAGTAGATTACTTAAACTTTATTGATATTAAAATATGAACTTGATCTGTTTCGGGTGCCACAACGTCATAAGGTACATTGAAACCGCGAAATTTATAGTGTCTCTGTTAATGTCGTTTAATGCTGATATATTCGAAATTCGATTAAGATGGTCCTGCATATCCTGATAATGGACAGGTTTACTCTTGTAGACTGCGGTAAGTTCAGTATATCCTTATATACCCTGGGGGTGAATCCTACTGTGTGATATTAAAGTTGGATTATTTCCAATGACATTCTGTTAGGGACACAGATGCTCAAGATAAACATGGGTATTTGGGATATCGACATTACCCTACTATGGTTTTAACATCGGATGGGGAAAATTTTCAAATCAACATTCCATAACCATATCTGTAAATTCTGTCTCTGCTCTTTCTAAATGCAAATTCAGCAGGATCAGTAACAATTTGAAGCCATGGTTTTGTTAGAAGCGGGCCTATTTGAACTCCTACCGAATATTGTGTAACAGCACCCATAATCAATTTGACTACTACCAGTAGAACTTCAAACAGTTGGGGAATAGTGGCCCACCGCTCCACATAAACAATTAGAACAACAATTACTACATTGGACAGCATCCTCTCGAATATGTGTTTGTCCATATGGTGTAACACCAGGCATGGACAAGGCGTAAGTAACGTAAAAGACACACCACAACGTAGTAATGTAGGCGACGACGATGAGCAGTAAGTAATAACCAGAAGGCAAACATCAGCAACCAGGAACACCGAAAATATAACAGCCATCAGTTCTAAAAACTTTTATAGCGACATAGGTGGCACACAAATCGAAGTTGCCTCATTTATTCCTACTTTTCTTTCTAATACAAATTTCACGCAAAATCGCCTAAAATGTTAAGTAAATACGGTACTCAGATAAAGGAAAAACAAATTGTGGCGGAAGTTAATATTAATTCCAAGAAATAGACAAACAATTTAGCATTTATGCGAGATCAAAGATTAATGCATGAAGAATATTTGGAGATATTTTGAACTGATGAAGATGTAAAATCAGAGTTATATATAAAATTAAGAATATAGTGGTATCCAAAACATGTCATTTAGTAAGAGTTTGATGATGATTGATGACGGCATTTGTGTTTCGTATACATTTTTGTTCGGATTATTTAGATGAATCTAATGTGTTTGGTCGTAAATTTATTAAACCAATTTAACTCCTACGTAGGGTATCAATTTATATAATTCTCTATAAACTCCAAAATTAAACTTAGTATTCAATTACTTAGTTACTAAATTTACAAGTATATATGTGTATATATATCTATAGGTTGTTCCGATATATAAATGGCAATAATGTATCACTAATAGACATAAATAGTTCTATACATTGACATAAGAAATTATTGTTATAATAAATGTTTATGTTTGTGTTAATTTTATTTTAGAAATATTTTTGTTTTTTTTTGTATCTCAAATATTATTGATATTTATTTCAGTTTCGATCTACAATTTATACTTTAATAATCGTTTACAGTTGTTGTTTTTCTTAAAGATTTTTTATTTTTATTTTTTACCCTTCACTACCACAAATGGTGAAGAGGGTTAACTTTGTCCTTCTGTGTGAAACGCCAAGAAGGAAACATCTAAGATCCCATGATGTGTATATATTCTTGCATCAAATCAAAATCTGAGTCTATTTAGCTGTTGTTGTCACGATTACATCCACAATAATTGACAGAGCTCTATGAAATTTGGCCTGTATATTTGCTATAGTCCTGAGAAGTTTCCTTTTTAAAATCAGGGAATTCGGTCTAGTAGTTCAAAAAGTATATAGACCGAAAACTCAGGCAACATCTAAGTTCCAGCGACGAATTTTCTGTTGTTGGCGCGTTAACATTCACAATTATTGATGGAGCTTAATGAAGTTTGGCCTGAGTATTTGCTAAAGTCCTGAGAAGTTTACTTTTTTGAATCAGCCAAATCGATACAGTAAGAGGTCAACCTCTTAGTTTCGTAAAGCTGTTAATTATAAATCGACAAATTAGAATAAGATTATTATCAAAATCGGTTCAGTAGAAAAAAGTTTTATGCAAAAATATAACTAATTTTTTGACTCATTAAGTCTTGTATTTACGAAAAACATTCATACATATATTCTATACGTTTGTGAGTGTATGTGTGAGTGTGTATGTATGTAACATAACGTATTTACTTACACGCATTTATGGTGAAGGGTATTGAAGATTCGGCATAGTCGCATATAGCGTTCTTACTTGATTTGCTTTGTTAAAGGAAAAAACACAATACAAAATTGTTGTCTTTGTTTTATTTCATTGACATGCAATTGTTTTTTATGGTTTTAAGGAAAAAATAAAGTAACGAGTAGTTTTTTTTTTTTTTTGGTTGGAAAATGATTTACGACTCATGTTTTTGCTTTGTGTTATTTTTTTAATAAAATTTTGATACAATTTTTGGGGAGTTGTATGTGTTTTAAAATGATGTTTATTGTTTTTTTGAAGGGCTTATCATTGAATTTGATATAATGGAAATGACTGGAAGTTCTATTTTATAGATCTTTTACTTAAAATTGTATTTTTTGAAAATACATTTTTCACTAAACATTGTCTTTTGGCTACAAATTCGATTTTTGAAATTTAGTTTTATTAAAATTTCTTCAGAAAATGAGATTCTTGACTGACAACAATATTTTTGTTTGAAAACTTGATTTTTTTACCTAAAGGTTGAGTTTTTTTCTTAAAAATTCATTTCTATTATTAACTTTTTGGCAAAAAAATGCACATTTTCTCAATAATAATCAATAAATTTTTCACTAAAATATCACCTTTTCACTAAAAATTTCAATAATGCAATTTTTCACTAAAAATGCATTTTCTTCATGAAAAATGCATTTTCTGCATTTTAAATGCACTTTTTCATTTTTTTACTAAAAATAGTAATAACCCTCTAGAAATGCACTATTTCTCATTAAGATTTTACTAAGTGTGAAAATTTCGACAAAAAGTATAATTTCTTATTAAAAATGCATTTTTTCTAAAAATGCATTTTTTTATTTTTTATGAAAAATGGTTTCATTTAAAATGTATTTTTTATTCAAAATTCACTTCTTCCTCAATTAAAAATTGTTGAAAAAGTAAATTTTTTCCAAAAAATTAAATTTTTCATTAAAGATTCGATTTTTTATGTAAAAATTTATTTTTAACTTTTTCATTTTCATAAATTCTATTTATGAAAAATGAAAATTTTTCATCAAAAATTCGATTTATATTCAAAAATGCAATTTTTTTATCAATGAAAATTTTCACCAAAAATGCAATTTTTTACTTATAATTACATTTTTTATTAAAAATTCAATTTTTTATTAAAAATTCATTTTTTCACTAAAAATTAAACTTTTCATTAAAACTGCATTTTTTTCACTAAAAATAATAAAATGAGAAGAGTATATTTATTTAGTTATTCCATGTGTAACGCAAAGAAGGAATCTCTCATATATATATATAGTCTTGGGTCAGTTAAAAATCTCATCTATATGGAACGCTTACATGGACCATAATTGACAGAGCTCGATAAAATTCGGTCTGATTATTTGTTAAAGGGAGAAGTTTCCTGTTACAAACCATCAAAATCGGTTCAGTATATTAAAAGATATAGATATCTGAAGCAACTTCTAAGTTCAAGCGAATAACTTAAGTAAAATTATGAATAATAAATCGTCAAATTGGACTGAATTTTTACCATAATATTTAGTTATTTGTACTTCATTTCCATTCCAAAAAAATCAGATCTGTAGAAGAAAAGTTGTAGCCAAATAATAGAAATGATTTTATATAAGAACTCTTTTATATATTTTTTACATTAGTGAGTGTACGCGTGCGTGTGTACATGTATTTGTAGTGGAGGGTTTTAAAGATTCGCTATAACCGAATATAGTATTTTACTTGTTAAATATTATCGTCACTTAAAATAAAAAACCAACTCTTATTTGTAAATTTCAATAATTTTTTTTCTTCCTCTAATTTCAGATCAAATAATATTGTATGAGTGGGTAAGTTTATTTGTCTTAATTTTATGATTCCAACTTAATAAGCTTCCTTTTTATCATAAAACTTTATTATATATTTAAATTCCCGCAAAAAGTGAAAAGAATTCTGAAAAGCGTGTTCAAAATAGACCCCAAAATTATATTATGCCTTAAGTAGTTTGTGAAAGGATTTAAAACCTTTTAACATTTTATTATCTATATCAAAACCACAATTCCCATAATCATCACCAACGACATCAACATCATGAGGAATAATTATCAGAGATCAACAAGCCCACAAACAAATCATACGAAAATAAAACCCAAATAAAATAATAAAACCATAAATTGTAGATTTAGAAACTCCAAATACAATTTAAATCTTAAATCCTTTTTTCAAATCAAAAGTAACGCACTTTTGATTGTAAAATTTTACAACATGAACTAAAATGCGGGTGGTCGATTGGTATTTGATTCTTAAGTAGAGTTTCCGCAAAAAAGTCACGAATTTTTGGAATCACTTTTATAAGAAACTGAAATAAAACTGATAATTCTTCTTCATCAATTTCAGAGAATTCTCAAATATTCTCACGCTAACTAATTTTTGTCTTTTTCACAAAAAAGTCAAAAAGCCGACTTGAAAAAATGGAATTTATATTTAAGAGTTAGAACAAGTAAAAATACTTTATTCGGCTATATTTAGAGGGTATTGCCGAATCTTCAATACCCTCCACCAACAAATGCGTGTAACAAACACTCACAGACAGAAACACTTAGTGAGTTATAAAATAAGTTATATTTTTTACTATAACTTTTTTACTACTGAACCGATTTTGAATAAGGAACTTTAAATTATGCCAAAATCTTTTTTAATTTGTTGATTTCTAATTGACAGTTTAAGGAAAATTCTTTGCTGGAACTTAGACGTTGCTTCAGATATTGCTCTATATATATATCGTTTGATATACTAAACCGATTTTGCTGATTTTGAAAATAAGCAAAATCGGTTTAGTAAATTAATTGAGCTCTGTCAATTATTTTGAATGTGACCGTGACAACAACAGACAAACAGTCGGACATAGCTAAATTGATTCAGATTTTGAATTAATGCAAAAATATATATATACATTATGGGGGCTGAGATGATTCCTTTTTAGCGTTACACACGGAATGACAAAGTTAATATGCCCTCTGCACTATATGTGTTGGTAGAGGGTATAAAAGAGAAAGCGAGAGCGAAATATAGAGCGGCGTTGTTTGTAAATTTTGGTCTACTCTTAATCTTAAGCTCATGATGAGTAAAACAAAATCAAAACTATAAAGATGACATTCTCTCATAAATAAGGATTTAAATGAAATTTATGACAAAACATTGTGTAACAGACAAAAAAACAAAACAACAAAATCCCAGTAACAAAATGTCATAAATATCCTTTTTGTGTAACGAAAAAAATGTGTGTGCGTCTCTGTGTGCGAGAGTAATAAAAAATCACTAAAGAGATTTTCAAAAACATCAATGACAAGCATTTCTTTTTCTTTTATTACTTTAATGATCATCAATATTTGGGTGATCTTTTTTGTTTTTGTTTTTGTTTAGTTTATTGTTTTTCTCTCTCTTTGGTCTATTGAGTGGCAAAAAGGCAATTTGTGAGTTGACAAAATATTGTGGCACTTTGATGTTTTACCGTTTATGGCCACAATTTTAGACAAAATGGTAACAAATGTTTCTTGTTTTCTTAACCATTTGTGTGTTTGATTGTTTGTTTTGATTGGTGGCATTGTGACCTGGTTAAAATCGTTTTGGGAGAGCGGCTTTCACCTTTTAATGTTGACTTAGAAATTGACATTTTTAGTGATCATTAATTTTATTGGGGACAAAAACAGAAACAGAAACTGATTTTATAATTGTTTTCCTTTTTTTTGATGTTTTCTTAATTTTTCTTTTTTATCCTGTTAAGAATTTTGTAAAGGAAAACTTAGATTTTTTATGAAGGATTTTTTCTGTTTGGAAATATATAATAAAGATTTGATTGTGTCTTGAGAAAGGGATTATAATGATTTGTTTTAATTTGATTTATGAAAAATATTAAAAAAGCGGATATAAACAAAAATAAGCAAGAAATTAAAGACGATCAAGCCCGTCTACTCAAGGCTCTACACCATATTATTTATTATATTTATAAATTTATAAATATATATTTATAAATGGTAGCTACCAAAAATTAATGAAAGACCCTCGTATACATTTATTTTCTCCCTCATGCTTAGGAGTGCACTACGTTATAATGGTCATGTGAGATTTGTGCGTTTTAAGATAATTTTTTCTGAGAAGATTATATGGAAGCTGGAGGAAATTATGGATCGAAATTCGTAAAATTTCGGACAATCACTTAACAATCAAATATTACCAATAATAGAAAAAGGTTACTACTAGTTGATCTATTTGGGGGAAGAGTTTTCTACAGTCCAAATTTCATTATGTTAAATAGTAATTCCGTTAAGTTATTTTTGGTTATATATTTATAACAATTTTACTATTCTATAAAATGTATGTTATAATGTTTATAATATTTTTAAAGTCGTATAACAGTTTTATGTAACTATACTAATTTTATATTTGCAAAAAACTATTATATAGTTTTTTGCTTGATAAACAATTAAGATTATAATATCGTTGTTTTAAATTGTTTTATTTTCTTATTTTCATTAAATTTTTATAAAAGATTTATTCAATTATACACATTTTATAGTTTTAAATTTGTATAACAGTTTGTAGTTATAAAAGTAATTAAAAATCATTAAATATTTTTTGTATAACTGTTTTATTTTCTTATTTTTATAGAAGCTTCAAATTTGTATAACAGTTTTACTCAGCTGTAATAAATTTATGGTTTTAAATTTGTGTAACAATTAATTGCTCTAAGACCACTTATAATAATTAATATGGTTGTTTTAAATTGCTCTTTTTTGTGTAAGAGTTTAATTCTATAGAATTTATAAAAGTTTCGAACTTGTATAACAGATTTAATTAATTGTATAACAGATTATATTTCTTATTGTTAACTATACTAACTTTATGGTTAAAAATTTATATATTAATTTGTCTCTTGAAGAAAAAACAAAATCGTAAATTTTTTCTTTGTATAACACTTTAATTTTCATAAGTTTAAAATTCGTATTATTTCTTAAATGATTCCTCACTTTAAAATAGTAAATAAATATTTCCTTAAAATCCCTTCATAACTTGCATGCCAATCTCTATTTAACTCATTTCCTCCTTTTTCGCCAAAGTCATTATTATTTCTTTTAACATAATTTCATTTCATAAACTTATTTTACAATTCTGTCATAAAATCCTTTACCGACTGTTTCTCAATATATCATTATAACAAACTCATAAATGACCGACCAATAATTGAACGTAAAATCGTAAATACAGATTTATACACACATTTATATGGCCCCACTAAAAACTCATCATAATCACTCACTAATGTCGTTTATACGATTGCAACATTTTAGTTAATAAAGCAACAACACAATTCATTTCTTTATAAAAATATAATTCCAAGAATTAATATATACATTCATACATTCATTTGCAAAAACTGAAATTTAGTTGCAAACGTTGAAAACGCGATAATTTAGGCATTTGTAGCAACACCATAGCATATGGTGCCCTAATTACTGGGAAGGTGTTTTGGATTTAGTGTGAACTTTAGCATTAGTGGAGACAACTGTAATAATAATTGATAGATATTTTATTAATGTCGTCCGTTCTTCTTTTTTTTGCATGAACATCTGATAAAAATAAGGGCCAGTTTTTCCAAATACTTTAGAAAATTTTGCACAATCTATATAATAATAGTAAAGTTATTGAATAGTTAAGTTAAACTGTTATAAAGATTCAAACGTTTTACAAAAATAAGAAAATAAAACTGTTATACAAAAAACAATTTGAAACAACCTGATGATTATGATTTTAGTGATTTTAATTGTTCAAATTTGTATAACAAAGTGTTATACAAACTTTAAACTATAAAATTAGTATAATTAACTAAAACAAAACAAATTCAAAAACTATAAAAAAATAAACTAACTGTATTTTTTATTTTAAATGTTTTTTAGCAAAAAAACTGTAATACAAATTTGAAATCATAAAATTAGTAAAGTTAAATAAAACTGTTATACAAATTTCAAATATTAATTATGAATCCATAACTTTATACCTCTCAAACATCATTATTATTAAAAACTGGGCATTTATCGTTTTCTGATAAGTATTTGGTACTTCTTTCGGCCTATTTAGGGATAAAAAGAGTAAATGCTATAATTTGGTACTTTTTTTGGTATTCTCAATGTCTTTTTTTAAAACCAATACAAATATCAGTCAGAAATATAGCACGTATAACTATAATACTTTAGCTATCATATTTTGGATCAGGAGAAGTAAAAATAATCATAAAATTCTATATTGAAATTATTAAAACCTGTCCGTCCATCCGTCTGTCTTATGTTCTATGTAATATAGGTTACTTTATAATTTGGTTTCACCAACTTTTACTTTTTTACTAATTCCGCAGAATTTATGAAGTAAAATGTATACTAAATCCAAAGGTGTTTTATTTTAAATAACTGAAACATTTTTTTGTACATTTGATTACAAAACACTAGATTGAGATTAAGTTTTCGCTGTTATAAAGTGTTTTTAGACACGCTATTTAAAAATATGTTTTTTTTTTCTTCTGGTTAGTGAACTAGAAATGTTTTTTATGATGAAATTAAAAATAATATGATGAAAATCCTAATTAAGTAGGATTGAAGGGATAATAACAGTGATGCCCAGAATATACATTTCCCGACTAGAGATTTTAGACTTTAAATTTTGCTTACTTCACACGTACACTGTAAACGACTTCTACTCTCTCTCCGTTATGTATTTTTTGTTGCTTCACTTACACAAAGGCAAATATATAATAGTATGGGCGGCCACATCAGGATAATAACTATGGGACAAAGGACACTATTCGCATTTAAATTATCTGTTGTCGAAAATTAACTTTTGCTTCTTAAAACATTTTTATATGATTTAGTTTTGGTTTATAGGGTTCTAATGGAAAAATGGGCTTAATTTGTGATCATTCATAATTTATATAAATTTGATATATATCTTGTAATCTTAAAAACTAGATATAAGAAAAATAATCTAAATTCTATTCAATTTCAAATCTTTTCTTTTCCTTTACTTTTCTATGTCTCCCTTATTTCCATCTTTTTCTTATATTTAATTTGAATTCAATGCCATCCAAAGTTAAGATATTATCCAGGTGATATTTGTTTGTATATAATTTTTACTTTTTTCATTTTATTTCTTAATTTTTTCCTAAAGGTTTTCAGGCTACAAAATAGCTAAATTTTAACTTTAAAAATAAAGTAATTTTTGTTAAAATGTCTGCAAATCCAGACAGGAATTGGCCAAAACCACTTAACAAAAAACTAAGAAGAAAGAAAATAATATTCTGCTTTAGTATTTTTGCGTTCATTTTTTTGCCAGCAAAACAAAAAAAACGTTATAAATAAAACGTGAAAAGGCGTGTTTTTTGTTGGTTTCTTCTTAAAAAAATTGTGGTCTTGGTTTGAGGAGAGCTCGTGGTAAACGTAATAACACCAAAACCAAACACCATCACCATGGAACGGATAGATGAAATGACTGGTTGTTTGCCTGATTGCATGTTTAAAGGATTGTGGAGTAAAAAAAAGACCTAAATATTCCCTGAACTAAACACAAAAGCCAAAGGGTGTTTGTTTCCATCAATAACTGCCACGAAAATAATAATCGTACACAAAAAAGAGAGAGAGAGAGAGAGAGATTTTTTATTTGGTACTGAGTTTCTTACCTCATTTATGCTACAAAACATTTAGAAATTTAGGTTTAGGTCTTTTTGGCATTTTGTTGATATTTTTGTTTAGTTATAAGAATAATTTGATCAAATGTCAGTTTCAGAAATTTAAGTTAATTTAAACATTTTCGATTAAATCTATATTAATTTAATATTTTCCCTAAAAACACGATTAAGTGAAAATTGTCTTTTAAATTTGTCTCTAAGAAACAGATTTATCGAAAATTTTCTCTAAAAAACAGATTTATTAAAATTTTCTTTACATAACCTATTTTTTTAAATTTTGTTTATATAACGGATTTATCGAAAACTGTCTTTAAATCATGGATATATCAAAAATCTTTCAATAAATCCCATATTTAGTGAAAATTTAGTGAAAATTTTCGCTAAATCCCATATTTAGTGAAAATTTTCGCTAAATCCCATATTTAGTGAAAATTTTCGCTAAATCCCATATTTAGTGCAAATTTTCGCTAAATCCCATATTTAGTGAAAATTTCGCTAATCCCATATTTAGTGAAAATTTTCGCTAAATCCCATATTTAGTGAAAATTTTCGCTAAATCCCCATATTTAGTGCAAATTTTCGCTAAATCCCATATTTAGTGCAAATTTTCGCTAAATCCCATATTTAGTGCAAATTTTCGCTAAATCCCATATTTAGTGAAAATTTTCGCTAAATCCCATATTTAGTGAAAATTTTCGCTAAATCCCATATTTAGTGAAAATTTTCGCTAAATCCCATATTTAGTGAAAATTTTCGCTAAGTCCCATATTTAGTGAAAATTTTCGCTATGTCCCATATTTTAACGCTTATTTCGTTAAAATTTTCGCTAAATCGCAAATTTAGAGAAAAGTTTCGATGTCGCCTATATTAAGAGAATTTTTTGATAATTTTAAGATGTAATTCATTCTTTCATATTTCTGTCAACTTCAAACTAAAATAAGCAATGAATGATTTTAAATAAACGCTTTGACTGTTTAGTTTAAAGTATTTTCCCCTCTCCACTTTCTCTCCCTATTACCACTATTCACCAAGCAACCATGTTTTTTTCTTTTAATATCACAAAAAACTGAAACTCCCCGATTCCATACAAAATGCATTTTATTGCTAAATACTTGTAGGAATAAATGTTTTCAGATTTTTTATTTTCGCTTCAAAAAAGTGCAGGTTTCACGACCACAAAACAAAACTAAATAAGTTATAAATAATAACTGGCGTGTTGTAAATCAAAATTATCGGTTTTGATGGCTTTAGTCAGTATTTTGGACTGTCTGTCTGTCTCTTTGTCTGTTATTTAACAGAAAATAATAAAGTTTTTTCTCCCCGATTTCATTTTCATAAAAGGAGTACAAAATATATTGGCAAATGATTCTATCTTATGGTGGCTGGTTTTTGTTTTTTTTTTCAAGTATTTTGTTAAAGACTTAAACAAAATTACTGTAGAGAAGTTTTTTTTTTCTCAATATTTGTCTGAAATTTAAGTTTTTGTTGCCTTATGGCAATTATTAAAACAAGTTCTTAAAAATGCTATTTTTTGCATTAAGAAATATAAAGGAAAAAGTTGACAAAATGTCTGTAAATATTGGAAAGGAAAAAAATTGAAAAACAGTTCCCATAATCAACAAATGGAATATAAACAATATTTGTAAGTTTATTTTCCCAAAAGACAAAAATTCAGTTTTTAACAAAGAAAAACATGAAATTAAAAAAATCTTTTAAAAACACCTTTATCGGAATCCATTAACAGTTAAATAAAATGCTTTCTGTGACTCGCTTAAAATCTGCCAAACTTTTGGCTACGTTTTTTGTGCTCTTCACTGGCCTTAGCTCCGGGCAGTTTGGGGAGTTTGCTTCTCTTGGTACAAATACCACATTATTCTGGCATTTTTTAAAAATAGTAACAGGATGCCGAGTCAGGCCAAAAATAAGTGGACACATTATGAAGTGTTATGAATGGAAGCAGCCTTTTTTATAAACATTCCTTGATGTAAATTTCGGTATTTATAGAGCCCGTTTTAGCAAATGTTTGGTTCTGTTTGCCACAACTGAATTTTGCAGCTATTTCAAGAACTATTTTGGACATTTCAAGTGCTTTTGAGTCCTAATATTTTTTCCAACATTTCCTCGAGAATCACCAACATAAAATTCTTGACCTGGAAGTTGCGAAAAATGTACCAGACCATACGTTTCGAGATCCAATTTTATAAAATTTAGCAGCGTTTCTGTCAGGAACTATTCAAGCTTTGAGTGCAAATAGTTCGAGCACAGCCCTAACCGGGCTGCTTTCCTACCGGATGGTCTGGAGCTCTTTTGAAAATACTTAATATTTTTTTGACATTATGTGGACCATTCCTTTCTTAATAATGAAAAACGTGAGATGAGACTTTTGCCCTTAAGTTAAATTTTTTTTTACGCATTTCAAGTGAATTCTAAAAAAATCTATTAATTGTTAATTGATCTTTAATCTCAGTAACATTAACTTCTTTTAAGTAAAACTTTAAACTATTGCAATTATAGTTATTTTTAATAAAAAACCTCTTAATCAAAATTTTCTTAATATTTTGTCTCTCTCCCTCCTTTCCTACTTCATAATCAAGTGATTTTCTAAACTCTAAAATGAAAAAAAATGTTTTTATGCGCCAGAGGTTTATTACAACCTCTATTAAAGTTCCTGCTTACTTAAACGCAATTTACCTTTAAGGCATCGTTAGTTAGTCTTTTTTCTCATTTTTTTTCTAAAAATCTAAATCCATTGAATTTAATATGGAATTATCTGACATACGGGATCCATTTAATATTATTACCTAGATTGCATGTTCAATGGGGCATGCAACATGCAACTAACTACTCGAGTGTAAAATGTATAAAATCATAAAACGCATTTTTCTTTGCAACGTAAATAAATATATTTATAGAGCATCATATATGTGATATAGAAATTTTATGCAAAATATCTATATTTAAAATTTTGAAAAATGAAAGGCAAATGACTACAATGGAAGAAGAGGAGGTCTGAGGAATTGTGACAACATATTTGAGAACAATATTTTATGGAGGATTTTTAAAGTAAAAATACTAAATGTGCTACAAAAATGGATGGAGTGGTGAAAAACTTTCTCCAAATATGCGATTTAGCGAAAATTTTCTCTAAATATCCGATTTAGCGAAAATTTTCTCTAAATATGCGATTTAGCGAAAATTTTCTCTAAATATGCGATTTAGTGAAAATTTTCTCTAAATATGCGATTTAGTGAAAATTTTCTCTAAATATGCGATTTAGTGAAAATTTTCTCTAAATATGCGATTTAGTGAAAATTTTCTCTAAATATGCGATTTAGTGAAAATTTTCTCTAAATATGCGATTTAGTGAAAATTTTCTCTAAATATGCGATTTAGTGAAAATTTTCTCTAAATATGCGATTTAGTGAAAATTTTCTCTAAATATGCGATTAAGTGAAAATTTTCTCTAAATATGCGATTTAGTGAAAATTTTCTCTAAATATGCGATTTAGTGAAAATTTTCTCTAAATATGCGATTTAGCGAAAATTTTCTTTAAATGTCGAATTTATCGAAAAATTTTCTCTTAATTAGTGATTTGTCGAAAATTTTCTGTAAATAAACACTTTATGAAAAATTTATTTCAAAATTTCGGCAGCCATCTTATTGCTCCACCCTCGTATTTCTAATAAATATTTACCCCCCCAAATAAAACATTTTTGTTTTGCGTCTTTTTCTCTTTCTAAACTTAATTGTATGATATTTTCTATTAGATTATGGTTAATACTGTCATTATTATTGTTAGTTTGTTGTCTTTGTCAAGCTGCTATTGTTTTTGTTTATTTTAATGGTTGTTGTTGTAATTCTATTGACCAAAACAGTTTCTTGTCGTTGATTGTTTGCCTAAAACCAAAAAAAAAAAAAAAACAACAACTGAACTCAATTATTAAGATGACCAAAATATTTATTTATATCTTGACACAATTATTTTACAACTTTAAACGGTTTTTAACAAGATTAAAATGAGAGAAAAAAATGTTGGCAAACAAAATTTGGCTAAAAACTGAAAATATTATAAATGATTAGATTTAAATCTTAAAATATCAATTAAGTTGGAGTTTTAGAATGTATTTAAGTCATAGAAATATTGAATGGATCGTAATGGGAGTTTTGAATGAAAAATTCAAAAGCTTTTAATTGGAGTTGTTCAAAAATAATAACAATTCAAAGTTTTTAGCATTTTTATGACGATAATTAAAATATAGGAAAAGTTGATTATTTTAATGATAGAATTGTGAACATATATATTATTTTTTAATAATAATATGGTTGTGATAAATTATATTTAATTTTTTAGAAGCTTCCTTATTATGATTATTATTTATTTGTTATAAATGAATGTTTGTAATTATAATATTATTGTTTGTTGTTATTATTTTTATGGTTTCACGTTGATTGAACCACATCTGGTGTTTTAAAAAGTTTTCAGAGTTACTGTCTTAAGTGATACCCAGTGTGGTGATTGATTTATTCGCTTAAGAGATGGTATACATCAAGTCATAACCAAGCGATTATGAGCATTGATAAATGTTAAATGAATTCCGAAAATTTATTAAAAAAGTTTTTTATCACGGTATCATAACCAGTACTAAAACGACAGAAAAGAAAACAAAGTCTAGATGAAGTGGACAAATAAGCTTTTATAACGACGGTTCACTCGAATTTTACAATGATTGATTATTAATGATATAAAATTACGGGATCCAGGTCAGTGTTATTTATTATGAACTTTAAATAACTATGACTTAATAGACCGCTGCTTATTCTTTTGAAATCTAATTGGAATCATGCCAAAACTGCCATAAATTATGTAAAAACTAGTTCAAAAGAAAATCCCAAAACGACCATATAACGAATAGATACGCGAATCGGTCACACTATAAAACTCTATATTTTGTTACTAAATTGAAACAAAATCGTTATATATTAAGCCTTCAATTATTATCATTATATTCTCCAAATGTGTTGTGTTACCTGCACTTCATCTGGAAGATGAGCAAATGATTTGATAACTTATCATTTGATTATATAAATTGGAGATCTGTTTGTCTGGGAACTAAGAGCTCCAGATATGAGAAAAACTTACTTGGCTTCATCTATTACCCAGGTTGCAAATTAGGAAATACGTGGTGTCAAGTGTGACTTAAACGGCCTACTTCCGATGTATTTTGCATTGTAAGAGAAGACACTGATAGATTGGTTGGAGATTGAAAAGAACCGTTAGCAAAGCTAGAGAGGATTTTGTGTAGTTTCCATTGAAATCAACTAGAGAAGGCTTAAATGGGAACGCAGAATCCATATTCCCCAGATATTGTATCCTCCAATTACCTCAATGAATCAAATGATTAAGAGCTTCGTCATAAAGTTTTGAATAGAGTCTCAAAACGTGCACGGTTTCCCGAACCCCTGGCTTTTAGTTTTTGCTTTAATGATTTTTGGAATCAATTTTCTTCGTAATAAACATTTTTAAACAAAAAAATTAAAACGAATATTTGGCGACGGCAAATTAAAGAAAATCTCTATGATAAATATGGCTGGCAAAATAATCTCTCAACTAAACATTTGCCACAACGAACGCCATTAGGCAAAATTAGACTTGACTTTGTCTACGACATTCAAAAAATATTTCTATACCCAACATTTTATGTGTTGGAACGCATTAAACTCGCAGACCTCTGAAATACTTATCAACACTCACACTTACAACCAGGGGATGAAAAATTGAGTTCGCTTGGAAATAATGTGTTCACTTCTTGTGATACAAAGACGTTATTGTTGGCAGCAATTTATTTTATGGCGAAAATGAAGTAAAAAACACACACACAGAGATACACAAGGGAGTGGCCAAATGTTTTGAAGGGAAGAATAAAATTCCAAAAACATTTTGAAAAGAACATAAAAACGTAGATGATTATTTAACGCATGTACGCAATTTCCACCCTTAATAAAGGATACAAATTTATGGTTACACAAATGTGTATGTTAAAGATATATATGTGTGTGTATGTTTATTGGTATTAAGTATATGTGAATAAAGGATATAATAAATAAATAAAATGTTAAATATGCGTGTTTATAGACCGTATCAAAAGGAACAGCCGGAAGAAAGACGAAATTGAATATTAAAAAAAAACTTTCTCTAAGGATGAGCCAGGATGAACAGCAACAGCAGGAAATAAAAAACTAAAGAAACATTTTACAGAGATCAAGTTTAAACACGAAGTTCCAAGAAAATTGAATGAAATTGTATTAAATCGTGTATTGAATTAAGTCAACGTAATTTTATGGCATTAAACGGAAATCGTTTTATTACTAACACCATCATCACTCACACCACACACACACCAACACACCTATAGCACAGAGTGTAAATCTGCCACCTACACACACTCCAGTACTCAAACCACTTGTTTCCTTTTTTTTCCAGGGAATCAAATTGAAAATATGTTTTTCTTTATACCGACAGAGAAAAATAAGTTTTATAGTTGATTTTTGCTTTGAAATGTGTTGAGTGGTATGGGGAGAAGGGGAGTTAAATATTTGAGGTTATTTATATTGCAACAAGGACTATTTACTGTTAAGTGTGTGGGTGTTATATGTTTCTTTTTAAATTTGTTCTGCTCTTCCTCCCCCCCTTCCTCCATCATCTTGTGTAAATTATCCCACTTTGGATAACAAACAATTTATAATCATGTATACACAGTGATTATACTAAATAAACTTGGAAAGAAAATTACTTGACGTCAACATACGATTACCGAGTACTGAAAGAAGAAGGAAAAATAAGGACGATTATAATAAATGATGAGTAAAATAATAATAAGCAGCCCCATGCAGGCAAGAAATGGAAAAATCATTTTGGGAAATTTATAATTAATAACAAATATGAAATTCATCACATTGAAAATGTTCGCTTTGGAAAATTTTACTTTAAACAAAATGAAAATATTTGGACATTTTTATAAATTTTTCGCCTGAAAAATTTTTGCATTAAATACAATTTTTGCCTGAAAAAAACAATAAAATGATTTTCGCCTCAAAAGTACATTTTCGGCTTAGACACTATTTTTTGCAATAAAACCAAGTTCTCGCCTTAAAAATAGTTTGTATATATACATTTTGACATTTTTAAAAAATTTTCGCTCTAAATACAATCTTTGACAGATTAAAACAGATCGGCTTTAACAAACTTTTCGACAAAAACTCAAAAATGTTTGGCTTTAAAGCAAATTTTCGTGTTTAAAAATAAATTTTGAACTTTCAAACGAATTTTCGCCTTAAAAACAGGTTTTGACATAAAGCACAATTTGTTTGCTTTAAAATATTTGAATTTAAACATAATTTTTCATAATTAAAATAACTTTTCGCGTTAAAAACAAATTTTCAGCTTTAAAATTTATTTTCGTCTAAAGAAAGTTTCAGTTAAAATAAAATTTTTCTCATAAAATAAAATTTTTTTCAGCTTGAAAAAGTTTTCGCTTTAGAAATTTTATTCGTTTACATAATATATCCATCCTTAAACAAATTCATTATTCGCCTTAAAATAAATTTTGATCTTAAATATAATTTTTTCGCTTTAAAATACAGTATTAAAAGTAAATTTTGACCTTGAATACAATTTTTCGGTTTTAAAAACAAAATGTTGGACAATTTTTGCTTAAAAACTATTTTTCACATTAAAGCAGTTATTCGACTTAAAAAAAATTTTCGCATTTAAAACATTTTTTCACCTCAAAAATACACTTTAACCTTAACAATAGTTTTTCACCATAGAAGCAATATTACACATTAAATTCGTCTTAAAGACAAATTCTGTCTTCAAGACTTTTTTTCACCTCATAAACAGCCTTTCACCTTTGAAACTGCTTTCTCCTTAAAAAACTTAAAATTTTTCATCTTTTCACCTTAAAATTAATTTTAATTAGAACGTGTTGTTTTTCAACATAAAAACTGTTTTACCACTGTTTTTTACCACTAAACTAATTTTTTGCCACTAAACTAGTTTTTCAGCAAAAAGTTTTTCATCACTTAACTGGTTTTTCGCCCTTAAACTACTTTTTAATCACTAAACTAGTTGTACACCTATAAAAAAATTTTTTACCACTAAACATCCTTTTTACCACAAAACAATTTTTTAAGCAAAAAATTATTTTTTTTTTACTAAAAAAGTTGAAATTTTTTATATGAAAGTAAAATGCTTACAAAATTTCTTCCTGAATGGAGCAGATTTTCTTTTGAATGCGTATGTAATTTAAGTGTTTGTGTAGATATTATTAAAGTACATAAGTATTAAAATATGTATGTGTGAGTGTGTATATGTGATTAAATGTAGAAGAGTAAATTGTTTATTTTATCATCATTAACCGAATGAACATGATGAACAGGAACAGTGGTTGGGGTAGAGTCACATAGGAGGAGGGTGGTGAATAAGAATTAGTTATAAAACATGTAAAAAGAGATTTACACGATAAGGTGTAGTTGTAATCAAATTATGCGCTATTTTATTGTATAATGAACAAGACAGTAACAACAACAACAACAGAAGAACTCCAACTGAGATGGTTGAAGAAAACAAAATGTAGATATAGAAACCAAAACACAAAACTGAACTCAATGTAAATAAATATTTTTTTATTAGGTGGAAATTGTGGGTGCGTCAGAGTTTTTAAGTTAATTAAAAATAAAATCTATTTTTTTCAGTTCCATTTTTTTCTACTTTTTTCGTTTAAATGTAAAACGTGCCATAAAATAAATTAATCATTGTGATTGAATAATTTATAAATTTATAAAATAAAAAAAATATATATACACTGGTGCATATTCCAATAAATCCACATGACATTTTCTTAATGAATTATGGAGAATTAATCAGTGTTAATTTTACAGATTAACTGCCAATTTTAATGGCATTTCTTATAAACGCACATAAGTTAATCAGTCTTTGTAGCATCTATTCTATTTGACCGATTTTGTTGAAATTTTTACTCATATTCGAAATAGACATAGACTATACAAATTTTAATAGGATTAGGGGGAGCGGTACCTCCATATAAAGCTAAATTTAATTATTAAAATTTGACACTAATCATTTTTTCAAGGATTAGCTATACTGAATAAAATGTAAGGCGGATACTATCATAAGGAGAGGTACCCCCACACAAAGAAAATATTAGTGAGCATATTAAAATTTCATTTCCATTACATTCTTAAAGAACAGTTTTAAAGGATAAAAGATATGGCGGATAGAATTATTAATTTAATTAACTCGAATCAGTGTCAAAGGTTCAAATATTAGTTATCGAATGTAAAAAAATATTTCATTTAGAATTTTCTATAAAATGGGTTTTCTGGAAAATTAGGGTCGGGCAGGGTTAAAAGAGAAATATGTCCTCCATTCAAAGCAAATATTAGCAATCGAAAATCTGAAGAGCTATTACAGTGAAAATCTTTCAATTTGACCAAATCCCTACTCTAAGAAATTTTAATACACGCCGAAATTGTTTCTAAATCTGGGGCGTAGTAGAATTTTTGTACAGCAAAGAGCATCCGCCAAAAGCTGGTTATTGATAATAGGTGGATGATATTTTCTTGTGTACGGTCTGGCATTAATTCCACAATTTTTTTTAAGTATTAAAAAACATGCTTTATTTTCAGTTTTAGCTCATTATGTTCGTTTTGGACATTATTTGGGTGCTTCATTGAGTCAAGCAAAATTCTCGAAAGTATTTCTAATGATTTGATATACATATCGTGTATGTCAACTATAGATCGGCTACATATACTTGATTTCAATCAACACACGGACAGACGACGGACTTTGCTCAATCATTTTCCATACCGATCTAGAATATATATACCTTTTGGGGTTATAAGTCGAAAATTGTGGAAATTACAAACGGAATGACAAACTTATATCTACCCTTCTGACCAAGTCAGATGAAGAGTATAAAAACTAAATGCGTTTTTAGGAATATGCATCAGTGTAGAAAGAAACTTAACATGCAGAGTGATTTAATGGTTATAGAAAATAGTTTATCTAGATTTTTATTAAAAATAATAATTTTAAAGGATTTTTTTTTGTGTGGAGTTTTAATGGAAATGATGTCAGGATTGGAATTAAACTAAAAATTTGTTTGACCTGAATTTGACCTTTTTTCATATATCAAGTTTTTTAATAAATTATTTAAAAACTGTTTTTTAATTTAAATACATAAATAATTAAAGACTAAACTAATTATAAGAAAAAGTTTTCTATTTTTCTTCTAATTAATTACAATTTAACACAATGACATTAAATGTGAGAAAGGGAGAGAAGGAGAGAAAAAGAAAATGGTTGTTTTATATTTAATGACTTAGTTTTTTTATTTTATTTTATTTGGAATTATAATTAGTTTTAGGTGTTTCCAAATAATGAATAAAAATAAAAAATAAACTCATAAAAAACCAACCGGAGCTTAATGGAAATTTCTTGTCATTTTAATTTAATAACCCACCGAAAAATGGAAAAATTAGAAAATACCAACAACAACTAAACTTAAACTATTGTTATGCTTGTCTAAACACGCACAACACAACAACTACATGAAACGCACTGGAGGAAATTACAAACATATTTAGAAGGTAATAACTGAATTAATTAGTAAATAATCATTTCCAAACCTCCTGCCCTCCCCAAAATGAAAAAAAGGCAAATAATAGAAAAACCCATCAGTGTCAGCTACTTGTAGTCATCATCATCATTATTATCATCATAAAGTGAAATTAAATTAAATGAAATACAATTAGTTCATTTGTACAACAATAGTACATTTATTATTCGTTAAACTACCCAGCAGTTTTAGGTGTTTGTCCCAAATTAAGCTCTCGGTTTGTTATTATTACAGTACACCACCATAGCACAGTGTGTACAAATCGACTTTTTTGGGGAAATAAATCTGTAACCTTTAAACCGTTAGAGATATGTTCATCAAAATTCACATGGTTAGAGCAGAGATATTTTGAAAGTAATTTAAAGAAGTACAGATTCCTACCTTGTTAGGAGCTTAGGCGGTGAGCCTCCAAAGTACAGACGTATACAGGCCTGTTCACGCTTATATGGTCAAGAACGTAGCAAAGTTGTTCACCTCAGTTATGTTGTTATTTTATATCCGCTTTTTGGCTTGAAATTATGTTACTTTGAATCGTTAGTGACATCTTAATAAAATTTTGTGCGGGTGTTTTCAAAATTTTTCTTAACAGCTGCTGTGCATTTTCAACGTTGGCCACCTCGGATATGATAACATTTAAAAAAACTTATTAAAAATTCATATATCATTTGAAATAAAATAACCGTCAGTGATATCTTAATGAAATTTAGTAGAAACAAGCTAAAGTGTTTTCAAAATGACTTCAAGGAGTACTGATTACTACCTTTGTCTCCGGCATAGATTATGATTCTCCAAATTTCTAAAAATTCGGGTATGTTTTATCTTATCAGTTTATTATATAAAAAGACTAATCGTGAGCTTAGCAAAGTGATTAGTGATTTCATTTTTAAGAATACATCGGAATAGTCTCCAAAAACAGTTGGGTCATTTCTTTATACTGGAACATTTACATGTATCCGTGTGTTTTTTCTTTCCCAAAAACGGAAATACTAAAAATATACAAGTGTTGGTTTTTGGTATGAGTGTTATAATCCACCAGAAAAAATGGTGGTTAACGGTAATATGAAGCCATTGTTATTTTTTGTGTTTGTGTGTGTGTGTTTTTTTTCAGAATTTTTAGTTTATTGTTTAAGGAAATAATTAGATAATTTTCTTTGTGAATGTTTGAATATCATGTCAAACTGTAATTCATTCAAAATGAAAATCTAATTATCGAAATTGAGTAACTAAAAATGAAATTATACTTATGATAGAGAGAAAAGTTAGAGGGAGAGAAAACAAAGGGATAATTAAACCAGAAATTGTGTTAAATTTAATTAATTGATAATAAAAACAATAACGAACATAAAATATTTTCCTTGGAAAAAATTTTACTTCAACTTCTGTAGAATTTAAATTTTTTAAAATTTCTAAAAAATGTGAATTTTTATTAAAGAAATATTTTTCAAACATCACAAATATTTCTGAAAATAAGAGTAGTTTTGTTCACCAAAAAATGTCGCTTATAATTATTGGAGAAGATTTCCAGGAATTTTATCAAGCTAAATTATGAAATTTAAAAACAACTTTTAAATTCGAATACATCTTTTCGCCTTAAAAATCGTTTTATACTTTAAAAATAAATATTCGCCTTAATAAAAGTTTTTGTATTAAAAAAGGTTTAAAAATACTTTTTCACTTAAAAACAGTTTTTCACCTTGAAATAATTCTTCGACTTAAAAGAATTTTGCTATTTTAAAAGCAGCTTTTTGTCTTAATTTCAGTTTTTTGTTAAGACTAAATTTTAACCTTATAAAAATTTTTTCGCTTCAAAATCACTTTTTCTCTTTAAAGTAAGACTATTTTCACTACTAAAACAAATCTCAATTATTATCTTCCTACAAAAAATGTTTCGCCGTAAAAACAATTGTTCACCTCAAAAAATTATTTGTCATATTGAATACAAAAATACTTAAAATACTACTTTTCGTAATTTTTAAGATTCAAATCAAATTTTTACGTTTTAAAAAAAGTTTCGCATTTAAAATTGTTTTTCACTTAAAAAATTTTTCACCTCAAAACTATTTTTTCCCCATCAAGCTAGTTTTTCACCACAAAGCAAGTTTTCACCACAAAACAAGTTTTCACCACTAAACTACTTTTTCACCACTAAACTACTTTTTCACCACTAAACTAGTTTTTCACCACAAAACTAGTTTTTCACCACTAAACTAGTTTTTCGCCGCAAAACTAGTTTTTCGCCACAAAACTAGTTTTTCGCCACAAAACTAGTTTTTCGCCACAAAACTAGTTTTTCGAAACAATACAAGTTTTTCACCACAAAACTAGTTTTTCGCCACAAAACTAGTTTTTCACCACTATTCAAGCTATTTACCACAAAAATAATTTTCGCCACAAAACTAAGTTTTCGACATAAAACTATTTTTTCACCATAAAAGTTAAAATTTCAAAGTAAAATTTATGATTAGCATATTTTCTATTAAAGAATTATCTCACTTTGTATAGGAAGAAAATTTATAGTATATTTTTTATAAAAAGAAACTTAAAATCATTTTCTATGGAAAGAAAATTTATAGCAAATATTCTATGGAAAGAAAATTTATAGCACATTTTCTATGGAAAGAAAATTTATAGCACATTTTCTATGGAAAGAAAATTTATAGCACATTTTCTATGGAAAGAAAATTTATAGCACATTTTCTATGGAAAGAAAATTTATAGCACATTTTCTATGGAAAGAAAATTTATAGCACATTTTCCATGGAAAGAAAATTTATAGTAAATTTTCCATGGAAAGAAAATTTATAGTAAATTTTCTATGGAAAGAAAATTTTTAGTAAATTTTCTATGGAAAGAAAATTTTTAGCAAATTTTCTATGGAAAGAAAATTTTTAGCAAATTTTCTATTGAAAGAAAATTTTTAGTAAATTTTCTATTGAAAGAAAATTTTTAGCAAATTTTCTATTGAAAGAAAATTTTTAGCAAATTTTCTATGGAAAGAAAATTTTTAGCAAATTTTCTATGGAAAGAAAATTTATTTTCCTATAGAAAGAAAATTTATAGCAAATTTTCTATATGAAGAAAATTTATAGCAAATTTTCTAAATTAAGAAAATGTATTGAAAATTCTCATTGTAATAATATTTATCGTAAATTTGCGATAAATTACTTTTTTAATTTACAAAAAGTATTTCTGTTTAAAGGAATTTACAATAAAATCTGTTTTCTTATACAGAATTTACGTTGAAATCTGTTATTAATTGATAAAATTCTTTTTATAAAAAATAAACCCATTAATCGCGTTTCAATTTCAAATATAGATGTAATAAAAATTTTGGCGTTAAAATTATAAATTTATTTAACAAAAATAAAATCACATTAATTTTATGAAAAACAACGTTAACTCCCAAGAGAGATTTCAGTTAATTAAAATCAACTAAATTTATAACACGAAATTAATGAAATAAAAATAAATTTTATATGCGATTTAAATCGAAAAACATAAAATGCGGAAATTGACAGTTTTGAGAAGAATTTATTACTTTTAATTAAAATCCAATTCAATTGATGAACAAAAGAATATTATTATTTCTTTATTTCGGTTGTAAATTTGTGATTTCATTAACATTATTATTACTTTTTTAAGATCTCAACAAGTAAGAATAATATATTCGGTTATGCCGAATCATAAATACCCCACACCAATAATTAGCATGAGTTGAAGATATTGAAGAATTTTGAGAGATATGGCCCATAGTTTAAAACCTTTTAAGCCTTTGACAATATTTCAGAAAAGAGGGAGCAAAATATTACGAAAATTATAATAACAATTCATAAAAAATGTACCGAGTTTCAATAGGATTGAACTTTAAGCTCAAAACTGTTTTCCGGTAGTAAAATATGGCCATTTGGGAGTTATGTCAAAATAATTAATAATTAATTATTTTATAATTATAACAATTATGAAAAATAATTTTACCAAATAACAACACAATTTTGATTTATTTAAGAGTTCTATAAGCTCAAACCCATTTGAACTGATATTGATCAAATTAATTACATATAATCAGGACAGTTTTCAAAAAAATTGGTCTTTATTTACTAAAAATCAAAACTGTTTTCCGGGAAGGGATCTTTTATGGGAGGTTTATTTTTTGGTCAAAATAATAATGAATATTAAAGTTATAATAATAATTGTGCCGAAATTCAAAAGAATTGGGGTCTATTTAAGAGTTTTATAAGCTCAAACCTGTTTGCCGGTAGTGGGCCTTAAATGGCAGATATTGCAAAGTATGGGTCGATATTGCTTAAATTAATAACTTATATTCAAGACTGTTAGATAATGAATTGTTTCATATTTAAGAGTTTTAGAAGCTATAAATCCTATTCCGGGAAGAGGCCTCATATGGGACAAATACTCAGTCCAAATTTCTTTGAATCCGAAAGATTATTGTGTTTCTAACAGACAGACAGTTATGGTGTCTTACATGATTACTTGTTGGTGTTGCACACGGAATGACAAAGTTAATATGACCTCATCACCACTTGTTGTGATGGAGGTTATAAAAAAGATTTGAGTTTCGATTTTTAATGTTTTTTTGCGAAATTTTGATTTTTTTATAATTTTTACGTTGGTTTTAATTTAAAAAACGCTGTTGTCGTCTTTTTTTTGAAATTTAAGGCCTGAAGCTTAAAACAAGTTTTAAAATCAATAAATTATAATAAAGTTGTTTCAATAAATTATATGGTTTAATTTTGAAAAAATAAAAAGCAAAAAAAAAAAAAAAACAACAACAATAAAAAGTTTAAAAAAGAAACGTTTTTTTATATTACGATCGAGAATGGCGGCTGATTATTTGCTGACTTGATTTTGCTCTTGTTTTTATAGTTTTAATGGCTCCAAACAGAAAATAACTAAATTTAAAGATTCGTATTTCAACTTATTTATAAAATTTATGAAAAAAGTGGATTAAGAAGCAGGAGAGCGGAAGAGGAGGAGGCTTAACTTGATTTCTTGTTTAAATTAAATAAAGTTCGTTTTTATCTAAATCGTATATTTTTTCGTTGAAAATTATTTGAATTTGATTAGTTAATCTTTTTTGTGTTATTTTTGCTATTTCACTCAATTTATTTTTATTAATTCAATTTGTGGGTTTTTGATTGAAACAAAAACACTAAAACTGGTTAATTAATTATAATAAATATATAATTTATTTATTGTGATTTGTAGCTAAAATCACCGCAAACAACAGCAACAACCTTATTCGTATGTTCCAAATTTTATTTCTAATTTCATGTTTTAATTTTCAGTTTTTTTTTGATAATAAAATGAATTTATTAAAATTTAATTGGGTGTAAAAGAGACACCATCTTTAATGAAATTATAAATATTTTTAATTATTCACCACAAAAGTGGTAAAACAACAGAAATTCATAAGAACGACATTAATTAAAAAATTGTAAAAAAAAAAAATAAATATTTGAATATTCATTTTAACCAGATTTCGTTAATTAAATAATAATTTTTAAATACAGTGATGCCAGATTTTTTTCTTTCATCCACAAATTTCTACAAAAAGTAACTTCATGGAGACAAAATAATAAAAATTTACGATAATTTTTTTTCTTAATATAGAAAATTTATTTATTGAGGTCTATAGAAAATTTTCTATAAGTTTTCTTTTCATAGAAAATTTCCTAAAAATTTTCATAGAAAATTTCCTATAAATTTTCATAGAAAATTTCCTATAAATTTTCATAGAAAATTTCCTATAAATTTTCATAGAAAATTTCCTAAAAATTTTCATAGAAAATTTCCTATAAATTTTCATAGAAAATTTCCTAAAAATTTTCATAGAAAATTTCCTAAAAATTTTCATAGAAAATTTCCTAAAAATTTTCATAGAAAATTTCCTAAAAATTTTCATAGAAAATTTCCTAAAAATTTTCATAGAAAATTTCCTAAAAATTTTCATAGAAAATTTCCTAAAAATTTTCATAGAAAATTTCCTAAAAATTTTCATAGAAAATTTCCTAAAAATTTTCATAGAAAATTTCCTAAAAATTTTCATAGAAAATTTCCTAAAAATTTTCATAGAAAATTTCCTAAAAATTTTCATAGAAAATTTCCTAAAAATTTTCATAGAAAATTCCTAAAAAATTTCATAGAAAATTCCTAAAAAATTTCATAGAAAATTCCTAAAAAATTTCATAGAAAATTTCCTAAAAAATTTCATAGAAAATTTCCTAAAAATTTTCATAGTAAATTTCCTAAAAATTTTCTTTTCATAGTAAATTTCCTAAAAATTTTCTTTTCATAGAAAATTTCCTAAAAATTTTCTTTTCATAGAAAATTTCCTAAAAATTTTCTTTTCATAGAAAATTTCCTAAAAATTTTCTTTTCATAGAAAATTTCCTAAAAATTTTCTTTTCATAGAAAATTTCCTAAAAATTTTCTTTTCATAGAAAATTTCCTAAAAATTTTCTTTTCATAGAAAATTTCCTAAAAATTTTCTTTTCATAGAAAATTTCCTAAAAATTTTCTTTTCATAGAAAATTTCCGAACAATTTTCTTTTCATAGAAAAATTTTGTTAAATTTTCATTTTAGCACAAATTTTCTCTAGAAAGAAAATTTATCACAAATTTCCTAAAAATTTTCTTTTCATAGAAAATTTCCTAAAAATTTTCTTCTCATAGAAAATTTCCTAAAAATTTTCTTTTCATAGAAAATTTCCTAAAAATTTTCTTTTCATAGAAAATTTCGGAACAATTTTCTTTTCATAGATAATTTCCGAACAATTTTCTTTTCATAGAAAATTTTGTTAAATTTTCATTTTAGCACAAATTTTCTCTAGAAAGAAAATTTATCACAAATTTCCTAAAAATTTTTTTTTCATAGAAAATTTCCTAAAAATTTTCTTTTCATAGAAAATTTCCTAAAAATTTTCTTTTCATAGAAAATTTCCTAAATTTTTTTTCATAGAAAATTTCCTAAAAATTTTCTTTTCATAGAAAATTTCCTAAAATTTTCTTTTCATAGAAAATTTCGGAACAATTTTCTTTTCATAGAAAATTTCCGAACAATTTCCTTTTCATAGAAAATTTCCGAACAATTTTCTTTTCATAGAAAATTTCCGAACAATTTTCCTTTCATAGAAAATTTTTGTTAAATTTTCTTTTTATAGAAAATTTCCGAACAATTTTCTTTTCATAGAAAATTTCCGAACAATTTTCTTTTCATAGAAAATTTCCGAACAATTTTCTTTTCATAGAAAATTTCCGAACAATTTTCTTTTCATAGAAAATTTCCGAACAATTTTCTTTTCATAGAAAATTTCCGAACGATTTTCTTTTCATAGAAAATTTCCGAACAATTTTCTTTTCATAGAAAATTTCCGAACAATTTTCTTTTAGTAAAAAATATGACCAAATTTTCTAAATATTAAAAACTTTCCATAAATTTTTCTTTATATAGAAAAATTCTTTTCATTTTAGCACAATTTTTCTCTAGAAAGAAAATTTATCACAAATTTCCTGTAGAAAGATAATGTTCTTTAGAAATTTTTAGAAATAGAAATTTTTATAATAAAACATAAATTTGTTGATTGCTTTTTATAACAGTTCAACAGTATATATAACAAATAAATAATTCATATTTTTTTTAATAGAACTTCGTATTTTATAACAGTTTTATGTACTTATTATAACAGTTTTATATATGCATAACAGTACGATTTCTATTTTAATTTTATTAAAATGTAAATAGACTTTAAATTTTATATTTAAATAATTTATATTTACAGTTTTATTTATATTCTTATTTGTATAACTGTTTTATTTTCAGTGTAAATAACAGTTTCTTTACTAGTATAATAGTTTGTCAATTTAAATTTGCACAATACCTTTAAATAAAACATATTTTATAGGTTCATAAAGTTTTTATGTTTGTATAACAGTTTAAACAGTTTACTTTTTATAGGAGCTTATAAAAATCGTAGAGATTTATACAAAACGCCAGATAATTTCAAAATTTGACAGTTTCAGTTGGACTGATTCATAAATTTTATGAGCGACTTTTGATTTGTGTTATATACGAATTCATTAAATTCCCCCAATTTTTCAAAACGAAAATAAATTTTTATCTTTTTTTTTTTGATTAGTTGTCCGCAAATTCACAATTTCCTATAAAAATCTGAATTTTATGAATTCAATGTAGTTGTTAGCACTTAAGAGGCTTAAATGTCAAATAATATTACTGTGCCTTCATTCAGTTGGTCCCAAGTCCTAATAAATGTGTTACATAAAGAAAATCTGAGAAAAAATATTGTTTGGTGATTTTTCACAGATTTAAAGTTAAAGTCGTTTTCAAGTTTCATTGCTGCATAATTATAAAATCCCATTAAATTGGATCAAGTTAAGAGCTTTTTCTAACCCGTTAAGAAATAGACAAAAATTGGAATTAAAAAAAAATTCTTAAATAAAAATTGGACAAAACTATAAATGGTCCAGCTTGATTATTGTCTTTATTGCATTTTTGCTATTTTACCTTAACAACTCTAATAATTGCAGCAACAGGATTAATAAGTTCAGTTTTTGCCTCATATTCCACCAATAACATGCCACAACAGAGTAACAAACTCTAACTAACAACAACAACAACATGTCGTGCAACACGGTATGATTAACGAAACGACAATAACAAATAACAATTCCAGGCAATACAACAACAACAAAAATATTAAAAAATATATTAAACATTTATTTAACTGCTTTTTCCAAGATCATCAGGCAAAAAAGAGTGAAAATAAAAAACTTTTAATACAAATGAAGAAAATAACAAAAATAAAGGATGAGAAGGATGAAGATTCTGAAAAAAAAAAATAATAATAATGATGAGGTAGTCATCCCGGCAAGCCGCTTCTAAAATTACAGAATGTTTGTTTGTATGTTTACTATTAAGAATCGTTAGTATATGTGTGTATGTATGTCTATTTGTATGTGTGACTTACGATTGCTTTCATTGCTGTTACTGCAAATGAGGCAAAAAATTAAATAATTTAATCTTGTTATTGCTGGAAAATCAAGTTGTTGACTTAAAAATCGAGTCGTGTGAAGATCATTTTACATGAAGATCCTCTCACTCCTCTACGACTGCTTTAACTAAATCAAGAGGACTTATATGTTTGTGGCAATTGTTGTTGGTTTCTTTTTAAGAGATTTTGTTTTTGCAGCTACTGATCGCTGATGATCATGATGATGATGGTGGTGTTTGTTTGTCTGCTTATTGCTTCCAGTTTTATTTTATTATTGTTGTTGTAGCATCACTTGCTTATGCGTGGCGTGTCGCCTCTGCAACATATAAAATGGACAACGAAAAAATCGAAATAATTACAACAAAAAACGTATACAATTTACAACAACTTTTTTGCCAAACCAATTGCAATTTTAAGCTGATCACAAAAATAATAAAGATTTTTGGTCACTTACAGTGATAGAAAAATGCAAGTGAATTGAAAGTATTTGAAATTTAGATATAGAGAGTTCCAGTTCAGTTCTAGTTCAGTTGAAATTCATTTCTAGTTCAGTTCTAATTCATTTCAAATTCATTTCTAGTTCAGTTCAGTTCTAGTTCAATTTTAGTTCAATTCGAGTTCAATTCTATTTCAGTTCTAATTCAGTGTGGTAATTATTAGGGAGTGGAGTTCTTCGATGTCGATAATTTATTAGTAATTGAAGTCCATTTTTCTCTCACTTTTTTATGGATCCCTCGAATAAAAAAAAACTTTAAATTAACTTGATAATATTATCAGTCTGTCCCTCTAACCCAAGAACGATCCCGTGTCTCTGTTTGTATTATGTACATATATGTAATATAAAGTTGGCTGTTTTATGTGCTGCTGTAATGGTTGCACGAAGTGGACAACAGCAACAACAACAATAACAACGAAAACAACACCATTAAATAATTTAAGATGATGACGACGACAACAAACGACATGGAACTTCTTATGACTTCATAATCTTAATTAACGTTTTCGTTTTACAAACAACAAAACAACACAAGCATCAAGTACCGGCAACAACAACAACCACAACAAAATGTTCTTGTTTCTCACGGAAGGCAATCAGTGAAATGGAAGTTGGTTCCAGTAAAAAAATATCGTGCTTAATACATTTTTTGTAAAAGAACGATATTAGTATTGGTGTTGCATAAATGGTATATTTTAAAGGACCAGCCAAGCATCAGTTAGTTAAAGGGTACAGTGGTTCGATATGGCTTTATTTTTTCAAGAAAATCTAAAACTTTTGAAACATTGGAGTTTGTTAAAAAATCCTAACTGAATATGTGATTTCGAGTTGATTTGTAGAGGTGGCTCTCCAGTTGCATTTTAGTTTCAGTTCACTGCAAGCTTAGTTGCATTGCAGTTCTAGTTCTAGTTCTGGTTCTGGTTCAAGTTTCAGTTCAGGTCCTACATGTTTAGTTTCTAGTTTAAGTTTTAATTTAGAATCTAGTTCAATTCTAGTTTAGTTTCTAGGTCAAGTTTAAGTTCCAGTGCAGGTGCTTGTTTACTTTTCGTTCGGTTCCAGATAAACTTATAATATTGGAACTACTGTGCAGAGACAGATTGTTTGTTGCAGCAATAATAGCAACACCAGATTCAAAGGCATATCTTAATACCTGGCATCGTCTATAGCCTTTTTTTAAATCATTTTACGCCATTGCATTTGTATCTTTTTCTATACTGGATTCATATGTGTTTTTTATGTTTTTCACATTTTCATTTCCAAAGAAACCCGAATCCTGATCATTTTATATCTGTTTTGGTTAATGTTGTTGTTGTTGTTCTTGGCTTCTGCTGTTGCCCTGTTAATTGAGCTCTTCTTTTATTTTGGAGTTTTGTATCCCAATCAAGTCGTCTTAACTGCGTAAAAATTTTTTCTTTTACGATTTTATTGACTGGCAAATGTTAATGGGTTCATGTTTGACTATATAACTCCCTTCTTCCGATCTTCCCCTGGTCATTCGCTAAATGTTTTTGCAAAAACCAACAGGTAAGAAAAAATCTCTGTATATGTTTCATGTTTTTGTTTTTGTTGTTGTTGTCGTTGATTTTAAATACTCTTTTCTTTTTTGCATCTTTTCCAAATTTATTTGTTTCCTTTTTGTTGTAGTTTGTTGTTGTTGTTGTTGGTATTGATGTTTGAATTAATGCTGATTCGCTTGAGGTTTATTTTTTATAGTTCTTGTTGTTGTTGTTTGTTTGCTCCACTCACATTCGGGTGTAAATACATTTTTTGGACAACATCCTCCACCACATGCTCACATCGCATCACATCTCTATAACTCTATAATGAACGTTTCAGAAAAATATTCCTGATATTCTTTCGAATATATAAAGAGATCTTTTAAATGAAAAGGATACTTCTTTCAAGTTTTTAACTTTATTTTTTGTTTTTGTGTTTGTATGGGTTTATATGTGTGTATGTGCAGTAATTCTTTAGGAATCCATTATGGCCGTTTGTTTTGTTTTTTTATGTGAAGAGATTTCTTCTTCTGTGTTTAATTGGATTGTTGGCCGGGAGTCTGCTGTTTTCTTGTCGTTTCAGTTTCATTTATTTCGTTTTTTTGTATAAATTATTTCAGTTTTTTTTTTGGTCTTAAAAAAAGCTGTTTCCCAAATTGATCAGGTTTCTTTAAATGGTTTCTTTTCTGGGGTTTAAAAAAAGTCGTTTGTGTTTTCAAAATTAAATTTCTTAATAAATCTTATGTGTCTTTATAATGTCTGATTGGAAGATGCATGAATTTTGTTTAATCACAATGTTGAAAACGAAATAACTTTTTTCAGAACGCTTAACAACTTAGGGAAATAATATTTCTTGCGAAGAGGAATTAATGAATAAATATATTTATAAATATCGCATGCATCGTCTCAATAATCCCATTCATTCATATCTTCATAATAGATCCCCTGTTCTAATATAAAATGTGTCAAAAATAACGAACTCAGTGTTTATTCGTCCACATTTATTTTTATGGAAAATTTTCGTTAAAGTATCTCCTCGTTAAATTTTTGTTATGTTTTAACTTTAAAATTTCGTTAAATTTTCCTTTTTTTTAAATTTTCGTTAGGAATTTTTTATTATTTTTTTAAAGAATTTACATAAAATTTTCTTTCTTGAGAAAATTTTCATAAAAATTTAGTTTTCACAGAAAATCAGGTAAAAATTTTCTTTATGTAAAAAGTTTCGTTGAAGTTTTTTTTAAAGTTTCGTTTATTTTCTTTTATGGAACATTTTCTAAAAATTTTCGTTAAATATTTCTTTTTATATTTTTTTGTTTTTTAATAGAAAATGTATTTTAAATTTTATTTTATAGAGAATTTTAAAAATGTTGAGAAAAAATTAGAAAATTTCGTGAAGTTTTATTTTTATAGAAAATTTTCGATGAAATTTTGTTTTAATACAAAATCTTCATTAAATTTTCTCTTTGTAGAAAATTAACTTTTCAGTTTTTTTTATAGAAAATTAATGTTTAAATTTCTTTTAATAGAAAATTTTCGCTTATTTTTCTTTAAAAAATAAAAAAAACAAAATTTCGTAAAATTTTCTTTTTATTTTATTTCCGTTAACATTTTTAAAGAATTTTTGTTCAGTTTCCTTTTTTTAGAAAATATTTGTAATTTTTTTTTGGAAAGTTTTCTTTTTTTTCTTTTCTTTTTCTTTTTTTACTTTTTTTAAGAAAAACTTCTTAAAAGTTCTTTTTACAGAAAATTTTCACTAAATTTTGTTAATGTAGAAAAATTCCCTTAAATTTTCCTTTTGTAGAAATATTTTCTAAACATTTTCGTTAAATATTTTTTTTAATTTTCTTTTAATTTAGTTTCATGGAAAATCTCCATTAAATTTTATTTTTAAAAAATTTTTCATTAAATATTTTTTATTTATGTTTATGTAGAAAATTTTCGTTAAATTATGTAAAATTTTCTTATTACAAATTTTCTTTAAATTATTACAATTTTAATTTTTCTTTTCTTTTAATTTCAGAATTTTTTTCAAACTTCACTTCATCCAACTCATACAATTCAGAGTAAGTAAAATTTTCCGTTGTTTTAATTTTAAATAAATAGTTTATCCCAAAGGGAGGGGGAGTAAATCATTTTAACATTAATTATTCCATAACATACAATTACAAGCCATTACAATACCCGCATTACAAGTTCTACAAAGGACTGGTCTTCTGGTTTCCCTTCCCTCCCATGAATTAGAATTTTAATTAGAAATGGATTTTCTAATAAAAATAATAAATTAATTAACTAAAAACAGAGAGTGAGAGGGAAAATGAACCCTTCAGAAGTTTAAAAAAAAATTGTTACAAATTTAATAATTAACCACAAATACACACACATACTTGTGCATGTTATATTTAGTACTAGTACATATGTACTTCCCATTTACCACCACTGTTTTGGAAAAGAGAAATAATTGGATTTTTTTTAAACCTCATAAATTATTCATGACGCATTAACGAAAAAAGAACTTTTATTTGTCATGTTAATTAGTGGCATTTTAATAGTTTTCTCGTTTGTCTTTCTGTCGCTTTCAAGGCTTTGTATTTAGAAAATGCGTAAATTGTCATTAAAGTTCTTGTGCTTATTGTTTCACAGAATCTAAAGTTCTCAACAAATATGGACACAAAATAATTTGTTTCCATGAAGAAAAATAAATGTTTTATTTTATTTAAAACTAAAATGTTTTTATTTTTCCTTTTTTCTGAATTTAAAGTTGAAATTAATTAAAATGGAAATTTCCAAAAAAAAATTAATTTAACTCTAATTTTTAAATTAAAACATTATTTTCTAGTTTTTAAATTAAAACATTATTTTCTAGTTGTTGGGTTTTCTCTTTCAGAGATCAAGTGATCCAGAAACAATTTAAACTTTTTTCAAGATTTTAATTTATTTTCATTAAAATTTTTTTATATACAAAATTTTCGTTAAGTTTTCTTTATACAGAAAATTTTCGTTAAATTATTCTTAATATTAATTTTACGGAAAATTTCCCCAAATTTTAATTTATTATTTTTTTAAATAATTCCCCATTTAAAGAAAATTATCGCACAGTGTTTCAATTGAAAAATGAAAGAGAAATAAATCTGTTACTTACGAACCGCTAGTCCGATTTTAATGAAATTGCACACTGTGATAGTAGATGTGGCATGTTTTAATTTAGAGTTTGGTCCACAGGGTCCCAAAGTTACTCACCTTGGGTCATATTTCAACAGATTCTAAAAATATTCATATGAGTGGTTTCTGCTAGTGAAGACTCACTTCTACCATCACTATGTGATATTTCTTTGCAATAAGTTACAGATTTATTTCCTTTTCAGTTTTCATTTAAAACACTGTGTGTCGTTACACTTTCAATAAAAACAAATTATAAAATTATTTTTTTATAGAAAATTTTTTTCGTAAAATTTTCTTTAAAGTTTATTTTTTATAGAAAATTTTCGTTAAATTATTTTTTTATAGAAAATTTTCGTTCAATTTTCTTTTATAGAAAATCTTCGTTAAATTTTCTTTATATAGAAAATTTTCGTTAAATTTTCTTTATATAGAAAATTTTCGTTAAATTTTCTTTATATAGAAAATTTTCGTTAAATTTTCTTTATATAGAAAATTTTCGTTAAATTTTCTTTATATAGAAAATTTTCGTTAAATTTTCTTTATATAGAAAATTTTCGTTAAATTTTCTTTATATAGAAAATTTTCGTTAAATTTCTTTATATAGAAAATTTTCGTTAAATTTTCTTTTTATGAAAAATTGTCGTTAAATTTTCTTTTTATAGAAAATTTTCATTAAGTTTTCTTTATATAGAAAATTTTTGTAAGATTTTCTTTATATAGAAAATTTTCGTTAAATTTTCTTTATATAGAAAATTTTCGCTAAATTTTCTTTATATAGAAAATTTTCGTTAAATTTTCTTTATATAGATAATTTTCGTTAAATTTTCTTTATATAGAAAATTTTCGCTAAATTTTCTTTATATAGAAAATTTTCGCTAAATTTTCTTTATATAGAAAATTTTCGCTAAATTTTCGCTAATTTTTCTTTATATAGAAAATTTTCGTTAAATTTTCTTTATTTTATATAGAAAATTTTCGTTAAATTTTATTTAAATAAAAAAATATTCGTTAAATTTTCTTTGTATAGAAAATTTTCGTTAAATTTTCTTTATATAGAAAATTTTCGTTAAATTTTCTTTATATAGATAATTTTCGTTAAATTTTCTTTATATAGAAAATTTTCGCTAAATTTTCTTTATATAGAAAATTTTCGTTAATTTTTTTTATATAGAAAATTTTCGTTAAATTTTTTTTATATAGAAAATTTTCGTTAAATTTTTTATATAGAAAATTTTCGTTAAATTTTCTTTATATAGAAAATTTTCGTTAAATTTTCTTTATATAGAAAATTTTCGTTAAATTTTCTTTTTATGAAAAATTGTCGTTAAATTTTCTTTTTATAGAAAATTTTCATTAAATTTTCTTTATATATAAACCCTTCATTACACGACCTTTTTATATAAAATCGTCGTCAAATTTCTTTTTATACAAAACCTACGTTAAAGTTCCTTTTACACAAAAGATTCATTAAATTTTCTTTCTATCAAAAAAAATTCATTAAATTTTATGTTTAAATATTTTTCGCTTTATTTTATTCGATGTTGAATCCATTAATTTAATCCTTTGCCTTCTATTTAAGTAATTTTAATAGAAATTGACCATATTTAAAGTTGAATGTGTTTGTAGCCCTTTTTTAGGGTCGTTAATGCATTTCACTACTTTATAAAATGCGTTAGTGGGTAATTAAGAGAATTTTCAACAACCAGCCAGCATCGTAATAAAAATTATTTTATTGTTTTTTCCAGTTTCAAAATTTTTAATGGTTTAAAAATAACATTAAACGCCATATTTGTTTATTTTGTTGTTCATTTCAGTCATTTGAGTTTTCCTTCAAACACCATTATTACGAACGAACATTTAATTAAATATCACTCGGGGGTTGTTGAGTTCAAACAACCGGAAACTCGTTAAACCGTTAAGGACCTTTAAACACCATTTGCATTTGCTGCACACAAATGTTATGAGTGTTTTCACCAAATAATGTCCTTTTAACTTGAATTTAAATAAATTATGACGTTGTCATGAATTAAGTGCAATTTTAAGTGAAAATATGTGAATTTCAATATTTTTCACATAATTTTGTTCACTTTTTTTACACAAGTCACACATAATCAGCGTTTTCTCTGTAGAATTCTTTTATTATAATCAAGAATTAATAACATCTTTTGAACAACTTTGCGTGTCTAGAGTTTAAACAATTTAGCTTTTAATGATTTTGGACTATAATTAAATTTATATTTAAACTTCAATCGGTGTGAGGAGAGTATTTTGATTATATTTAATTTAACTACTTTTATTACGATGTAATAGAGAGAGCAAAGGAATCAAATAAAGATTTTACATTTATAACAAGTTGGAATGCTATATTCGGCTATGCCGAATCTTCAAAACCCTCCACCAAAAATGCATTTGAAGTAAATACGTTATGTTTCATATACAAACACATTCAATATATGAAAGAAACTTTAACGAGTCTTAAAACTACTTATATATTTATCTATAACTTTTTTCTACTGAACCGATTTGATCAATTTTGCAATGGCAATGAAGTCTCAGGATAATACTTACGTAAAATTTCATTGGGCCAAGTAAATTATTGTGGATGTGAGAGTGCCTACAGTAGGCAGACAAATGGTCAGAGCTAAATCGATTCAGATTTTGATTTGATGCATGAATATATATTATGAGGTCATGGATGATTCCATCTTAGCGTTCAATATGGAATAACTAAGTTAATATACTTTCTACACCACTTGTGGTGAAGGAATTTTCTCTAAATAAAAACTTTAATGAAATTTTCTTTAAAAAGAAATTTTTCTGTAAAATAAAAATTCAAAATTTTCCTAAATAAAAAAGTTTTTTAAAACAAATTTCATTAAAAAAGATTTATTCGTAATTTCTTTAACGGATTAATCAAAAATTTCTCTAAACTGAAAATTTATAAAAAATTTCTCGACTGAAATTATCAAAAATTTTTCTGAAGAGAAATGTATAACATTTTCTGTGAACATAAATTTAATTGAAATTTCCTAAACAGAAATTATCGAATTTGCTATAAACAGAAAATTTATCGAAAATTTTCTGTTTCAAAATTTTCTGAAATTTATGGAAATTTTCTCTAACAGAATGAATGAAAATTTTTCTCAAACATTTATCGAAATTTTTCTCTAACAGAAAATTTATCGAAATTTTTCTCTAAACAGAAATTTTCGTAAATTTTTTCTAAACAGAAATTTTTCGGACATTTCTTTAAACATAAAAAAATTTTTTTAACATAAATTTCTTTAATCAGAAATTTATCGAAAATTTTCTATAGAAATTTAACGAAATTATTTCTACAAAAAATTACCGAAATTTTTTAAACAGAAATCTCTTATCAAAAATTTTCTGTAACAAAAAATTTTAAAAATTTCTCTAAACAGAAAATTAAATGAAACTTTCTTTTAAACAGAAAATAAATTGTAAAAAAAAAAAAAATTCTCTTAACATAAAAATTTATCAAAATAATGGAATTTTCATTATTATTACAAACGTTTTACATTATCGATATTTTTTTCCTTCGCTGGCAATCGAATTGAAAATTTCATTAAATTGAATTCAGCACAAATGAAGTGAAACCATAAAACATAATTTTTTATTATTCGATTAGAAACATTTTTCATTAGAGAGACTAAACTCATAGATCATTCTTCATTCTTCTCTGAAATGGTAACATTTGTATTCAATTACTTTTGTTTGTTGTTTTTGTTCTTATTTTCTCTTTTTTTTATTTTTTTGCTGAAGAAAAACGTCAAATGATAAAAATTATCTGTTACTAATGATATAGAAATCGTGTGTGTGAATGAGTATGTGTTTCGTTTGATATATATTTATTGTAATAATTCTAGTGGTTTTTGCCATTCATGACGGTATTTTGTCTTCTTCCGTTTTTGTATCTCTTTATCTCTCTCTTTCTCTCTTCTGTTATATGAATTTTGCTGATGAAGTTTTTCTTCTTCTAAAGAAAAATAAAAATTTTCTTTTTTATTATTAAAAACATTTATCACTTCACATCAATAAAGACCATTTGTGGTCTTGTTTTCTATTTGTTCAAATTGTTAAATGGACTAATAGGAATAGCAGCAATTTGAAGACCATCACCACCGCCACCATCATCCTCATCCATATACTCGTAACCACAAACAACTATGAAACCACAAAATTAACACCCAAAAATAAGAACAGTACCAAATGTTGCCAAAATTCAAGGGAAAATAAATATCGAAAAAAAAGAACAAGAATCATAAACCACAAAAAGACCCTAAAAATCTATCAGCTCACAAAAATGATAATAATCCGTGAATTTAGCAAATTTACTACAAGATTTCATTCAATTTATGTTTTTTTTCAATTCCATAAAACGTTCAGCTAAAAAAAGAGCGATTTACAATTTCGAAAATAGAAAAATCTTATTAATATTTGATTTCCAATAGAAAAATTAAAAAAAAAATAACATCATGTTCAGATAATAATGGGGAGGGAAAAATATAATTTCTTTACCAAATTTCATTTTAAGATCTGCTTTTATAAGAATTCTTATAAGAAAGAACTTAAAAACAGTTTTTTATAAAAAGAAAATTTAAACGAAAATTTTCATAAAAAGAAAATTTTAACGGAAATTTTCCATTAAAAGAAAATTTTAACGCAAATTTTCTGAAAAAGAAAATGTTAATGAAATTTTCTGTTAAAAGAAAAAGTTAACGAAAATTTTTAAAAAGAAATGTTAATGAAAAATTTCCATCAAACGAAAATGTTAAGTTGTAAATTTTTTCATAAAACGAATATTTTAACGAAAATTTTCTATAAAATTAAAATTTTAACAAAATTTTTTATAAAAAGAAAAATTTAACTAAATTTTTTATAAAAAGAAGATTTTAACAAAATTTATTTATAAAAAGAAAATGTTAATAAAAATTCTCTAATAAAAGACAATTTTAACGAAAATTTTCTATAAGAAATTTTATTTAAAAAGGTTTTTTAACGATATTTTTATATAAAAAATTGAAATGAAAATTTGTACGAAATTATTAAAAGTGTTCTCAAAAGAAAATTAATTGAAAATTTTCTCTAGAGAAACTTTATTAAAATTTTTCTCTATAAGAAAATTTATTAAAATTTTCTCTATAAGAAAATTTATTAAAAATTTTCTCTATAAGAAAATTTATTAAAAATTTTCTCTATAAGAAAATTTATTAAAAATTTTCTCTATAAGAAAATTTATTAAAAATTTTCTCTATAAGAAAATTTATTAAAATTTTCTCTATAAGAAAATTTATTAAAAGCTTTCTCTAAAAGAAAATTTATTAAAAATTTTCTCTATATAAAATTTCTCAAAAATTTTCTTTATAAGAAAATTTATCAAAAATATTCCCTATAAGAAATTACGAACTTATCTTTTCTTAATGAAAATTTTTAAAAATGTTTCTCTATTAGAAAAATTTTCCAAAATGTCTTTATAAATAAAGTTATACAATATTTTATTATGCAGAAATTACTTTTATCCTTCTCCAATATTTCATTGAAATAGTATTTTGTTATTAAGTAATGGTTTCTGTGTTGTTGTTTTTGTGTAATTTATACTGTTGAATTCGTTTTCCTCTTATTAAAGTCTGGTGAAAACATTATTTCCTTTATCGTCCTGCTGTTGCGCAGGATTATCTATTTTACTGCTGTCGTCGCTAAACTAGACAAAAAACAACTTAAATAGCAAAATATAGTCTAGGATGGATGTACGGACGGACAAACATACAAACATATTAACGAAAAACAAGCAGTTTAACTAAATAGTCTCATAACAACAATTGATAGGAGTAAAATACAACAACAATATTATTTTTAACAACCACCATCAACAGTGAAAACATATAAACCCATATAAACACACACGTACATTGAATACACATTCATATAATGTTGCATAAATATACATAAATATACATATGTTTGTATGTATGTGTTCATGCAACATCTAGCATAACAAAATGGCTTACAACGATATGAGTTTATTTTATTATTTTTGTTACTTCAGTGGCAAGTATCCATCGTATGGTATGGGATGAATGTATTTATGTATGGATGTATCTATTTTATGTTTTTATGTGTTTGTAATTTAACAAGCGTTTAACATGTTGTTGCAACAACATATGTGCTATTTTCCCAATAAAACAATATGAAACAAAGGCAAATGAAGAAAATAAACTAACTTAAAATTCGTTACCCTTCTCTACAAAATACTTAACGGTTTGAGATCCTCTTCTAGTTATGTCTTGAAATACCGCTGCCTTTCTAGATATATGTAGCTTGTGTGGTACCACTGTTTCTATTTTACTTTATAAGGGCGGGTGTTAATGTGGTTTTTTAAGGTTTTTATCTATTTTTTTCTATTCACATTTCCATTGCCACTGTCAGCCAACCATCCAAACAGGCAACTAACCAAACCATTCAACAGTGGGGCACAATCAAAAAATTTTGGAAGTAAATCAGATACTTCAGATATAGTTTAAAAATATAATAAAAAATATAGTTTAGACTATAATACAGATTATAGTCTGCATTGCAATACAGATTGTAGTGTGGACTATAATATAAATTATAATCTGTATTATAATACAGATTATTGTCTGGACTAAAGAACAGATTGTAGTCTAGATTATAATACAAATTATAGTCTGGACTAAAATAACAATTATAATTTGCACCACATTCTAATCTATTCAGTCCGTTCGAATGTCTCATAGTTTTTCAATGATTTTCGAAAAGAATCTTTATAAGTTTAACGGTGCTAAATTATTTGTAGCTTTATAATTTTGCCCCACTGTGCATTATGTACCATAACTGTTTTATGTACATTATTATGTTTATGTTGCACGTATGTGTGTATATTAAATGTAACATATTGTCTAAGTATAATTCTGTCTATTTCTCTATATCATTTGCAACATTCGTTGATTTTTTGTGGTTTTTTGGTCTCATTGTTATAATCACTGTAATCGTGTTTTGTTGTTCTTGTTGTTGCTAAATTCTAAATTCAGAAAAAAAACCAGAACCCATTGTTTATCCCTCAAGTGTCCGGGATTTATATTTTATGTAAACAAAAGTGTTAACGAGTGGTTGAAAGCTAAAACTTCACTTATGCTCTCTCATACTCGGTTTTATTTATTCCATTTAATGTTGATTCTTACTATTTGATGTATCTATGTATTTATGTATATGAATGTATGTGTATGCATTGTATCTGTATCTCTTTTAATGTCTGTTGTATGTAGAATGACAATAGTAACAATCTGTTACGATTTGTTATAGAATGATTCTGTTTTTTAACCACAATGTTTTTTCCTGATTTGTTTCCAAATGGTTACAATAGTTCTTATTAAGAAATTCTCTTGAGGAACAGGAAGTTATTGTTTGTTGATTTTTAATTAACTTTCCAAATGTTTAGAAATTTATTAAATTTCACTCGATATATGTTATTCTAGTTATTATGATGATTGTTTTCAAGTTATCGTTATATTTAAAGATCTCTGACTGTGACACATCTGAATTATAATAAGTGATCATGACTTTTTGGCCTTAATGGTTGTACTGTTGGATTCTTTATTCCGATTCAAAAACTATATCTCACGATTTATATTAAGAAATGAGTTTAAAAAATTCCAAACACACCTCTATCATGAAAACTTTTAACTCATGTATTATTTGATTGATGTTGAAAGTCATGCAAATCTGATTCAAATTCATGACCAGAAAAAATGCATCTTTAATTTTTAAATATTTCCAACATGATTCTACAAAAGTTTGGCCACAAATGCTGCTAAAAATTTAGAGGCCAAAACAGGGCATGGAAATTGGAATCAAGGTTTCCAAAAAAATATTCTTGTTCCATAATGGGTGACGAAATGTATGTATTGGTAGATCTTGCGCAACTTCCTGCTCACAAATTTTATTCTGGCGATTCTTTAGGAACTGTTGAAGTTTAGAATCCAAAAGAAGTTAAAATTTTCTTGGTATGACCAATGAACGGGCTCTATATAAACCGAAATTTAAATCAAGGAATGTTTACAGAAAGGCTTCTTCCATTCATAAGACTCTTTAATCGGTCCACTTATTTTTGACTTGACAGCTTGTTACTATGACAAATAAGCGCTTAAGAGGTACAAAAACAATAATGTTGCTTTTGATACAAGAGTGATAAATCCTGCAAATAACTCGGAGCTAAGGCCGGTGAAGAAATATCAGGCTCTTGTTAAAAGTGAATTGAAAAACACAAAAGGGTGTCCAAAAGTTTTGTAGATTTTAAACGGAGAGCAGAGTGACAGACAACACGTAAAAACGTTAAAGGAAAGATTTCCGAAATTTTCATCAAGATATCTCAAAAACTGCAATCAATAGAGTGTTCAAAACGCTTACATTGACAGCCAGCCGGACAGACAAACTTCGTTAAATCGACTCAGAAAGTGATCCTGATCGAAGAACATGGTGGTAACATTGACGATGATGGTAATGATGACGATGATGAGTTTTGATGATGTTGGTTTATTGGTTGTTCATAAAGAGATGAGGGTGATATTATTAATGGTGGCCACAATAAAGGCGCATAGTGGTAAAAGTGGTGGTTGCAACAACAACAATAATAAAAATAATGATGACAGTGTAATAATAAATAAGTCCAACAGCTTGTTAATATTACAAAATTGTACAAATCGCAATATTATATTACCCACAATCATTTTATTATAGTTTTTTTTCTGCTGTTTCATCATTATGGCTGCTTTCTATATGGTTTGAGGATTCTTTAGTCCTTTTCTCTGTATGCTCTTTAGGGTTGTTATTACATTTTTTTGTAATTTGTTAAATCGTTTCGTTACATCCTCTTGATTGCTTTTCAATATATATTTTTTTCATTATTAATTCAATTGTTTTTTTTTAGTTTTCATATGAAAGTGGATGAAATGGCGTGTTCTAAATGAAAATTTATTATTTCATTTTATTTAATAGAGCAACATGATTTGGTAATAATTTCAATTTTACTTTATTTCACTAGATAAATGATTGGAAACACAATTTCTTTAAGAGGATTAAATGAAATAAAATTGTATCATTTTCATGCGATTTCTAGGGGAAATGGTGTATTATTGTTTTTTAAATAAATTTATTTTGTAGTCACTTTTATTATAAATGATGCCAAAATTATAGTTTTTCAATGTATTTGATTAGGGGTTTTAAAAACCCAATAATTTATAAAGATTATAGAGCCAAAAACAACGTCATTTGTACAACATAAAAAATGCAAAAGAAAAAGTTAAAGAAAAATACTAATTGGGGCATTAATTGTAATAATAACCGCCATACACTGAATAAAATTTTACATCTTCATGCTCCCATCTGTTCAGGGGAGTAAAGTTGCTCATATCTGGTATACACTGTGGGCACAAATTGCTTCTTTAGATTTATTTAAATCTATATTTACCATCAGTACAGCTGAGTTATTTTGGAGTTGATTTTCAAGACATTATGGGAATATTGGCTGGCCTTCCAAAATTGGTCATCTCGTATATACAGGCAAAATACTTTTTTTGGAAATTATTTTGTATATTTTGAACCTCTAGAAATATTTAAATAAAATTTATTATTAGTTGATTTCTTTCGAATAAATTAGCAAGAGTACAGACTCTTAGCTCATCTGAGTGTGATCTTTCAAAGTTTACCATCTCGGGTATACACTGTTGACGAAAACGTTTCTTTTTTGTTAAAATAATTCGGAAAATTTTGAATCTTTTCAGTTATTCAAATTAAATCATGAGTACAGCTGAGCTGTTGTTGAGTGAATTTGCGAAATTACAGGCTCCCAGCTGACAGGGAAGTTGTGGCTGAACATCCAAAATTTTCCTCTTCGAGAATAAATAATGAATCCAGAACGCTTTTTTGGAAATAGTTATGTAATTTTTTAACGTTTATAGGTATTTAAATAAAGTTTAATTAACAAAATAACAGCTGAGGTGTTTTCTAGTTGACTTGTAAGACTACTAGCTCTCAGCTGGTCAGCGGGAGATCGTGTAAGCTCCATTTTCTTGAAAATAATTCGTTAGTTTTGAAAGTAATGAATAATTTTTATTGCAAAATTTATTTTCCAATTCATTTAAATGAGGGGTGAACATAAATAATACTTATGCTTCGGGCGTGAAAATAGGCTTCCACTAGACTAGACTTTGTGGAAAATCACAGATTATGCCTCTGACTAGATAGAGTCCTGTAGTCCTCCTAATCAATTTGAAAGCATCTCAGTTACACTAATCGAAAATTTCATTAAGGTATACCTTACGGTTTAAAAGCAAGAGAAGTATTTAAAAATAGATTTGGAAACATTGTGAGTTTTAGGACTGTGAATGTACAGCTGCTTCTCAGTTTTGCAATTTCCCTTAAAACGACTGCAACTTTAATATTGTATTAAATTGAAACTTTACTATTCTCCCCTAAAAAATGATAAGTCTTTATTATAGCAAGCCAAGTAACATATTTAATTTTCAGCATTTTTGATGGTAGAGATATGAATATTTTTTTATTGACACACAAAATTAAGTCCATTTAGTTATAAAAAATTTTTATAACAAATTTTATAATTTTACGATTCCTTCCATTTAGAAATTTTATTGAACGAACTTAATTATCTACTAAAAGCCAATTAAACCTCTCAATCGTCCTATAAAACATAAAATCCTTTAAATTATTTTATAAAATTTTTACTCTTTTTAAAAATATCGTCAAAAAACGTTGATTGGTTTTAAACAGTTTTTACGCTCTTTTTTATACCCTCCACCACCACAAGTGGTGAGGGTATATTAAGTTTGTCATTCTGTATGTAACGCCAAGAAGGAATCATCTCAGACCCAACAATGTATATATATTATTGCATCAAATCAAAAACTGAGTCGATTTAGCTATGTCCGTCTGTCCGTCTGTCCGTCTGTCCGTCTGTCTGTCTGTTGGAAACATTCTCACGCCTAGAATAATTGACCGAATTCAATAAAACTTGGCCACATTATTTGTTATTGTCCTAAGCAGTTTGCTATTTAAAACCAGCTATATCGGTTTATAAGCAAGGAAGTTATAGACCGATATCTGAAACAACCTCAAAATTTCAAAAGTGAACTCTTATAATTTCTTCTAAAAATGTAATTGGACTAAAACAAAAAATTAATTTTAGCATACAATTACACGTGCTTCATCATCGTGCCAAAAATTATCAAATCTGATTAACCGGAAAAAAGTTATAGGCTATAATATGCAAAATTTTGATACACCCCAAACTCTTTGTGTCATATGGACCGCAATTTTTAAGATAATTTACTGAAATTTGTCACAACTAATTTTTAAACCATTCTTAATATATGTTATAAATTTTATTAACATTGGTCCATATTTTGATATAGCTCCCATATAACGCCATTTCCCGGAATATGATTTATAGCTCATAAAACTCTTAAATTGGAACCAATTCTATTGAAATTTGGCACAAATAATTGCTTAACTATTTTAAATATATACTATAAATTTTATTCACATGGGTCCGTATTTTGATATAGCTCCCATATAAGGCCCCTTCCCGGAATGTGATTTATAGCTCATAAAACTCTTAAATTTGAACCAATTCTTTTGAAATTTGGCACAACTAATTTCCTAGCTATTTTAAATATATGTTATAAATTATATTAAGATGGGTCCATATTTGATATAGCTCCCATATAAGGACTTTCCCGGAATATGATTTATAGCTTATAAAACTTTAAATTTGAACTAATTCTTTTGAAATTGGTACAATTATTTTTTCAACTATTTTAAATGTATATTGTGAATTTTATTAATATGTACCCATATTTTGATATAGCTCCCATATATGGCCTCTTCCCGGAATTTGATTTATAGCTCATAAAACTCTTAAATTGGAACCAATTCTATTGAAATTTGGCACAAATAATTGTTTAACTATTTTAAATATATACTATAAATTTTATTCACATGGGTCCGTATTTCGATATAGCTCCCATATAAGGCCCCTTCCCGGAATGTGATTTATAGCTCATAAAACTCTTAAATTTGAACCAATTCTTTTGAAATTTGGCACAACTGATTTTCTAGCTATTTTAAATATATGTTATAAATTATATTAACATGGGTCCATATTTTGATATAGCTCCCATATAAGGACTTTCCCGGAATATGATTTATAGCTCATAAAACTTTTAAATTTGAACTAATTCTTTTGAAATTTGGCACAATTATTGTTTCAACTATTTTAAATATATATTGTGAATTTTATTAATATGGATCCATATTTTGATATAGCTCCCATATAAGGCCCCTTCCCGGAATTTGATTTATAGCTCATAAAACTCTTAAATTGGAACCAATTCTATTGAAATTTGGCACAAATAATTTTTTAACCCATTTTAAATATATACTATAAATTTTATTCACATGGGTCCGTGTTTTGATATAGCTCCCATTTAAGGCCCCTTCCCGGAATGTGATTCATAGCTCATAAAACTCTTTAATTTGAACCAATTCTATTGAAATTTGGCACAACTAATTTTCTAGCTATTTTAAATATATGTTATAAAATTTATTAACATGGGTCCATATTTTGATATAGCTCCCATATAAGCCCCCTTCCCGGAATATGATTTACAGCTTATAACACTTTTAAATTTGAACCAATTCTTTTGAAATTTGGCACAACTAATTTTCTAGCTATTTTAAATATATGTTGTAAACTTTATTAAAATGGGTCCATATTTTGATATAGCTCCCATATAAGGCCCCTTCCCGGAATATGATTTACAGCTTATAATACTTTTAGATTTGAACCAATTCTATTGTATTGTGGGTCCATATTATGATATAGCTCCATTATAACGCCCCTTCTCGAGTAAATAAAGACCAATTCTACTGAAGTCGACATAATTATTTTGCTAACTGTTCTGAAGATATTATATTAATTTGCCCTGTATCGGTCCAAATTTTCCTATAGCTCCCTTATAACGGGATTTTCCGGAAAACAGATTAGAGTTTATAAAACATTTAAATAAAGATCAATTCCATTAAAATTTAGCACAATGACTTTTCTAACTATAATCAAAGTATATTATAAATATGAACAATCTTGGTCCAAACTTCGGGAAGGGGTCTTATATGGGAGCTACATATAAGACCCCTTCCCGGAAAATAGTTTTGAGCTTATAACAAGCATATTTTTTGTTTTTATACGCTCCACAGTACAAGTGGTAGAGAGAGAATATTAACTTTGTCATTCTGTGTGTAACGCTAAGAATGAATTATTTCAGACCCCATAATGTATATATTCTTGCATCAAGTCAAAATCTCAATCAATTTTCGTCAATCTCTTTGTCTGCTCACATCCGCAAAAATTAACAGTTAATAGAAAAATTTTATAGCTTAAATTGTAACTAATTTTATGACTAATTAAGTATTTCTGTGTTATATACATTTGTGAGTATATGTGTGTCTATGGAACCTAACGTATTAACTTTACACGAATTTGTGGTGGAGGGTATTTAAGATTCGGCATAGCCGAATATAGCATTCTTACTTGTTATATTTTTTGTTTCTTGTTTTAATGTTCAAAATTAAGTGAAGTCAGTTGAAAACTTTATTATCATGATAACAATCGTCCAGAAAAAAAGAGACAAAAATCTTTGTTTTTTTCGCTTTTTTTTGTAACAGACCCTGGCTAAATGTAACCTTATATACACATAAACTCAGCATATTATTTTTGTTGATTTTATATAGATTTTTTAGGAGGACGGTGGAGGGAGGAGAAAAAAATAGAGGGACTGATTTTTTTTCAGAATAAAACAGAAATTTGCAATCAAATCAGCAGACCTTTTTGAAAAAAGAAGAGTGAAAACAAAGAAATTGTATACAATATAAATTGATTTAAGTTGGGATTTTTTGGTTAAATATATACAATTAACTCTTGAGAGGCAGGAGGTCATAAATAAGACTAATTCTTCCTTTCAAGAAAAAATACAGCGCACAATATTATTGAGAATTAGAAAATGATTCCTATTAGGACTTGAATGGATTTCTTCTAAACTATATAACTGATATAGAGGTCGCTGTTTAGTTCCATTTTAAAATCGCAGTTTCTTATAAGTGAGGATAAGTGGGGGAACTTAACAGCGAAGAACTATACAATTATGTTGAAAAAATAATGGGAAATCTTGACATTGTTTATGGTGTACTTGGTAAAACTGGTGCTATAAATATCTTGCTGTCTGTCCTAAAATCCGATTTAGGTTCTTGAATTTCTTTCATTAGCCAAAAACTAAATTTTTGTTTAAGTTTGGAAGGAATTTTAAATGATAATTTATTTTAAAAATATTGCGATACCCTTGCATAATACATCGATTCTGTTGGATCGCCTAACCAAACTTCTCTAGGAATAATTTTTTGAAGTTTCCAAGTAGTTCGATGGGATAAACGGCAGATATTGGAGAAATTACTGATGACACAATGGCTTTTAATGGAATAAAAATGATGGCTCGTTTGACGATCTTACTTCTACAAGTCATTAAATACCGTTAAGTACAATGCAGCAACCGTAAAGTTGGTATATAAGTTGATATTAGATGGTCCCGAATTCCGTTATACAAAGTTTAAGCTTCCAGCTGAAGGTATCAAATCTAAAATTGCATTTTATATTGCAAGTAGAATTTCCTACCTCCAGTTTTGGCTTACATTTTTGTCAGCACGTGAAGAAACTTACCAACATTATATCCAGGATCGATCTTAATTCCTAAATGAACAAAATTAAGGATTCTATGATATGGGTAATTGAAATTCTAACAACCTCGTTGGGCGACATGGCGATAATTTTTTCAATTTTTGATCACGAGGAAATTGACTGTCTAGTTGACAAATCACATCTTTTTTGAAGATCAATGTTCTGCAATAATGTGGGCGCAAGAATAAAGCCGTTATTGTGTTAAAGTTTTTGCTGAGTAAACAACCTTAAGCTGAGTAAAAATCGGGTCGTTCCGGAGCGGAGATCCAATTGTCATGGGAATGATTCAATACGTCATTGCGTTCAGTGTTTTAGGATTTGATAAAGGTAAGATAAAAGAGGTTATCTCTTAACACGAGTGAGTTGTTCCACTTTTTTATCTGTAGTCCATTGGATTAATGGAAATTTCTGAAAGCTGTCCGTCTGTCAGTCTGAAAAACTCCAAAGTTTCTGACCCAAATGATTTTCTTTATTACTCGACTTGTGTGAATCAAACATGTTGATTGTAAACGTTTTATCACCAAAGTTGGTTAAACAAATTTTAAGAAAATATTTTAAGATACCTATTCCTATTCACCACTTCCCTAAAGGGTTAATATTTGTTAAAATCGTCACGCAACATCTTCCATATCATCTTCTTTTGAATCATTTAAAACTCTATAATAACAAACCAACTAAAAAGGTGGTCGAAAAATGAGGGAAAAAAATGCACACTTTTGCCTTTTTGCACTCACTTCACTTTGCAGTTCAATCACTTATATTCACAATCAAAACCACGACCAACAACAACAACAACAACAATAACAAGAAAAACGACAGACGTTTAACGTTCACGTAAATATTGTAAACATTTTACGACTGACTGCCATTTAAATTCGTTAATAAACTTGCTGGCCATTTGATTGTTTGTTCTGATGTTGTTGTCCCCCGCCTCTAATAAGACAAACATACAGACATACGGACATCGGACTTGAATACTGAATAAAATCCCAACAAAATTCTACGAGTTTATTAAACTAAAAAAAAGCAAGAACTTTAAGTTTTTTATGCTTTTTTTATTTGTTTTGTTGATTTTAAGTTTTTTTGAAAAAAAAAGAAAAAAATTTAAACTTTTTTCCTCCTCTGATTCGATTTAATGCATATGGCGGACATTGAATACTAAAATAAATAAAATTTAAGAAAAAAAGATCTTAAAAAACGATCGATAATATTGTTGCACACAATACCACATACACACACACACAGAAAAATAAGAGATGAGATGAATAACAGAGTTGAGTTGAGAGGAGGGAAAATGCATGTTAAACATTGATCGTGAATTTGTACGCAACAACAATCGATTGACTACATCATCATTTTCAAGCGACAGACGTTCCTGCTCATCTTTAACAGTCGTCTTTCATGATCATGATCAGCCTTTTAAAGAAAGATGGAAAAAAAATGGTGAAGAAAAAAAATAAAGACACGGCAGCTTGATATTGGCCACAAATAATATTCTCGAATATTTTATTATTGTCTCTTAGATTATTTGGTGGCGGCAAACCGCCATAATTGTGTTGGAGAAAAAAACTCTGATTTGAAATCTTTGTTTTATAAATTGAGGTGGAGGATTTAAAAAAAAAAACACACACACACACACAATCACACACGTTCTGTTACATTGATCAGGGAATATCTTTAAAATGCTTATATAACTGAGATTTGTTAATGTAACCAATTCAATTCTGAATAATTTTGTTAATTTTTTTAAAGTTTTTTTTTTGTTTCACATTGTTTCGTTAAAATTTTTATTAATCGTTAGATCTTTAGTAATAAAATATATTTGACAGTTTTTTTTTTTAATTTCCCATTTTGGAAATGAGACATTCACACGGTTTTAGTTGGTTTTACATTTTTTTTAGAATTTAATATTGTTGTGGGATATTGGAAAAGGTACCACACGATCCGATTAATATTAAGTATTTGCACAAATGCTGCTTTTGGTCGTTGCATTTAACTCAATTTAGGTTAGGTTACCACTGAAGGAGCTTACTTGAATCTGGAGTATAAAGAGAGAGAGTTAGAAAGGAATAGGACAAGTTAGTATAGAAGAAATGAAATATAGATAGATTGCTTTCCTGTTTGTCCAGCCCTCTTCATTACAGGGACTGTAGAAAATGCTAAGGAGCAATCAAACCCTTAAACCCTCTAATATTGCGGATAAATCCCATATATCAGCAGTCACCAGAGTTTTGACTATACTTGCGCATGCTAAAGAAGCTTATCCGCAAGTATGTTAAAGCTGGGTAGTGGCAGAAAAATGAGAATAGTAAAAGTCATGTACTCTGAAGCAAGAGTGCCCAGATACCCTCATGAGTGTTATTGGAATGTTGAGTAGGAACGATGTCCTAATCAGGGTCATATCATCTGGTAATCAAACATAACGGTTCATTAACCCATCGATGTTGTGCTATAGCTTAAAGCTAGTTCTCTACATGTCTCTTACAAATGGTAAATAAGAAATCATCACAATTAGTATCCTCATTCCTGAGGTTAGCACCTCTTTTCGTCCGGGCTTCAGATATCATATTTTTATGACTCAATGTGTGAAAAAACATTAATGTTGAAATTATAGAAATGGGTCAGTATATTTAAGTTAAATAAAATAATAAAGGTGAAAGTTGGAGCAAGCTGGCCTTTCAATCTGTGTTAACTTACTGGACTGCAATAAATGGAAGATTGAAATTTTTGTTCAAAGCGTTTCTCCTAGATATGAAATTTTTAATAGAAACTTGACTTGTTGTAGGATCATGTTTGAAAATAACTAAATGTAGATGACTGGGAGGATATCCTACGAATATTGATCTCGACACGGTTTTGGGAAAATCTATTGGAAGCGGCCTTAATGATTTTGTTAACATTAAGATGAACCTATATTTCTGGTCGAGCTTACGATGTGTTAGATATGTGGGTTTTTGACTCCAGATCGATAATTTTACAAATAGTACTGAAATGTGAAATGCATTCCAAAATGGGAACTCTACAACGAACGAAACAAATGGTTATCGGAAGGGACAAGGTATGGACTATATTGCTGGTCATGTTTTTTATCTTGTATTCCAGTTTCATTAAACGCAATAATTAATTGTTTTTGCTACAGATCCTCAGCGATCGCCTCTGACATGATTTCATGCAAATTGTCATGAAAATCCTAACTGTTTTAATTAATATTTTATTTGATTTACTTTCTTTTAAATAAATTCAATATTTTTTTAAACGTTACGAATTGACTTCCTGTATTAATGCAAGTTCTTCTACAATTTGACAACAATCTTCATTGCATAATGGTTCCAATTACTCCTCTTCGAGTTTTTTCGCTTTTGAATAGCACAATTCATAATTTAAGTTCATGGAGCAATTTTCCGAGAACGTCTTCCAACAATCTGTAACTTTCCGAAATGTTTGCCTTAAGTGAAATTCGTACGTTTGGATCTATTTGGGATTCTGAAGTCGAAAAAAAAATATTTGGAATGCTGCAAACTGTGTTACTTTCATCATAACATTCTTGGACGCCATTGATAGAAATACGAAAGCGCAAATAGCGCTCGATATGACGCATACTATAAGCTGGCAACAAAATAAGCAGCTTATGGAGAGATAACGGCAGCAATAGCTGGAGGAGTTAAGGCGTTATCACAGCATAGAAATAGAAATATAGAAATGCAGCATAGAAATATAGAAATGCAGGAAGGTCCCATTCTTTTTGTTGTAATGAAGGGATCATCGATACAATTAATATTTCATAAAAAAGGTAGCAGTAGCACCATAATAAGTCTCATTATAATGCCAAAAGGCAACTAATCATAAAATAAGACCAAAAAAAAAAAGAAAACATTAAAGCCGCAACCAAATTATTGTCACAAATTGCCTCGTTTAGTGAGTGTGTTGTGTGCGTTTGTGTGTGGTTTCCAAACAATTTTGTCTCTACTTTTTTCATGACAAAGCAACTTCTGTTTCTTCAGACTCCTTTTTATATTGTATTCAACATGTTTTTGCATCCTGTAAAGTCCTTTCTTCATTCTTTCATTATTTGTAATCTTAATAAAAGACTTCTGTAAAATGTTTTTTTCTTTCTTTTGACTTCAGATTCATAATATTTTGGTTTTTGGTTTCTGGTTTTTGTATAAAAATTTTGATGTTTTCAAAATATCAAATTCAAACCATAAAATTTTATTTGGAAAAAAACTGTTAGTTTTTTGTTTGTATTGTTGTGCAGTTTTTGTTGTTTGTTTTATTGTCCTTATTTTATAATAATAACATTTGTTTTCTGCCACACAGTTGCAGTGGCATGCAACGACCACAGGATGTGTGCAAAATTAATTTAAACACTTGGCAGGAGGAGAGTTTTTGTTACCTTTTTTTTGTTTCTCATTTGCTTTTTTGTCTTGAATTAAGGTGTTTTTTGTTTAATTTCCTCTGTTTTGCCAAAAAAAAAAACAATTGAGTGATTCTCTTTACTTTTGTGGGTTTTATTTTGTAATCAAAAGGGAATATAAATAATATTATTTTTCATATATCGAGAATAATGAAAAATCAATTGTTGGAAAAAATGTGATTTTCAGAAAGGCGTTTTTATTAGAATGAATTTATAATTTTTTTCCTTCTTTTTTAAATTCATTGAACGGAATTATTTCTTAATGAGTTGGCAAATATTTAGTCCCAGTTTGATCAAGGACATTAAGGCCAATTGTTGAAGAAAATGAGAATTTTTGTATGTATCTTTTCTTGCCAATAGAATACATGAAATTCAAAATGAATTCCTGGGAATCAATATTTGCAGTGATGATATTACAAAAATAAGGACTTTTAGGTTGATCGATGAGGAAGATAAATAAAGGATTTCAAAATTAATATAACGATTTGTCATGGTGTCAAAAGTATTTCAAATTTCAGGTTGTTATTGGGTATACAAGTTAATATTGAAGTTTGATGCATAAAATGCATTTTTCCAACTGTCTGGTAACATGTGGATTTCGAGATCAAAGACTTCTTTTGTTATGGTTGAAAGGAAGGAATTAAATCATTTTTTTTGATATATCGTTAAGAAGTGAAGCCTGGGTAGTTGTTCTGTAACGATGGTGGGCCAACTTCTTTAACTTCTCATCCTTCTTCTCATAGTTTTGCTGCACTTCCAAACGTTGTTGTCTTGATAGAATTATAATCTCGTGCCTGTCTCATATGATCTCATGTCTAGTCGGATATTCCAGATTCATTGTCGTCTGACATAATTTCAAATAGTTGAAAATATAGAGCATTTCTCCGATTCCACCATCTACAGAGCATTATTTTTGCGTAATGGACTTTTGGACCCGCAGTTGTTTTGTCTGTTTGGACAAGCATTAAATATGACTTTTTTAATTTAGGAAATATATTAAGCCTAAAAAATGGGTGTCAAAATTTGTTTCGTAAATAATTTTTTTTTGCAAATTTTACTTTTGTCATATAACTTTTCCTGTTAGAAGAACATGCAAGTCGATAGATGCAAGGATAACACATACTTAACCTTTCCTGCAGTTATAGAGAAAATTTAGTTTTGACTTGCTATTCAACCATTTCGTAACATTTCTTCATTATTAGTTTCAAAAAAAGGACACAAAGCCTAACAAATATTTCCCTTGGAAAACCTTCCCATTTTTTCGAGATACGTTTAACAAATCAACATCATTATTTTTTTTTGTCTTTGCATTTCACTAAATCCTTGAATTCAATTTTCCTAATCTCTTCAAATCCCCCACCAAAAAAAAAGGACTCAGAAAAATGAACAACGTAATATTTTGATTATGAGCTGATTATGTCATTCACCTAAACATTTGTCTTTGCGAGTACTTAAGAGCTTGACAAAGTTTCAATTTCATAAACGTGTAACGGAAATTAGGGTGAAAACAATGCAGCCAACAATTCACCCCTTACAAATTTTAGACAAGAGTAATATTTACAAGTAACCAGAAAATTATATAATTTTTTTTCCCAGTGTTATCTGTCTGTTTATGGAGGGAGTCTGAGGTCTGACAAGAGATTTTTAATGTTTTTTTTTTGCCATTTCAATGGGAGTTTTGTTTTATTATTTGGCGTGCAAAAATCAATTCTCAAAGGATTTGTTAATTTAACAATAAACATCACAATAACAACAAAAACAACAACAACAATTACAATACAAAGAAAAAGGAGTTAAAGTTATTAAATGTTGCATGAGCCATGAGGTATATTTCGAATTTGAGGTGGTATCTATGGGTTTCTGTTGTTTGTATCTTTGAGGTTTATTTGTTTTTGTTGGTTTATCTATTTATCCATGTATGTGTCTGTATTTATTTGTTTTTTTTTTTTATTTGTATGAGAAAACGAGGCAAAACAAATCCTTTTTATCTCTTTTATTTTTTTTTTTTTTTTTGATTTATGATGGCTGCCAAGTTAAGGATCATTTAATTTTCAAAATATTTATTTATTTATTCATTTGTTTGTTTGTTTGTGTTGGTTGGATTCTGTAATTCTGTATGTTTGACAGAGATAAAATAGGGGAGTTTTATTATTGTAAAATAGACAAGATATTGTGATGGTAAAAAGACCATAATATTTATTAATGATTTGTGGCCTAATTTGTGTGTTTAAATTGTAACAAATCTGTGAGATGTTGATAATAATGCAAGATGTGATGTGAGTGTGTTAGAATTGGTTTGGATAAATTATTTATATCGAAAGGATGTTATTATTTACATAAAAATTAAATTATATAAAAAATATATGACTTTCTAAAAATCCTAAATACATTTTTGCAAAATTTTGACTGGAGGGGGAACGAGAGGAAAGGACTAATACGAAAATAATAAAATTAAAAAAAAAAAAATTATTATCGAAGGACTTTTTGTGACGTTTTAAATATCGGAATAAAATTTGGCATTTTTACTTTAGTCTCTAGGACTTGATGGGAAGAGTAGACATCTCTAGTTCAGGTGTGCCGGGGCCTGTAGGCGTAGTCGGTGCCCCTCAAAATTGTGCATGCAGATCATATTTGTCTTAGAAGTGTATGGAAAACAACTAAATTTATCTAGAGGAAAAAGGGAAAATTTGGTAAAATTTTATTTAATGCCAAAAATTTATGAAGAACTTAAAATTTAGATTTTTTTTACTTTTCAGAAAAGTAAAATTGATTTTGAATAAAAGTAAAGCGAATCATGATGTTTATTTGAATTTTCAAAAAAATGTACATGAATTTTTCCGTAAATCAGAAAACTGGACCTATGCCCACATTTTCTTGTGAAAATACCCGGATTTTTGAAATTTCCACAAGAAAATGGTTAAGTCTTGTGGACAGATCTTTACTTCAAATTCTTCCGAAATTAGATGACACTCATTCCTGTTGAAATATCTTTAAAGAACTTTAAAGAATGTATAATTTTTAGAAGAGGAAAATTATTTTTTCAGTAGATTAATACCACTTAAGAAATGCAATTTGGCGGTCACTGACTACGTCCTGTGACCAGATAACAACCTGTACTCTTCCCAATCAACTTACGCTTTCAATGTTACATACCCGAGATGATCAATATGCCCCTGTCTATATAAGGATTTATACGATTTCAAATCTATTCGAAAACCACTCAGCACTAACTGTGAAAAATTTTATAAGGACACCTCCTCATCTCAAACGGTTCAAGAGTTACAAAATACTTTAAAGAAAAGAATAGAATTTTTTTTAAATATCAACGCCTTAGCTAACTTTAGAGGGTCATTGACCAGCATTCTTTAAATCAACTCCAAAGCATCTCACCTCTAATCGACTCAAAATTCATTAAGACGTCTCCAACGGTTTAAGAACTACAGAATTATTTAAAAAATTAGATTCGGACACATTGTGCTGTGGTAAAATAATTTCTGAAGAAATCATTTAGTCATAGATGATTCTGAAAAAGCGAAAATTATTAAATTTTTAAACCAAAAATATCAAAAATCCTGCCAAAATTGTTGTTATTTTGTGGTTTCGTTTTTGGTCTCTTTAAATTCCTAAAAAAGTGACTCAAAGTTTCTAAGAATTTATATTTTTTTTTGCTAATTTATCACTAATAATGTTCAGCTGTGTCTGGTTATATATTTAGTAAGTAAATAAATTAATATCCGAATAAGTAACAACAAAAACAACAACAAAAGAAATATCCTTATTATCCGTATAAACATGATTATTATAGTTTATTTTTGCTCAAGGAGAAAATATTTTGTAAAAATATGTTTGCGTGTTAAAAGTGTTTTTATCATTTTTTTTTTTTTTTGGATTTCGGTTTGAGAGTCCAAAAAAAAGGAGCACTTTCATTTTATAGGAACAACTTATAACCAAAAACTATATTAAGTTAAATAAATATTAAACTTGTAATTTTCTAAGAAGTAAAGAAATTAATGATAATGAGGGAAATTGGCAAGTTTTTCTTTAATAAAATAAAAAATTTCGATTTTACAAATTTAGTTTATCAGACTTATTTTTATAATTCTTTATGTGGAAATATATGTTTAAAAATAAATATTAGGGCACAACGTTTTTCTAAAACGATTTGTTTATTAAATAAATCTGTCAATTTTATACAGTTAAATATAACTCAATGAAGCGTTTCCATCTAGTCCAAAATTTGCAAGCGAAGCCCATTTGTCGTAAAAATTTATGGAAAAGAATAAAATTTCATACACAAGTCTTTGATATCTCTGAAAATGTTAGAAATTGTGGATTCACTGACTAAAATATAGAAAATTTTGATACTCTCCAAAATAGATGTGTAATATAGATCGCAAATTAGAATATCATTTTCTGAAATTTGCCATTTATACATATTTCCATATAAAAATAAACCCAAAAAACTAGATTCTGTTAGGGTTATTATTTGACTTTACTCCCATATAAGGCACCCTCCCGGAATATGATTTTAAAATTTTAAACTCTTAAATATAGAAAAATTCTATTAAAATTTGATACAATTAGTTTTGTACCTGTTTTTTTTGTTTTATAGATAAAAATGTTGATTCAACATTGTTAATTTAACATTCTTGTAATTTTACTACTTTATCGTTGTATAATTTTATATATTAATGTCGAAAAATTTTAATATGTACAACAATAATTCACCACAAACGTAAAACGTTTAATTTAAACTAAATAAAAAAAAATATTCAATCTTAATTCGATTATGTTAAATTTTGATTTTGCTTTTTTTCTCTGTGTGTGAGTGTTTTTTTTTAACAATGAAATTGTTGCAACTTTAGTAGCAACATCTGCCCTCAAGGGGATTTTTGTTTTTTATTTTATTTATTTTCTATTCAAGACAAGAAGACAATAATGATGATTTTGTAACTATTTAATAGAAACTACTGTTTATTAAGGATTTATTATATAAATCCATTTGTTTCCCCATAACAATAAACCATATTTTGAGACACCATTTTTATTTATTTATTTTTTCGAAATTTCTTATAATAAAAATCAAACTGCTTTTGTCGTCCTTTCAGATCCTTAATATTTTGTTGTTTCGTACATTTTTTCATTTGGTGTTATAATAAAAAAGGACATTTTATTTCTGGCAAAAAAGCGTGTGTTGCAACTAATGATGACACAAAAACTCATAAAGAAACTTTTTTGTGTTCTAAATTTTGTTAACGTCGAACGTGGGTCATGGTTAAATATGATGTGGCATGTGTTTCCTTTTGTTATTCGCTCTTCTTTTTTTGTTTGGTATGAAAAGAGACAAATGTTGTTTACTTGATATCAATTCCCTTGATTACATTAGTTTTCCTTTTTTTTGGAGAAATTGTTTTATCTTCTATTTATTAATTTTGATTGTGTTTAATTATATAAATAAGCAGATGTTGACTAAAACAATTATTACAGTCATTATTAATTTTGGTTTTATTATTGTAAGTAAATATGTAATAGTAGTAGTAGCACGATTTATTTATTAGGTCAGCTGCAATTGGAGGGCAACCTGATGAAGACAAATAATCAAATGGGTTACAAAAGGAACTAGTTCTAGATCGTATACATATGCATAAAAATTATGAAATGTCAGTTTTGAACTCCATAGCATTTTTTTGGAACGGATTTTTCCATTCGGAAATTATATAATGTGTGAAAATCAAAACAACATTGATCAGTTTTTCCAAATCGATAGTTAAAAAGTATTTATCTTGTTTAGAGCTGAAGTCCTCTTGAGTTGATTTGTACGTGTGCAGGCTCCTCGCTGGTCAGGGGCGTAGTGGGAAATCCTCTAACGTTAGCCAATCAAATTCAAATTTTCACTATAAATCACATTTTATTCAAATATTTAACTTTCACTAAAATGTATATTTTTAACGAAAATCTTATCATCTCCATTCAAGATCCATTTCTTTCAATAAAATATATATTTTTTTTAAATAACATTCACTAAAAATTCTCATTTTTTTGAAAAAAAAATAATAATTTTAATAAAATTAAAATTTTCAGTAAAAATTCACATTTTCAGTAAAAATTCAAATTTTTAGTAAAAATTCAAATTTTTAGTAAAAATTCAAATTTTTAGTAAAAATTCACATTTTTAGTAAAAATTCACATTTTTAGTAAAAATTCACATTTTTAGTAAAAATTCACATTTTTAGTAAAAATTCACATTTTTAGAAAAAATTCACATTTTTAGTAAAAATTCACATTTTTAGTAAAAATTCACATTTTTAGTAAAAATTCACATTTTTAGTAAAAATTCACATTTTTAGTAAAAATTCACATTTTTAGTAAAAATTCACATTTTTAGTAAAAATTCACATTTTTAGTAAAAATTCACATTTTTAAGTTAAAATTCACATTTTTAGTAAAAATTCACATTTTTAGTAAAAATTCCACATTTTTAGTAAAATTCACATTTAGTAAAAATTCACATTTTTTAGTAAAAATTCACAATTTTTAGTAAAAAAATTCAACATTTTAGTAAAATTCACATTTTAGTAAAATTCACATTTTTAGTAAAAATTCAAATTTTTAGTAAAATTCAAATTTTTAGGTAAAAATTCAATTTTTAGTAAAATTCAAATTTTAGTAAAATTCAAATTTTTAGTTAAAATTCAAATTTTAGTAAAATTCAAATTTTTAGTTAAAATTCACATTTTAGTAAAAATTCGCATTTTAGTAAAAATTCCAATTTTAGTAAATCAATAAAATTCAAATTTTTAGTAAAAATTCAAATTTTTAGTAAAAATTCAAATTTTTAGTAAAAATTCGCATTTTTAGTAAAAATTCGCATTTTTAGTAAAAATTCGCATTTTTAGTAAAAATTCGCATTTTTAGTAAAAATTCACATTTTTAGTAATAATTCACATTTTTAGTAATAATTCACATTTTTAGTAAAAATTCACATTTTTAGTAAAAATTCACATTTTTAGTAAAAATTCACATTTTTAGTAAAAATTCACATTTTTAGTAAAAATTTACATTTTTAGTAAAAATTCACATTTTTAGTAAAAATTCACATTTTTAGTAAAAATTCACATTTTTAGTAAAAATTCACATTTTTAGTAAAAATTCACATTTTTAGTAAAAATTCGCATTTTTAGTAAAAATTCAAATTTTTAGTAAAAATTCAAATTTTTAGTAAAAATTCAAATATTTAGTAAAAATTCAAATTTTTAGTAAAAATTCAAATTTTTAGTAAAAATTCGCATTTTTAGTAAAAATTCGCATTTTTAGTAAAAATTCGCATTTTTAGTAAAAATTCACATTTTTAGTAAAAATTCACATTTTTAGTAATAATTCACATTTTTAGTAATAATTCACATTTTTAGTAAAAATTCACATTTTTAGTAAAAATTCACATTTTTAGTAAAAATTCACATTTTTAGTAAAAATTCACATTTTTAGTAAAAATTTACATTTTTAGTAAAAATTCACATTTTTAGTAAAAATTCACATTTTTAGTAAAAATTCACATTTTTAGTAAAAATTCACATTTTTAGTAAAAATTCACATTTTTAGTAAAAATTCACATTTTTACTAAAAATTCAAATTTTAAGTAAAAATTCAAACTTTTAGTAAAAATTAAAATTTTTAGTAAAAATTCAAATATTTAGTAAAAATTCACATTTTTAGTAAAATTTCACATTTTTTAGTAAAAATTCACATTTTTAGTAAAAATTCACATTTTTAGTAATAATTCACATTTTTAGTAATAATTCACATTTTTAGTAAAAATTCACATTTTTAGTAAAAATTCACATTTTTAGTAAAAATTCACATTTTTAGTAAAAATTCACATTTTTAGTAAAAATTTACATTTTTAGTAAAAATTCACATTTTTAGTAAAAATTCACATTTTTAGTAAAAATTCACATTTTTAGTAAAAATTCACATTTTTAGTAAAAATTCACATTTTTAGTAAAAATTCACATTTTTACTAAAAATTCAAATTTTAAGTAAAAATTCAAACTTTTAGTAAAAATTAAAATTTTTAGTAAAAATTCAAATATTTAGTAAAAATTCACATTTTTAGTAAAATTTCACATTTTTTAGTAAAAATTCACATTTTTAGTAAAAATTCACATTTTTAGTAAAAATTCACATTTTTTAGAAAAAATTCACATTTTTTAGAAAAAATTCACATTTTTTAGTAAAAATTTTTAAGAAAAATCAACATTTCTAAGAAAAAGTTCTCATATAAAAAATTACAGTTTTAAGAAAAATTCACATTTTTTGTTAAAGTTCACATTTTTTAGGAAAAAATACCATTTTTAATAAAATCAAATTTTCAGTAAAAATTTTCTTTTTCAATAAAAATTCGTTTTTTTTCATAAAAAATTCAAAATTCAGATTTTCAACAAAGATTTAGTTCTTCACTAGAAACTCAGGTTTTTACTAAAATTTACATTTAAATTATAAATTTAAATTTTCACCAAAAATTCAAATTTTCAATAAAATTTTCTTTAAATTATCTGATTTTCACAAAATTTATATTTTCATTTAAATATCAAATTTTTACTAAAAATTCACATTTTTATTAAAAATTTAAATATTCATTTAGAATTCACATTTTCACTAAAAATGCAAATTTTCAGTAAAAATTCCCATTCACTAAAAAATCACTTTCTTAGTAAAAATTCGTATTTTCAGTACAAACTCCAATTTTCTTTAAAATTTTTGGTTTTCAAATTTTCGTTTTTCTCCTAAAAATGCTTCTTTGTATTACAACTCTAATTATATTATTAAAAAAAACATTACCCTCATAAAACTTTGACCCGCAAAAAATAGGAGAATAAAAGAAAAATGTCATAAAGTTAAAACTTAGAATTATATTGTTATAGATTTTAATTTATATTTCCTTAAAAAAATAAATGACAAAAAACAGTCATCTTGGTGGTCCTGGCGGCATTACTTTGATCGAAAAACCGCTTAAGACAAAGAAGCAAAATCTGGTCAAAACAAAAATCATATAACGAAGTCAATAAAATGTTCGAACAAATCAAAACAATAAATCCAATTATATTTAAGAATTGTTTTTATGCCAGAAACAACAAAAACCAAAATAAAAGAAATAAATTTTCAAGGATACGAAAAAAAATGTCCTTAAGATTTTGGAAAAGACACACAAAGACAATAAAAAGCAATAGAACACATACTTAGGCCGCTCAAAAACAAAAAACATGAGGTCCAATGAGGTTAAAGATAAAAAGAAAGAGGGCGGTTAAAATTTAGTTTGTTTGCAAAATACTTACAGGAAATCTTATCTCCTTTTTTGTTTGTTTTTCTTTAAGTTTTTGCTTTAAGGATAATCATTATTATGGAGTTTAAACAAAAAAGAAAGAACATTTTAAATAAGATTTAGTTTAAAATTTAATTTGATTCTTTTTTTTTGGTCTTTTGGTGAAATTCGGATGCGAAAACTAGTTTCAGAGTGTTAAATCCAAAAATGACATAAGACACATGAATGATTTCCTTTAAGATTACACTCAAGTTAAGCAGATGATTTGCTTAAACCTCTTGTAATCTGCTGTCGGATTTTGTGAGTGGAAAAAAAAAACAACTCTAAAAACATTTTTCTATACAGACACCTTTTGATGGACATGTGGACATGAGATTTAGCACATCACAACACATGATCATCATGATCACACTGAGGCTTATGATCATGGCGATCATGAAGTTAATTTCAAGTCAAATTTTGAAAAAAAGTCAAACCCAGCAGGGGGTACAATTTTGTTCTTTTAATCACCAACATTTTGAATGATTTTTTTAGGGTTAAATTGGTTGCATTTTTTCGTTATTTTTGGAGGTGATTTTGGAGCTGTAATACATTTCATAAAACATCAACTCTTAACAAACTAATTGGGTGGTCTCATGGTTCAAGAAATTTTCAAATTAATCATCATCATCATCAAATTTATTAGTAAAATTAATCCCCCCCCGAAAAAAAGGTGTTACAGTGTTAATTTGTATCATAAAAAATATATTTTTGTTAAGAATCTTGAATAAATTTTATACGACTGAATGTTTTGAATGATTGTTGACCTTTTTTATGTCTTGTCAAAATATTATGTCAGTCAGAAATATTGTTTGATAATAAAAACAAAGTTTGAAATTTCCAACTGTTTTCGATCATAAAATATATGGATTTTTTTTATATTCTTAAAAGATATGATATTTATAAGAAAAAAACATTTTATATACCTTAAATATAATTTTGTTATTGTTGTTTTCTATGCAACAACTTAAAAGCCATATGTTTATCGTTCTCTTTTAGGACAATATTAAGGGTATTCACCGATTAAGTTTGAAAATCTATTTTTTTGATACTTAAAAATTTTCTTTTAAAAATTAACTGAGATCATGAATAAATCAATCATCTTTTCATGGACTCAGTAAAAATAGTTTTTTTTATTTTCTATCAATTCACATTATCACTAGATCTTCTCATTATAATGTAGACCAACCTCCAACATCTGAAAATTTTTTACTTAACTGATTTTATTATATATGTCCGTCCGTCTGGTCGGCGAGCTGGTATCCAGATTTTTCACACAAGTTTTGTGAAGAAAATGCAGGTTACAGTTTTATATAAAACTTGTTAAAATTTTATTTGGGTAACTCATTTGACTCCACATAAGGGAGTATAAAAAATTAATTAAATTCGATTTTGTTGAAATTCGGTTCAAGGTATTTTCTATATCAACATACATTTATACTTGTTTCGATTTCATCGCAATTCAAAGTTCTTAAACTGTTGTGTCATGATGGACTATAGCGTTTGTACATCATAAGCTTTGATTTGAGTCAAAGTTTTCAATAGTTTCAATAAATAAAATTTTTAGCCGCTATGAAATCGAAATGAAAACGATTGTAAATTTTCTAAATAAAAATCACTTTTCAGAAAAATTCAAATATTTACAAAAATGAACTTTTTCGCTAAAATTTGTTCACTTATTTTTACTGAAAATTCTAAACTTTCCTATTTTCATGAAATACTCAAATTCATACTACAAATTTATATTTTCACTAAAAATTTACAATTTCAATTAAGACTTTAATAAAAAATCAAATTTTAACAAACAATTCACGTTTACACCAAAAATTCACATGTTCACAAGAAAAATATTTTATCTTTAAATTCATATTTTCACTAAACAAAAATTCTTAGATTCACTTGAAATTCGTATTTTTACTAAATATTCGATTTTTTTTATATTTTTAAAATCATAAAATTCACAAAAAAATCACATTTTCCTAATAATACATATTTCACAAAATCACTAAAAATTCTTATTCAAATAAAATTTTTAAATTTTTCACTAAAGATACAATTTTTAATTTTCACTAAAAATTCATGTTTTCTTTACTACAAATTTAAATTTTCATTTTTCACTAAAAATTTAAAATTTTTCACTAAAAATTTACATTTTCATTTAAATCAGTTTTAATAAAAATGTGACTTTTAAATTTTTATGAAAAATTTGTATTTTTACGAAAAGATATATTTTCCATTAAAAATTTATATTAAGTCAATAAAATTTTGTCCGCCTCACTCACACAAAGGCAAATGTAGAGCATATGGGTGCCCATGCTATAAACAAATATCGCAGACAGTAAGTTTCATGTAGCCCTGCTTGCAAAATCTTTGCTATTTGAGGACATATTTTTGGACTAATAAATTTGCTTTTTGCATGAGTCAAACACTTCTTCACTGATGGGAGTTGTACACTTTTAATCCTCATAGGCACATAGATGTGTATGTGTCATATTGTACATCAGCGTATTATAAATTATATATACTTTTCAAAAATGTATAACAATCGGGACTCCAAAAGTTCTCTTATCAAGAATTTGAAGGTATGAAGAAAACGTATTTTTTTGGCTCCGTGAAAACTTTAGTTTTTCATTTTTTTGCACTAGAAAACTCTTATAAAGTAGTCTTTCGGAGAATTACAAATTCGGTATAGGTAATTTAAGAAAAAAATCTATAACTCTAATCACTAAAAATCAATTTTTTTTTGAAAATTCCAATTTAAAGACTTATAACTTTTCGATTCCAAAAAGATATTTTGAATTTCTTTAAAAAATTATGTCATTAGTTCTTCATAAAATATAAGATGTGTGAAAAATCGGATACAATTTGTAACCGCTTTAGAATCAAAACTTTCAGAAGATCGATCAAAATTAAAATTAAACATTTTTAAATCTAAAAATCTCTTAAACTAAACTATTTGACTATTCCACTCACATCTTTATTATTTAATTTACTTAATTTCTTAAAATTCATTCAAGATCGTTTTAAATATTTTTATGACCTGAGGTGTCTTAATGGACCGGCACCCGTAAGTTTTACTAAGTCCAAACACTTCCCTTATCACTATGTGACATTTTATCGAAATTGGTCTAACTGTTCGAAGTTTCTACCATTTCATTTAAGACACTGTGTGATGTTTGAAACATTCGGAAAAAATACTGTTACATTCGATATAAAAATAAAGGAAGGAATCGATTTAAAATGAAATCTGATCCGATATGAACAAAATTTAAACTTAACCTTTTATCTGCTAAATCTTCAAATTCATCGTTATACCCATGTATAAAAATGGCTGCCGTCGATAATGATACCAATTATTGAATAACCCTTTTTCGATTATTTTACAATTTCATTCCAAAACATTTTCTTTCATATACATCTATTTTCTATGGAAATTCTCGAAGATAAAGATCACCGTATTCTTATTTACTTGTAACAATAATAAAATGAAACCCTAAAAAAATGTCATGCTATTGGTTCACATTTATGTAAATATATATATTTCATCACATAAGTATATACACCCATTTATATGCTCGTCTTATATATATAATGCATTTAAAACACCTGTTACCCTTTTTCTTTTTTTTTATGATCACTTTTTTGTGATCATTTCTTATTTATTACTTTAATAGTTTTAGTTTTAAAAGAAAAATGGCCCAATCAATATATCAAGAAAGTAAATGTGACACTAAATATGGGATCAATTTAGTGAAATTAATAAAAACCAACTGTTGTGGGTTTTATATTGATCATTACACAAGTATTTACATGAAAAAAGAGATCGTTTTTTTCATATAAAACATTTGTTTGAAGGTAGATTAACAATATTTTGTTTATATGTAAGAGTTAAGTATCTTAAAGATACTGTCACATTATAACATTTATTAGATACTTTAACTATTGTATTTTGGTATATAAAAAAACGATAAGTAGATTGAGAGAGATATGTATTTACTTGTATATAAAAATAGATCAATAGGATTGATCGTTTGATATCAATATGAACAATTGTTGGTTAGTTAAACAAATAAAAATATATAGATATATATACATAGATTTTTTTGTCTATGACATTTGTTTTATATTTGAGTTTTATTTTACATAACAATTCGTTTATTTCAAGATCTTTTTTATTGGTTTTAAAGTGATCGTTTTTTTTTTTTTTTCATTTAAACCGTTTCTTTATCTTTCGACATATTTAGTTACAATTGAAACCGTATCTTATAGTTATTTTTTACATTTTGTATCTATTTGTTATCGTATTGTATCTATTGGTTATTGGGCATTTTTTTTTGTTGTTTTAGCCAACAAACCAACCAGCCACATTTAACTAGCCATGATCATCATCAACAGCATTAGTGTGTTTAAGAACCGAACCTTTGAAGGAATAACCAACTATATTTATGGCTTAGAAAATCAATGGGGGGTAAACAATTAAACGCTTTAACAGTCATTTAACAATATTTATAGACCTCTAAAAAAAGCGGCAAATACAAATACCACAAAAGTAACAAAAACTCTAGGAAAGACAAAAAAAGCAATTTACAAACATGGTCCATAACCACGACAAGAACAAGAACAGAAATTGTATAAAAAATAAAACTTTGGAACCAAGAAATTAAGTGCCATCATACAGTGGTTTGGAAAATAATTCTGGAACTTTTGAATCGTTAAAGGTTTTAAAATAAATGGAATTTGGATGCTCTCCAAAAGTGGGCCATTTCAAGTGTACACAGAAAGTCTAAATCAGTTTATGTGGAAATAATTTTGTAACTCTTAAAACATTGGAAGTGTGTCAATGAGTTTAACAAGGTTAGTTAATTTGGGGACTTACAGATTCCCAGCTTGATGATGCTGGGAATTCATATTAGTGTTGAAATAGATCTGTAACTTGCAAACGGCTTTTGAATAAAATTTCACGAAGTAATAGCAAAGATGTAAGTGTTTTGAATTTGGACTTCGTAAACGCAAAAGGGACTGGTCGATAAGGTCCTCCATAAGGAAACTGCAGATCATAGAAATATATTGAATTACTACGATACTGATTTATGAATTCTGTTAGTGTCGAAAAACCTCTTCCAATAGAGTTATCTCCTATGGTTTAAGAGATATTTAGATTCAAAAAATTATAATTTTATTTTGAACAATTATTTTGAAGTTTTTGCTATTGAGGAACCGAATTCTATCTGATTTTTAGATGACTTTTATATTTTTAAGAACTAAAAAGTAAAAAAAAATTAAAAATATCTTCTAGAAATCAAAAGTTATAGAAGCTTAAACTTGAATTTTCAAAAATTTCGAATTTTCGCTTATTTTTGTAAAAAATAATTCTTACACACTGTATGAGTTATAAATTCCATATCGTATTATTATTTCCCTGAAAAATTACTTTTAAAGCTTTTCTGTAATTAAAAAAAAAAACTTTCAAAGAGATAAATTTTATAAGAATTAGAGTTTTTGTCTTAATTTCTCAAAACGAAAAATTTGATTGTTTTAAAGGTCATGTTTCCTGCATAGCTTGATTTGTTCGAAAATTCGGGCTAATAATTTTTTTTTTTTGCATTCCGATATCGGTTGGAGACATATATCAAAAACCGTAAAATTCAATTTTTGGAAATTTTTTAAAGTTTTGCAAAATTTGAGAGATTTCTTTTAGTAAAAACAAAATAATATGAGTAGTTTCCATTTAAGTGATAAAAAAATCTATTTTATGGCAAAATTTCGTTACGAAAGATTTATTAACAAATAATTTATTTGAAAATCAAAATTCAAAATACAACCTTTTTCACACTTTCATGTTACTTTTTCGCATGGAGAGTGCAAAAAATTTATTATAATATTTTTATATATTTTTGAAAATAAAACAAAACTTCCGATACATTGACGTTAAATATGATCAACTGCATCTACGTCCATATTCCAAATGAGGTTTAAAACAAAACAACTCCTTTAAAATTTTTCATTTCCATTTATTTATGCATCTACGTCCATATTCCAAATGAGGTTTAAAACAAAACAACTCCTTTAAAATTTTTCATTTCCATTTATAAGACAATTTTTTTTGTATACAGAACTTTTCAAGTCCATTTCGAAATTGTGTCCCCAAATAACATTCTACTAAACTTCCAGATACCAAATACTTGTGAAAAGGGTTTATAGCTTTGCCTGAAATTCAATCAAAATGAAGTTTCCTCTGGTCGAATTTAAACTCACTTTAATCACGATTCAAGTGTGTATCGAACCACTGTGCATCAATACGATGCTCAGTTCGTTACAATGATCATTTTATTTTGTTTTTTTTTTTTTTTTACTTAAACTCATCAACATTTTAAAACATCATGTGGACTTTTTTTACAATTCTATATAGAATTCTATAACGAATAGAGATTTATATAGTAAAAAATAAATTAAAATGAAAATGGAAGATTTCAAATTAATTTTATTCTAAAAGTTTGTTTTCTGAAGCAAAAATAGATAAATTTCAAAATAAATCTCTATTTAAGGTAATTTTCTACATATTTTAGTTACATGACAAGTAACACGATTTTAGAATTTTATGATTTGGTTATTTTGTAGAAATAATTTGATCAAATTTATTTGTCAAATTGCCAAATTTAATTGTAAATTTTTGTTGACAGTTTTGAGAATTAAAAAATAGCGGTTAAATAACTAATTGCTAATTTTAAAATTGCAATTAAGAAACTGATCAATACACTTAGGGAAATGATCATGACAATACTACCATTTTTGATATTATCAATAATATAATTTGTAATGGAAGTAACCATATTATGATCATCAACAAAGATATAACAAGTATAATAAGTTTATACACAACCATATTATGATCACCAACATGGATGACTCATTTTTCATTAATATTTATCGTTTGTTTGGCAAATATCTAAATTTACCCAGAGAAAGTTCTGTTTATGTTGGATTTTGAGATCAGTTTTCAAGAAAAAGTAATTTAAATGTCACTTAATGTCGAACATTAAAAGTTTATAGAATTTTCCTCGTTTTTTTTTAAACATAAGATTAATATTTTGACATGGATATTTATTTGAAATATTAATATGATGTAAATGAAATCGTTCATAAATCAGGGAATTGAAAACATTCTCACCGATCAGCTCAAATTTTTTTGGGAGTTTACCTTATATTTAGCAATATAATATATAATCAATCTAATATATAATCTAAATATATATAATCTAAAGATGGTTCTAGCTTTGCGATTTGAGATCTTAAAATTTTTTTTCTTCAAAACTTATATCTTTTGGGCAGGGCTTGTGGTAAGGTCTTTTCGATTTGAAAACTGTTACTGACAACCTGCACACATAAGCTTGTTTTTTATACATTTACAAGGACTCTCCATAGAATTTTATTTTGTCTAAATTCGTAAATAAATTTTTGCGAATTTAAAAAAAATACATATTTGAGGTGGCCAATTTTCGAAGGTTACTAAAAAACACCCCTGACCAGAAAGGGGTCTGTGTTCGTTCAAATCATCTCAAAAACGGTTTTGGCTTTAATCACATATATTTTCATTAAGATATCTCTAACTGTTCAAAAGTAACAGAATTATTTCCAAAAACATTCGATTGGGAAATACTTTTTGTATATTAAGTTGAGCTTAAATCAGATAATAAGTTAACATGGATCACTACATCATTTAAATATTGCTTTTAAAAAAAGTCGTAAAATGAATTTAAATAAAATAGTTTTTACGAAAAAAATAATTTAATACGCGGAAGTAAATATGAGTTCATTCTAAATAACTTCCAAATAATTTGCTATAATTAAAATTGTTTTTCAGCAATTTTTGTTGCTTGCTTTTTATGTCTCAACCAACCCCCAAACCCAAATCAAAAATTAACAAATATGAAATAATAATGTTTGCCAGAAATTATAGATCCTCTTTTAATCTCTTTCTTTTAAAGAAACCAATAATTTTAAAATTCTGCTTTTTTCGTGAAAAGGTTCCAATCAAATTTAGTTGCTTAATTAAGATCATCAAATACACACAAATGAGAACGAAACAGTAACAAAATACTTTTCTTGGAATAAAAGCGATCAGTAAAAAAATCTCTACAGATTTAATAATTTCATCATAAAGTGATTTTTCAGTTTATACCTCAATTTATGCTGTTTTTAGCTTTATTTTCGTTGCCAATCAATAAACAGCTAAAATGTTTTAAACCACAATTTACTCATCACTCCCAATCTTTCGTTCATTTTTATCTGACAAAAAAAAACATGAAACCTGAAAATGTTGATTAAAATGCTGCAATCAAAAAGGACAGAACAGAATCAGAAATCCAAAGAAAAAAGGAGGAAGAAAAAAATCATTTCACAAATACCGAACCACCATAATGGTTGTCGGTCTAGAAGAGAAAAAAGAGATGAGGACGATGATGCTTTTGACTGCTGCTGCGGCTGATGAAGATGAGCTACAGATCTTTTTTATGTTGCTGCTGTTGGTTTCATTATAATTTCTTTGAAGCACCCAAGTTTAAGACAAAACACTGACAGAAAAACCAAAAACAAAATGTCAGTTACGGCGTTAACCGTAAAAGTAAATTCCAACCCATTTTTGTAGTTTTCTGAAAAAAAACAATAAAACAGATTCTTAATATCAACCAACCAGAGTATCATTTTGATGCGTTTATGGTTCAAAACTGAATTGCAATCAAAAGGTGATATTCCAAACAAACATGAAATAAAATCTTCCACCATCAGCACCAAAAAAAACCACATCATCATCATTATCAACATCTCAAGGAACAGCAGCCTAAAAAACCAAAAAGAGTAACAACAAAAAATCATCTTCAATTTAAAACAGTAACACAAATACACACTCACATTAATGCAAACGATGATGATGGTGGTCAAATGTAGAATGTAAATAAGACTTTTTTCCAATATTCTAAATAAATGAAGCAGAAGCTTAAAAGGATTCATTATTAGTTATTTAAATTTCTATTCTGTGGTAGAAATTTTTGGTTAATTTTTTAATTTTCATAGAAAATTGATATTTTTTAGAGAAAACTTTAGTAATTTCTTTTTATAGAAAATTTTCGCTTATTTTTCTGTTTATAGAATTCTGTTTAATTTTTGTTAAATTTTCTAATTAAAGAAAGTTTTTGGCCTCAAGAAATTTTTCGCTAAATTTTCTACTTAGAAAAAAATGTTGTTAAATTTTCGGTTTAGAGAAAATTTTCATTAAATTTGCTTCTTAGAGAAAATTTTCGTAAAATTGTATGTTTGAGGAAAATTATAATAAAATTTTCGTTAAATTTTTAGTTTATAGATATTTTGCGTTTAATTTTGGATTTAAAGAAAATTTCCGTTAAGTTTTCGATTTAAAGAAAATTTGCGTAAAATGTTTTGATTTATAAAAATTTTTTGTATTCGATTAGAGAAAATTGGTATTTTTTTATAGAAAATTTTCAAAAAAATATTCTTGTTTGTTGAATATTTTTCTAGAAATTTTTCATTAAGTTGTTCTTTTTATAAAAAATTTTCATAAAATTTTTATTCTGATAGAATATTTTCATAAAATGTTTCTTCTTATAGGAAATTCTTTCTTATAAGAAAATTTCATAATAGAAAATTTTTCTCTTTATAGAAAATTTTCATGAAATTTTCTTTATACAGATTTTTTTTAAATTTTCCTTTAATCTTCTATCATTGTTGTAGTAATTATTATGTAAAAGTTTTTTTCCGCAGATGATCTGTCCTCCAACTTAAAGTCGTTTTACTCTTTTTCTTATTTTGTTTTTCTTCCACCAAAAAATTTCGTTATATAAATAAAGTGAATTTGTGTCGAACGCAAGAAAGAAAAGATTAACTTATGGTTTTGATGTTTTAGTTATTACGGGTCGTTTTTTATCTAAAATTGAAGTATTTCTGACAAAATCTACAACAACTATAACTTAACAAAGTTAATGTTGTTGATCGATCGCATGTCATGTCTAGATGTTCATGGATACGTTTGAATGTCTGTCCACTTTTCATCTACTGTCTATCTGTATGTCCAAATGTCCATTTCTCTAAATTGTTCCGTAATAACGATGACGGTGGAGATGATGATGATGATGATCATGTCTTTTAACTAGTGATCTTTGTTTTAGGAATAAACAACTTTAATGTGCGTGGTAGTCAAAAAAAAAAAATGAAGAAAAAATAATAATGATGAAGATCTTTTTTTTTGTATTTTTCCAATATGGTTGATTATTTGTTAAATATGTATGTATGAGTATATGTGTTGAAAGTAAATGATCGTGTGTGTTGTGCATATGTGTGTACATATGTGTGGTGGGCTGTCAACAGCCTCAGGATGAAATGATCAAATTTTGATCATATAATGAATCATTTATTTGTGGTTTTGTATTTAATAATGAACCAACAACAACCACCAACAAATCAACCACAACTCAAACAAAAACAACAACGACAGAGTGATCTTCATCTTTCTTCTTTCTTAAAGTTTAAGTTATTTCCTTTATTATTATTTTTGTTGTTGTTGTTTTCATATTTTCGTATTTAATTGAATCGAATTCGATACAGTTGGATTTTAGTATTCGAGTTTTTTTTTGTCAGTACAAAAAAGCCACCGTATTTTCAGTTTCTCATACGTTTTATTTACTTTTGATCATAAATTTTAAAAATATCGTTCTTTTTCATTACGCCCTACATCACCATAGGAATTTGGAGTATTATGCATTTGTGCTGATGTTTGTAACATACTGAAAAAATGGTGTTATATCGGCCTATAAATATACAGTACGACTCAGCATCACTTTCGATATAACGATGTCTGTTTGTTCGGCAGGCTGCCCATGTAAATGTTGTGAACTCTCTACAGGTCGCAATTTTAGAGATATCTTGATGAAATTAGGTATACATTATTTTTTAGGCCCAGGGACAAAGCTTATTGAAATTGAGCATGTTAATATTTCTTTACTTCCCATACGAATGATCTCCCGGATTAAGGTTTTAAGCTCATAAAAGTCCTAAATACAAAGCGATTTTGATGTTACTTAGCATGGATAAGTCCTATAATATTCTTAATTTAACTCCCTCTAAAATTCATTTTAAAAATCATAAATTTCACATAAAAGTTAGTTTCACAATAATGTACTTTACGCTTACTAAAATTATACGAGGATCGTGCACTACTTTTACCATTTATAACCAACACTGGGTAATTTAATTTTAGAGTATTACGTAGTCGGGCTTCACCGACTGCAACATTTTTTCTCGTTTTTTGTTATTTTTGTTCTTTAAAGCAGCTGCCTCATTTTAATGGACTCTTTAAAAATTTTTCCAAACTTTTTTTGTTATAGAATTTTTTACGCTTAAATTATTATTGTCGACTTTTTGGTAAAATAAGCATTAATATTTTCGTTGTTGTTGGTTTTAAATTCTAGATTGATTGTTTGAAAAGTTGTCAGCAAAAGAGGAAAAGAGTAATTATTATGGGATTTTTTGTTTACGATAAATAAGAAATTATTTCTAATATTTATTTTGAAAACTAAATAATGATGATGATGATGACGATGATGACTACTGTTTGTAAAAGGAAAAAGATCTAAAATAAACATAATAATTATACATAAATAAGGGAGGGCAACAGAGATATTTCTCAAAAAATATCCATAAAATAAAGTTTAATGAAAATTTTCTATAGAAGAAAATTCGATGAAAAAATTCCATAAAAAGAAAACTTCATAAAAAATTTTATTAAAATTTTTTAAAGCGAAAAATTTTTAAAAACTGGAAATTCAACAAAATAAATAAAAAAAATTCAATAAAATTTTCTGTAAGTAAAAAATCTAATAAAAGTACAAAATTTAACAAATATTTTGTATAAAAATAAAATTTAACGAAAAGTTTCTCTAAAAAGAAAATTTAACAAAAATTTTCTAGAAAAAAGAAAATTAAACGAAAATTTTCTAGAAAAAAAATTTAACGAAAATTTTCTAAAAAAAATAAAATTTAAGCAAAATTTTCTAAAAAAATAAAATTTAACGAAAATTTCCTATAAAAAGAAAATTTAACGAAAATTTTCTATCATAGGAAAATTTAACGAAAATATATATATAAAAATATATAAATATATAAATATATAAATAGAAAAGGTTTAACGAAAATATTCTTTATTTAGAACAAAATTTATCGAATTAGATAAAATTTTATGAAATTTTTCTATATAAAGAATAAATTGAACGAAAATTTTCTATAAATAGAAAATTTAACGAAAACTTTCTACAAATAGAAAATTTAACGAAAACTTTCTATAAATAGAAAATTTAATGAAAACTTTCTATAAATAGAAAATTTAACGAAATTTTAACGAAAATTTTCTATACATAGAAAATTTGACGAAAATTTTCTATACATAGAAAATTTAACGAAAATTTTCTAGAAATTTAACGAAAATTTTGTATCAAAAGAAAATTTTAACGAAAATGTTCTATAAATTAAAAATTTAACGAAAAGTCAACGAAAATTTAAATTTTAAATTAAATTTAATTTAATTTAAAAAGAAAAATTTATTAAAAATGTTGTTCTATCAAAAAAATTGAAATAATATTTCTATAAAAAGAATATTTAACAAAAATCTATAAAAAGAACGGTTATAAGCAAAGTTATTTCAGAACTCTTGGATTATTGTATCCCTACCCCCCTGCATAGAAATGTAATATTTTGCACGCTGAGATTGCAGCTACTCAGAGACCAACCAATAGAGGTATTTTTAGATATACGAAATGGTATCGTTAGTTTTACCTCGGACAGATTTGGAAAATGTTGATTTATGTGATGTCTGGGTTTTATTCAAGATTGCGGATGTTTCACGACGATTCTTTCATAGACTCTATAAGTTTTAGTCTTTACTTTCTCTCCTTCGCCGACTCAGACATAAAAGTTTATCTGCTCATATATGCTTTCCATCTTCTCTCCATTTAATTTCTATTCATAGACCTTCAGGAACCAAGTGAGTCGCATCCAAAAAATTTTCTGTAAATTAATTTTCTGTATATTAATGGAAACTTTTCCTATAAAATTAAAAATTACCGAAAATTATCTGTAACAAAAAATCATATTTTACAATAATTTTTTATGAATAAAATTATCAACCTTTTTTATAGAAAGAAAAATTTGCAAAATTTTTCTCTACATAGAAAATTTTACGAATATTTACATAGAAAATTTTGCAAACATTTTCTCAAAGCATAAAATTAAATAAAAATTATCTATTAAAAATTAAGGAATATAAAAAAACGAAATTTGTTAAAAAAAGTAAAATTGACCAAAATTTTCTATTAAAAGAAAATTTAAGGAAATTTTTCTAAGCAAAAAATGTATGAATAATTTATAAAAGACGGAAATTTAAAAATTCTATAAATGGAAGTAAATTTTTGTAAACAGAAATTTAAGGAAAATTTCATGAAAAACGAAAGTCTGATTAAATTTTTCACTAAAAGCGATATTTACTCAAATTTTTCCACAAATAAAAATTTAACGAAAGTTTCAAAAAATTGTAATTAAATTGGTTTTGATATGAATATTTAACGAAAATTTTTTTTCATAAAATTTCAAAATCTCATTTAAATTTTTATAAAAACACAAGATTTAATAAAAATATTTAGCAAAAAATTTAGATATAAATATCTATTTTTAGCACATGTTCACTTGACTATGTTTAAGTGCTCTATTTAAGTCACATATTTAACGCAGAAATAACAGATTGATCGGTTTATTTCAAAAAGATCTTTAAGATACAATTTCTCATGAAAAATTATTAAACTGTAAATGTTGTCGATAAATTATGATAAAAATTAGAGAGAGAAGAAATTTAGCGTTAAAATGATTTGTAACACTTGACTCAAATGTTTCTTTTTAACTTGTTACGCAAAATGAACAATTTAATGGAAGAAAAAACACTTGTTGCATCTACAAACAACATTTACAACAACAAATTACAATAATAAGCAGCAAGTTAAAACAAGATTATGTTCCAAAAAGGAAACAAAAAAGAAATACAACAACGGGTGTCTCTGAATTACAAGTCATAATACTTAAATCCCGAAAAAAAAGAGTGAGGAAAAGAGAGCAAAATGCAGAAAGAGAGACCACCCAAAATATTGTAATTTGTTAGGATCATGTGGTTTAATCACCCACAATCTTAATGTAATGTTGGTCAGTTAGTAAACTGATCCCTTTTTATTAATGTTCGACTTTTACAAACGTACACAAAGAAGACAGAAGGAAGGACGAACGGACAGACGAACATAAACATAAACATACATTTAGCATTCATGGACTCTTTATCTCATCTATTTAACTCCATGTGATTCCCTCTTGCCTTTTGTCATAATAATAAAGAATTGTCGGTGTTTGTTTTGTCTTCTTGTTTTCTTATTTTTGTAGTTTTAGTCTTTTTTTACAACATTTTGCTGTATGGTTTGTTGTTGTTGTTGGAAAATTGTGTGTTCAAATGTTTTGATCACCGCCGACATAATTGTTTTGACAACAACAAACAGCCTCAACACACAAGATCACATAAACATACATCACTTTAAGTAACAACAATAACAGCTTAAGGTTTTACTCTGTTGATTGTAACGACAACAACAACAAAAACAATAAGAAAAAAAACAAAAAGGACATTCATTATTTAATGTTGTTTGCCTGTGTGAGAGAATAGTGATCAAAACATTATTGTTGTTCTATTTTTGAACATAAATAAAATTAATGGCACACAACACACACACACATAAACAATGCTAAAGAAACATTAACTAACATTCATCTATTTTCTGTCAAAAAATGTTGTAATAAATGGATTTTTATCTCATTATGACTCTTCTCTGCACATGTTGCATTTAATATCGATTCCTCTATTCCTTCTGTTATAGATCATTTTTTGATTGAGAGAGAGAGAGAGAGAGAGAGAGAGAGAGCGAGAGCAAGAAGGATTTATTTATTACCAAATATGTAGTGAAAGTGCAATAGATTTAAACAGGTCTTTGTTGTATTTATTGTTATTATCATCATCGGACATTAAAGTGTGATGACTGACTTTGGTGTCGGCAAGATTCAATTAAATCAAAGTATCAGCAGGAGTTTCTTCTTTTTTCTTCTCCCATTTGTTGTTGTTTTTCTAATGGAATTTATTTTTAACTTTTTGTAATTTTTTGTAAAGTCATCATTTTACAAATGGAGTTTTCTTTTGGTAAAATAACTAATATTTTGTTTTACAAGAAAAGGATATTTTGGCTTTGATTTATTTGTTCTCTTTTATTGGAAAAAAATATTATTTTTTTCAAAAATTAATTTTATTTTAACACTGAAGCAGAAAATTCAAAACATTAATTTTCTTTTTTTTGAATTTCAAATTTATATCAATTTTAGTTTGGGAGAGAAGGCATATTAAGGCACAAAATATGGCGTTTTAAAAACTAGTTAAGTTTAACGTAAAACGTTTTCTAGAATTTATATAAATTAACGTTGTCGTCCTGTGCTCCTAAACTTTAATTAAATTCATTTCTCTCCAACTATTATGTGTCTTTCAAAGCTAATTTATGAATCCCTTATGAGGCACATGAGCTTGTGGGAGACACCGTTATACACACAATTCCCCAATAATTCCTAAGCTATTTATATGATCCTGCTTTAAAGCTGAATTTAAACAATCGGAGTTTATTTTTGGAAATTATTTCCTTATTTCTCAAACATGTTAAAATGTTGCTAAAACCCAAATTGGTTAAGCATTCAAAGATTAACTGGGAGAACTGCCCGTTATTAAAAACCCTGGTTTAGGTATAATGAATGGTCCACACGATGTTTCATAAACCCCAAAAATTAAAGTATTTTAAAAAGAGCTCTCAATACAGCAGAATGATTAAACCTTGATCAGGCACATTTCGCAACTTCCTGCTTAAGAATTTTATGTTGCTGATGCACAAGATAATATAAATGAAAAGTTTTGAACATTTTCGTCAAATTTTCTTATTAAAAAAAAATTACTAAATATTTTTTGTAGAAAATTTATTTTCGAAGAAATTTTTAGTTAAATTTTCTTTTTGTTTTTTTTTCGAATTTTCATTAAATTTTCTATATAGGAAAATTTGATAAATTTTCTTTCTAAAGAACCTTTTGGTAAATTATCATTTTATATATGAAATGTCGAATTTTTTCGTTGAAAATTTTTAGTTTTTTTTTAATTTACGGCAAATTTAAATATCCTTCGTTGGGAGTATTATGCGTTTATTCGCTTAGTGCTATCACCCTTTTCGAATTAAAATTACTTCCTGATTCTGTCCCTTCGTCTGGCTGTCCATGTAAAACTCATCAAATTAAAGGTCTTAGTTTTGAAGATATCTCCATGGTACGTAGTATTATTGCAGTTAATTATGATCGTTTCACTATTTCATATAGGCCCCATACAAATATCTCTAATGTAAATGGTCCATATATATTTAAACTCTTATTATAATAAAACTAATAAAACAAATATTATTATTTTTTAAATTCCATCTTGTAACCAAAATCTTGTCTGAAATGTATTTTTCTCAAGTCTGACATACAATATTGTTTGTACAAAATTCTCTCATTTTATTTTCAATAAAATAACAAAAATTGTTGTGTGAGGAAAAAATATAAATGAAGAAATTTTTTGTAAATAACTATAACTTGAAAACTGACTGATAGACAGCCAGATAGACAGACGAACATGTTACTTCAAACTTCATTATGAGTATGACCATAATAAAGGCAGCTGTTAAAATGGCTTAAAAGTTCACATAATGGCAAAAGCCAATTTGGGTCAAATAAATAAAGAATGAAGTATTTTGAAGTGTTTAAAAATAAACTTCAACTTTAAGTTAAAACTGAAAGATAGAAAATCCAAGACAAAAACCAAATTCTAAAAATCATTACTCATTTCGTTAGTGACAAATACATTTATTATCCTCTTGATCTTTTTAAATTTTAAATAAAAATAATTTTTATTTTTATTATATTTCGTTGGAATAGTTCACTTCAAATCGGATCTCATTTTAATTTAATTTCTATAATTCTCTTTCAATTACCGATCTTTTACCACCATCTTTACACTTCAGATCTTTTTTCAATTATTTATTTTTTTATTATTGTTTTTTCTATTTTATTCATCTTTTGGCTTCATATTTTATTTAATTATATTTATTTCATAATTTATCCTCAATTAACTTCACAAATTCCTTCCCTCGTTTTACTCTTTAATTATAAGTTGCTTATTTTTTTTTCAAAATCTTATAAAAAAGTTATTATTACAATTATTCAGCTTCTTTAATTTTATCATTTTTGAAATCTTTTATAGAGTTTTATAATTTAACATTTTATGACTTCTTTTTATTTCAAGTTTTGCTATAATTTTAGTTTATTTCTTTAATTATAGTTCTTTTTCTACTTCTAATCACCATTTAGAATTTACTTGATCTTTTTAGCTAAAACCTGTGATTTAAAGCTTTAAAATAATAAAAAGCTTAAGAAGAAGAATTAAATGCGATTGTAAATCTTATTAATATTGAATATTAAAAAAATAATGATAATTTTAATCTAAAATTTAAAGTGAATGAACTGATAATTATTTTTAGAATAAAATCTCTTATAAGTTATAGAGAAAGTACCAGGTTGGGGAATTTTTTTCTAATAAGAAAATAAGTTTAATGTTCCTTTTATTTTAATTAGAATCAAACATTTTTTAATCAAATTTTTACTAAAATTTCTAAATTTAAATTTTTACAAAAATGAAAAAAAACTATAAATTCAAATTAACACAAATAATAAAAAATTTCATTAAAAGTTCTTAATTTCAGTAAAATTTGTCATTTTTCTCTTTTTTTAAAATTCTCATTTTCGTTAAAATTTCACAATTTCACTAAAATATCGCACTTTCACTTAAAATTCATTTTTCGATAAAAAGGCAAATTTTCAGTTTAAATTTTCAGATAACTTAATGAGATGTGGTATATTTAAAATTGCTTTGGGCCAAGGACAATGTCTATTAAAATTGATCATGTTCGGCCTAATTTTCAGGGGTTCAAGCTATAAAACTCATCGATATAAAAATATATTTTAATAAAATCGGTACAAATAGATTTTGCATAAATCGGAAAAATTCGAGAATCGGTTTACACTGTAGCTTTCATACTGACCTTATTCAGCAAATCAATTGAATATTCAAAAATCTCCAAAAATTTTCATATTGTGATAATATTTCGAATGTTTAAGATTCTCTGAAACGATCCTCTTATTGCCCTTAAATAAATCCTAATTCCTAGAATCACATCAAATGGCAGATATCTCTTATGAATTTGAGTTTCATAAAAATACTTTATATAAGCACAAATCATAAAATCTAATACTTCGAGGGTCGGTTCATAATTTTTAATACTTCTGTTAATATGTAATGAGTTTTAAGCGACACTCTTACTTGTTTAACGTCACATTTATTACAATTTCCAGACATTAAGTAAAATGATAAGAGGTTTTCTAATACAGTGCACACGAAAAGTAAGTTTTTTTTATAAAATTCACAAAGTTCTTGAAATTTCTGTACAAATATTTTTTTTGAAATATTTTCAAAATACGAAATTTTATATTCTGTGGTATAGAAGAGTTTAAATCATTTTACTTTTGTTTATTACTGTATCTTAGGCTCACGTTAAAATGATGTTAAATTATTTATGTTAAAATGTAAGAAAAAGAAGAAAATCATGTGCTTATTAAATAATTTATTTAAGTGCATCATTTAAATTAATGAAAATGTAGTTATGAAAACACCTTAATGGGATCCATAATAAAAACCACTTTTCATAAAATATGCCAACCAACAACGTCAAAGACGTTATGTTATACATTTATAGGAATATCTTTTTGCAGGAGTAAATATTAAACAATAAGAAGTAGTAAAACAAAATATAATAAAAGTTAATTTAAAGTTATTTTAATAATAAATATATTAACATTTAAGACAATGAACATATTTATTTTTGTAACGCAAGAAGGCGGAAGCACAGTGTTTCTAAATTGATTTTTTTTGAAAATAATTCCGTAATTTTTAAAGTATTAGAAGCATTTTAATGAAACTTCAATTAGATGTTGCTGCAAAAACATTTAAATACATGATTCTATTAACAAATTATATTAATTTGATTTAAAAAATTGATTTGTTTTTTTTTTTTTTCGAAAAAGGTGGCAACATATATTGACTGTTAAAACCATTTTTTGTTCTGAACTTTATATGTTTATTGCATTATAAAGAAATATAAAGATTTCTTACTGAACGGTGGATCATTTCAGTTAAAACATAAAAATTTTCAATATGATGTATGTCACATGGAATTTTGGAATTTTTAAATTCCCTGATTCATGCATTTCTTGCAGAATGATCTTTATTGCGATAGTGAAAAGAAATAAAATTTTTAAAAATGATTTATATGGATTGAGATTTTGGATATTTTTATACGGAAACTAGGAATTTTTCAATTCTCTGATTCATGGACAAGTTCATACAAATAATATTGAAATTTTAAGTTAATATCGTTATTTGTTCCAGTTTTATTAAGGTTTAAATATTATCTTTTGTCTTCCCGTGTGTAACGTTAGGAAAGTATATAAGTTATTGCATCAATTCAAAATCAGATTTGATAAAACTATATTCTTCTGTTTGTCCGTCTGTTCGCTTATCTGTCCGACTGTTTGTTTGTCTGTCTGTCTTTTTTTGTCACGTCTGCAATAATTGACAGAGCTTTATGAATGGCCTGAGTATTTGATATAAACCTGAGAAGTTTCTTATCTAAAACCAACAAAATCGGTTTAGTATGTTAAGAGATATAGACCGATATCTGAGACAACCTTTGAATTAAAGTTAAATCTTCCTTAAACTTGTAAATTAAAAGTAGACAAATAAAATAACATTTCTTCATAATCTTAAGAAATATATACTTCATTACTATTTCAAAAATTATCAAAATCGGTTCAGTAGAAAAAAAGTTATTATAAAGTAAAACGTTTACATATTGTATAACTTAGTGAGTGTATGTGTATGTGTGCTTATATAAACATAACGTATTTACTTCATATGCAGTTGTGCTGAAAATCCAACTTAAACAAAACTTCCTCTACTCAAATGTTGTTAATTTCGATTCATTTTTACTGGAAACCAATTTTGAAACACTGTGCGAAGAACAAGAAGAAGAGAAGGAGGAGTGTTATTTCTCTTTTACTTTTAAAAGGTGGTTGTTGATAATTCACGCATAAAATTACCATCCTTAATCGTCCAAATAATGGCCTCCAAAAATAAGTCAACTTTACAATAATAAATATGTATGAATGAGTGACCGAAAATGGGGAAAAATACAAATTATTATTAATAATTAGGTTATCGTTTCTTTAGTTTTTAGCTTTTCTCTCTTATCACAAAATTATGCTTTTTTATGTTTAATACAAGTTTTTCATTTATTATTATGTTAATAAAGAACATTTTCATAAATTTAAGTCTTTTCGATGGTCCAACGACTGACTCAGTTGGTTGTCTTGACTTGTGTTCAAATATTTTCTGGGTGGAGTTTTTTGTTATTAATTCTTTTATAAAAAAAACCATAAATATGTGTTTTCCATATCATTTTCGTTTTTTGTATAATTTTGCCATTAATCACACCTCAACTTTAAAAATGATGGAAAAAAAAGAAAAAAAACTGGTAGTTGTACATTATTATTAACATTTTATGTTCTTTTTGCTTCAAACCCTCCTCCTTGAAGAACAGAAACTACAATTTAACATAATTGTTATATTTTAATATTTTAATTAAAGTTAATATTTATTTATTACTCCGGCAAGAAAAAAATCTTCTAAATGACTTTAAAAGACAAATTCCCAGAGTTTATTTTGAAACCCAAATATTTAACAATTTTAATTCATTTTGCAATTTTAACTAAATTCCAAATCTTTTGTATTTTTTTCATAACAATTAAGAGAGAAGAAAAGTATTTAACTGAATTTATCAGCAAAATAATTAAAGGTTAATACAAACTATTTTAAATGATATGTGAAAATCATGTAAATCGTTTTGTTTAACAAATTTGTTTAAAAAGCACTTTCGAACAAATTTTACACTTATGACTCGGAAAACGAACTTTTTTTCATTAAAAATTAAAAAAAATCTAAAAAATAACATTTTAAAACAATATCTTTTCTACTGTGTGATAGCTTTAAAGATATAGAGTGGATAGGAACAGGGAGAAAGGTAGCCCTCACAAAAACCAAATTGATTAACAAATATCTAATGAATTCTTACAATATAAGTTTTAAAATATTTTTGTAATCATGCTACAATGAGAAAGTCCTACTAAAAATATAGGACGAGTTGAATCAGTGAAAGAGATACCCCCATTTACTGGACAAATGCAATGCAAAGAAGAATTTAATTTTTAATGAAAAAATGTTTATTTGTTTTTCATAAAAATTTCACGAAAAGTTTATTATAAAAATTCATTATAAAAAGCTAACGAAACATTTCTCCAAAAGTTTTCTCGAAAAGAACAATTATCGCAAATTTTCTCGAAATAGAAAATTCTTCGAAAAATTTCTCTTAAATGAAAATTTGTCAAAATAAAAAAGAAAATTTACCAAAAATTTTCTCTTAAAAGAAAATTTATTAAAAAATTCTCTTAAAAATATATTAAAAATTTTATCAAAAGTTTTCTCTTAAAAAAATTTAACAAAAGTTTTCTCTTTGAAATTAATTTAAAAAAATCTTGCATAGAAAAAATATTTGCCTTAATGTTTTAGTTTTAGGACCGTTTACTGGGTCTCTAGTTTAGTATTTATTTTATCGTTTTATTTAAAACATTTGACAGTTTATGTTGGCATTAATGCGATTATCAAACAGTCAAATGGCCATATAAGGTTGTCAACTAATTAGTAAAATACTTTAAAATAAGTTTTAGTTTAGCTGCTGCATTTAATTAATATAAACACGTTCAGCAATACAAACGACTCTCGACATCTGAATAAAACTACTGAAATAAGTGAACCCCGAAAGAAAGAGCAAAAAACTAAAATAGTAACTAATTGGCTTTAAAATGCAAAAAAAGACACCAAACAAATCTCATAGAAGAAAAAAAAAGCAAAAATAATCACCTAAAGAAACCATCAGCAGCTTTTGACTTTAAAATAAAAAATTGGCATTAAATAACGATTTAGATCACCTTTTTTCTCTTCCTTTTTTGTTTGTTGTTGTTGTTGGCCTTTTGGAACTATTGTTTACCTTCCCAAATACAGAAACCGAAAAATAGAATTAATTTCTTATTTTTGGTCTCAAAGTAAACAATTCCAGGATTTTTGCTAGTTTTTCTTCTTGGCAGCCAAACAAATCGTGAGTAAGAGTTTTGTATGACACCAAAGATAAAGATCCCATTTGATACATATGTTAGTTAACAAATAAGAGAGTTAAAGTCAAAAATAGTCTTTTAAGTTAACTAACACTTTTTTACAAAAAAAAAAAAAATAATAATAAAATAAAACATAATAAAATATTTGAAATAAATTTAAAACTCTGGAGGGGGAATGAAATTCTAATTTTTTGTTTTAGATTTTTAAAAAAGGTGTTTTTTCTTCTTTGCTAAAGTAAAGGAGTTTTTAAATAAAATGCCAAATGTCTGTAATTAGTTGAACATTGAACAATAAATAATTTTTTTTTTAATTTTGAAAATTTTAGGACGTTAAATAAGAACGTATGTTTTCTCTTGTGTGTTTGTTTTTGAGTTATAAAATTTGCTCAGCAGGATACGAGAAAACGAGAGAGAAAATAAGGAATTCTGCCTCAATGTTGTTTCTAACCTTAAAAAATACTCTTACACATTTTGCTCAGTGAGCGTTTGAAAATCCTATTAATTAGTTTTGGTCAAAATATTATGGCAACATAAACAGTTGGGTTTTCGAATAATTGCCTTAATTGTGGGTGGTCAAAAAATGGTAAAATAAAAAAACTGAAATAAGTGTTTTTACCAATTTATCTTATTTTCTAATAATATTCACTTCTAATATGATTAATTTTTGCCAGGATAACACGATCAGATTGGTTTCATGACATGGTTATAAGGATATGATTAAACTAAGTCTAAGATGATTGTTATAACCATATTCTTATTAAGTATTTAAAAAAATAATTAACCTGGAGATGCCAGAGAAAGTAATTCTAATGTTTACATTTCTCTTTGCAGGGAAGGTTATTCCTATAAGATCCTAATATGCAAAAATGCCTAAAAGGCACTTCTAAGACACTTTATACTTCATCTAGATCAACTTTACCGCTAAGGGGTTAGTTCCAGAACCCTCTTCAATTCAATTAGGTATATCGCCCACTCTCCCAATGGCTTTTAGCAATAAAAACATTTGTAAGAATTATTATTTTAAAAAGTGAAGAACATTGATAATTTGTAATTTCTTTGATCTTACAGGTTCTCCTTAAAAAACAATCTTTATAATTTCTCAAATAAACCCACTAACGCCTCCACTATTATTGAAATCATAAACTCAATAAATTCTCAAAGAACTTTAATTTCTTTTTATAATAAACAAATTAAAACATTTCTTATTTTTACTCTTTTCCCGATACCGATCAAATCATCTCTATTGTTTTTTCCTGATGATGCACTCAGATGTTTGAAATCATAAAATGCAATTGCACCTTAAAGGAAAACAATTTAAAGTTATACTTAATAAAATCTTTTCATTTTGTAAAAGTAATAATAATTTCAAAAAAAAAAAAAAATGAGAGAAAAAACTTTAATAAGAAGAAAACAATCTTTTAGTGTTAAATAAACTGATGCAGCACCACTCAATTTTAAAGGCACATAAGTGATCATGGTAGATGATGCTCTTCATCATCGTTCTAAGGATGGTTATGGTTAATAATGTAAAATGCGCCGCATAAAGGTGAAGGCATAATTAGGGTTTGCGAAACTTACATGAAATGATTAAAGTAATGAATCAGAATGGATTTGGGAGATATTGATCCTAATACCAGAGAATTTTTATTCTCTGGAATTTTATCAGAAAAACCAAACCAAAAAAGAAATTTTTGTTTCCGGTTTTAGTGAAGACGATTTCATTTCAAATACTGAATCTTGTTTAGGAATTGTATAGATCAATTAGAATGAAACAGCCTTAAGGCATCAATACTTCTAAGGGAAAAAGGATAGTTAAATGTTAAACCAAGGTGAAGCGTTATGGAAGTTCATGAATAAAAGTTGTCCAGGAGCGATTCAGAACTTAGACGCGAATAGGATTTTTATAAAATGTTCCTAAAATATTTTATAAGGATTATTAGTGAATTCCTAAAACTAAAAAAACCCACTAATTCAAATCCTACAAACCCTTTAACAATGATTACAACGTATGAAAAATACTTGAAGACGCAATAATGAAGAAGATGAAGGAAGGCGAGCAGCCAAACAGCCAGCCAGCTTAAACCAACCAGTCAGAGATGAAAATTGAGTATGAGAATGGAGTGTTTGCTTATTGCCGCAGGCTTTAAAAGTGTTGGTTGCACTTTAATAACCATAATGGCGGGCACGATTTATGTTTCAATTTTGTTAAACTTTAAACACAAAACAAACCAATTTTAGACCACAACAATAATACAGAGCAACAACAACAACATAAACTCTCCTCTCCATATAGTCATAATAAACCTCAAGCACATCATCACCATTTTTTCTTCTTTTTATACGAAAAATAAAAAAATAAAACATATTTTTCCAAAACCGTCTTTAAAGCATATTGGCCAAGTTAGTTAAAATAAAGCAAAATTATCATCATCATCCTTTACATAACCAGCGTGGTAATCAAATGAGTGGTTTTTTCGTATCTTTTAGATTCAGATTCTACGCCAGCATGCGCTCATAATGAAACGTTTTGTGTGTGTAAAGATATAAACGTGTGTATGATGGGATGAGGTTGCTTTTTTTTCGTCTTTCTCAAACAACAATAACTAAATATTACAATTTTACTCTTTTTCATATTATTACAGATTTTTTTCACTATTGTAGTTGTTGTTTTCATTTATTAGTTATGACAGAAGTAAAAAGGACTTAAATCAAAAATTTTAAACAGATTTCTGAAATTTTTTAATCTGAAATTAAACTAAGAAGTGAAAAAAAATTTTAATCGATTTATTAGTTATTATGTTTAATGTCTGAGAAATGAATGTAAAAAGGTCTCTAAGCTTTTAAAGGTCGACCGTCAAACTGTTCCACATATTATTAAACGCACAATTCCTCCAAATAGAAAACCTGGTTCAGGTAGAATAAATGATATATATGATGTTTCTAATGCCAAGTGCTCGGACTATTTGATAGGAAAAGTTACAAAGCTAAAAGGTTGCAAAAAATACGCAGCAAGACTCAAGGGAAAGCTGCAAAATGGGGCCAAATTAAATTCAAATTCTAAAAGTATTTAATCAAACATTTTATGTTTTGATACTCCCAGGAATGTTAAAGAAAAGCTCAGGTCCCAAAAGTTGTAAAAATTTCCAGAAAGTTATTGGTATAATGGAACCGATGGAAAAGATGTTATTGTATTTTACAATAAAAATTAAAAAGTTTGTTCGATAAACTTTATAAAATCGTATTAATACTAAGTAAAACTTTGGTCCCCTCCGGAAAATTTTGTTCATATCAAAGACATTTCTGGGATAAGTGAAAGACGTAATATTCCATGTCATAAGTGTGCAGCAGAATCCGCCCTCTGGAACTAAAACAATTAGAAAATACATTTGGTAATGACCAAAAAAACCATTTTAAGATCACAGTGCAATGGATAATCTTCTCGATTTCATTCCTTTCAATATCTCTCTCATAAACTCTTTTTCATTCATTTTATTCTTTTGTTTTTTTTTTGTTGTAATACATAATGATTTATACGAATATACGATTTAAGTTTTTATTCCTCCTTTCCTTTATAAGACTTGTACGATTTAGTGGCTTCAAGTGGTGTAATCAGGCTCTAAAGGTTAATACGTGTCTTTATTTGAACACACAAACTCACTTAACAAATTAAATAGTTCAAGTACTTTCATACTCAACATTTTTTTCTTTTATTTTATATCAAAAAAAATTTATGCCATAATTATAATGAAGAAAATATTTATTATATATGAAAACTTATACTTAACTTCAGAGAGGGGAATTTCAGATAAAAAGGCAAAAACACAGAAAAAAAGAAACAAATTGTTTAACTTCTCTTATTAAAATAATAAAATTTTATGTTTATATTCAACCATCATACAATTGAATTATAAAATTTATAAAACGACTGAAATTAACTCCATCAGCAGCAGCAAAAATAACTATTTACAAATTGGGGCCAACAACAAAAACAACACGAGAAACGTTTTATGATTCGCTGAAAGTTGGAAAATTATATGAGAAGATGAAACGAAAATAACTCATAAATTTTTATAATTTAATTTAATCTACTAAAATAATTTTTTTTAATAATTTATTTAGTTTTTTTTTTTTTTTTTTTTTTTTTTTGTAAAACGTTTTACAACCACAAGTAGTTCAAGAAAAAGCTTCGTTTCAATTTAGTTTTCTACTAGGAGAAAATCTAAAAGTCGTCTTTTTAGTGAAAATTTTGCATAATTTTCTTGTTTTAGAACATTTTCATAAATTTTTTATAGAGAAATTTCTTTTCAGAGAAAATAAATTTTAATTCAGAGAAATTTTTTTATAAAATGTTTTAATTAGAAAAAAATTTTATAAAATTTTTATAAAATTTTGCTTTTAGAGAAAGTTTTCATAAAATTTAGCTTATAGATAAAATTTTCATAAAATTTTGCTTTTAGAGAAAATTTTCATAAAATTTCGTTTTTAGAGAAAATTTTCATAAAATTTCGTTTTTAGAGAAAATTTTCGAAATTAGTTAAAAAAATTTCTGTGAAGACAGAACTTTCTCCGTTTAGAAAAATTTTCCTCTTTAAGACAATTTTCAAATAATCTAGAGAAATTACTTTCTTTTAGAGAAAACTTAATAAATTTTCTTTTAGAGAAAATTTAATAAATTTTCTTTTAGAGAAAACTTAATAAATTTTCTTTTAGAGAAAATTTAATAAATTTTCTTTTGGAGAAAATTTAATAAATTTTCTTTTGGAGAAAATTTAATAAATTTTCTTTTGGAGAAAATTTAATAAATTTTCTTTTGGAGAAAATTTAATAAATTTTCTTTTAGAGAAAATTTGATAAATTTTCTTTTAAAGAAAATTTGATAAATTTTCTTTTAGAGAAAATTTGATAAATTTTCTTTTAGAAAAACTTTAAAAATGTCTTTCAGAAAAAAATTAATAAAGTTTCTTTTATAGAAAATTTTATAAATTTTCTTTTAGAGAAAATTTAATAAGTTTTCTTCTAGAGAAAGTTTAATAAATATTCTTTTAGAGAAAATTTAATAAATATTCATTTAGAGAAAATTTAATAAATTTTCTTTTAGAGAAAATTTAATAAATTTTCTTTTAGAGAAAATTTAATAAATTTTCTTTTAGAGAAAATTTAATAAATTTTCTTTTAGTGAAAATTTAATAAATTTTCTTTTAGAGAAAATTTAATAAATTTTCTTTTAGTGAAAATTTAATAAATTTTCTTTTAGAGAAAATTTAATAAATTTTCTTTTAGAGAAAATTTATTAAATTTTCTTTTAGAAAATTTATTAAATTTTCTTCAAAAAGAAAATTTATTAAATTTTCTCTAAAAGAAAATTTAATAAATTTTCTCTAAAAGAAAATTTAATAAATTTTCTCTAAAAGAAAATTTATTAAATTTTCTCTAAAAGAAAATTTATTAAATTTTCTCTAAAAGAAAATTTATTAAATTTTCTTTTTGAAGAAAATTTAATAAATTTTCTTTTAGAAAAATTTATATTAAATTAAAATTTATATTAAATTTCTTTTTAAAATAATATTTCATAAAAATTTCTTTTTATAGAAAATATTCATAAAATTTTCTTATAGAAAATGTTTATTATAGAAAATGTTCATCGAATTTTCTTATTATGGAAAATTTTCATAAAATTTTCGTTTTATAGAAACTTTTCATAGAATTTTTTTATAGAAAATGTTCATAGAATTTTCTTTTTATAGAAAATTTTCATAGTAATTTCTTTCTATAGAAAATTATTATAGATTTTTTTATTAAAATTTCGTTTTTAGAGAAAATTTTCGAAATTAGTTAAAAAAATTTCTGTGAAGACAGAACTTTCTCCGTTTAGAAAAATTTTCCTCTTTAAGACAATTTTCAAATAATCTAGAGAAATTACTTTCTTTTAGAGAAAACTTAATAAATTTTCTTTTAGAGAAAATTTAATAAATTTTCTTTTAGAGAAAACTTAATAAATTTTCTTTTAGAGAAAATTTAATAAATTTTCTTTTGGAGAAAATTTAATAAATTTTCTTTTGGAGAAAATTTAATAAATTTTCTTTTGGAGAAAATTTAATAAATTTTCTTTTGGAGAAAATTTAATAAATTTTCTTTTAGAGAAAATTTGATAAATTTTCTTTTAAAAAAAATTTGATAAATTTTCTTTTAAAGAAAATTTGATAAATTTTCTTTTAAAGAAAATTTGATAAATTTTCTTTTAAAGAAAATTTGATAAATTTTCTTTTAAAGAAAATTTGATAAATTTTCTTTTAGAAAAACTTTAAAAATGTCTTTCAGAAAAAATTTAATAAAGTTTCTTTTATAGAAAATTTTATAAATTTTCTTTTAGAGAAAATTTAATAAGTTTTCTTCTAGAGAAAATTTAATAAATATTCTTTTAGAGAAAATTTAATAAATATTCATTTAGAGAAAATTTAATAAATTTTCTTTTAGAGAAAATTTAATAAATTTTCTTTTAGAGAAAATTTAATAAATTTTCTTTTAGAGAAAATTTAATAAATTTTCTTTTAGTGAAAATTTAATAAATTTTCTTTTAGAGAAAATTTAATAAATTTTCTTTTTGAAGAAAATTTAATAAATTTTCTTTTTGAAGAAAATTTAATAAATTTTCTTTTTGAAGAAAATTTAATAAATTTTCTTTTAGAGAAAATTTAATAAATTTTCTTTTAGAGAAAATTTATTAAATTTTCTTTTAGAGAAAATTTATTAAATTTTCTTTTAGAGAAAATTTAATAAATTTTCTTTTAGAAAAATTTATATTAAATTTTCTTTTAGAGAAAATTTAATAAATTTTCTTTTTGAAGAAAATTTAATAAATTTTCTTTTTGAAGAAAATTTAATAAATTTTCTTTTTGAAGAAAATTTAATAAATTTTCTTTTAGAAAAATTTATATTAAATTAAAATTTATATTAAATTTCTTTTTAAAATAATATTTCATAAAAATTTCTTTTTATAGAAAATGTTCATAAAATTTTCTTATAGAAAATGTTCATTATAGAAAATGTTCATCGAATTTTCTTATTATGGAAAATTTTCATAAAATTTTCGTTTTATAGAAACTTTTCATAGAATTTTTTTATAGAAAATGTTCATAGAATTTTCTTTTTATAGAAAATTTTCATAGTAATTTCTTTCTATAGAAAATTATTATAGATTTTTTTCTATAAAAAATGTGCATAGAATTTTTTTCTATAGAAAATATTTATACAAATTTCTTTCTCTATACAAAATTTAACTTCAAAATTTTATCTTTATGGATTTTTTATTTTATTTTTATCAAAAATTTTATTCAAAATTAAAATTTTGTAGAAAATTTTCAATTTTAATTTTTAATTTTGTTTTCTTTATTGAAAGTTAACTAAATAATAATGAATTTGATTGAAAAATTATTGATTTTACAAAATCATAAATAATCCTGATTTTAAATCAAAATTTTTAATAAACACGCAAATTTTTCCCCTTTTCCGCTGTATTATCTTCTTTTCACTCAAATTGCTGATTTAATATTATTTTTTTCTCTTAAAGACTCGTGAAAATCATTATCATTTTCATTTTTATTAAAATATTTATGATTTTTATGAATTGTTTATGGATTTTGATAAATAAAAACAAATATTTTCACTTAATCTTTTATTACAAAAAAGAGAAAAAATAAAATGTTAATAATTTTCGTCTACAATTTTCACTGCCAAAAAAATATTGAAACCACAAAATCGTCTTTATAACAAAATCCGCTGGAAAAGAGGTGAATAAAAAATCTATGAGGGCGTTTGTGTGTTAGACAAACAGGCGGTCAGAGATTTGTTTGTTCGTTAATTTTAGGAAGAAAAAAAGTTAAAAATTTTCAACTTTAAATTGAGCAGTTGTGATATTTTATGTTTACAAACACACGGACCTGAGCCAAACGATCGCGATCGTTTTTTTGTAAGTGCAATGGATAAGAGCAGAAGGTTGGCTAACTGACTGCCTCAATGACTTGATGGAATGAATAAGTGAATGAATGTTTGGATGTTTGGATGGATTATTTTTCATATACAATTTTCAATTTTAATCGTGTAATCATAATAGTCGGTTGGATTACATAGCAGCACGTAAAATAACTTAACCAGTATTTAACCTTTTTGCATCGATAGTTGTTGATTCTTTGTTGCGGCCAGTTGCGTCTTATTGAACATTAAAATTTTTAGTTGATTATGATCATCATCATCATCGTCATTATTTTGTGGATTTATGTTCGATTTATGTTGTAAGCAGTTTGTATTTATGTTATTTGCCAGGATGAACAATCGATTTAACAATCGATTGTTTATAGTTTTTTTTCTTTTTTGTTTTTGTTTATAAACATTGTTAGACTTCTTTAAAACTTAGTTTAACTTGAATGATTTCCGTTTAAGCATTTTAGCGATTATTTTTTTTAAAATCGCATTCAAGAGTTAAAATTATATTCTAACAGTGTTTTTGGTTTTGAAGCGGCAAAATAGACGATAATTTACAATTGTTATTACATGTTATTATTTTAGATTAATGGAAATTTTTTAAGATCATTTAAAGAGATTTATTTCTCGAAATAAATATATTTGAGGCAACAAAGTAATATATATTTCAAAAATAGGAATTTTGAGGTTATAGAAAAAAATGTTTGAAAATATGAAATATGCACAAAATCTGGTCAATTATTAGCATATGAAATACTACATAATACCCTAAACTTTTTTATTTATTTGGAGGTATACATCATTTCTTCCATAATTATAGGTTAATAATACCAAAGAATTTTGCATCTGTTTTGATAACATATTAATTTCCCATTTATATCCCCATTTTGGTACATTTCTTGTATACAAATTTATTTACACTGACTGCTAAATTATGTTTCCTAAGTAGATCGAATTTTAAAAATCCCATCTTTAGGCTGTAGTATGATAATCAATCAGTCTATCATTCAGTTAAAAGAGATCACTTTAAATCATCAAATCCCGTGTCATATTTTAATCCCTTAAATCACTTGTATTTACTTTATTCCCCCTTAGAATATATAAGCATATCTCTATGTTAAGAGCAGCTAATCCATTTAGATCCCAGAATTATTATTAACTCTTGATAAATGATTTCATTGCTGCTTTGTTGCTTATTAATGACAAGAACTATAGTATGTTCCTGAACGAGGCTTCCGAATTCTTTTAGGGAAATAGGAGAACATTTGTGATCATTTTGATTTAAAGCTTTGTTATATTAAAATTATTATTTTCAAGTCACTATCTTTCCCATGAAATAAAGTCGTTCTAAAAATTTTTACACAGTCCTTTAAAAATAGCCATGTTAGACACTTTCATAAACACAACTTCCTTATATTTGTGTGAAGGGGGTGAATGAGTTTGGTGGCCCACGCCATGCCATCGATTTAAGATTTCATTTGAAAGTATATAGTAGTTCCAATGTTACAGAATTATTTCCAAATAGAAAAAGTTAATCAGAAATTTCTGCACTTTTTATAAATTTCAATGTATTTCAGTTATTATAATTAATTTTACAAAAAAATCATAAAAATTTTAAATTTTATCCAAATAACTATTAATCCCCTTTATGCCCTCATCCATTTAACTATACTACCATTATTTTAGTTCAACACTTAAATGAGCCATAATTCTTATTTCTCACTCTGCCTACAAAATTTCCTTTAATTAACAAAAAAACTTGTTTGATCTCCTCTTGCATCTCCTAAAACCGAAACTAAAGTTTCTTTACATTAAAACTAAGATAAACAGATAAAGAGTTAATAGCCAAATAACTATCTTGATTAGTATTAAAGTAACGAACGAACAAAAGAACCAACGTCCAAAGTAACCAATTAACTTGGCTAAAAATAAATAACGAAACGAGTGAAAAAAAATCCTACAAAATTAACAAAAACAAACTTTGACTGAAGTAATTTTAGAAACAAACAAGTTTTCTTAAGATCTTTAGCAATTATTAATGGTTCATTCGCAAAGATCCTTTTTGACAGCTAAACTTACAGGACAAGTTTCAAAAAAGCCAAAGCAATTAAACAATTATAAGCATTTTACCCTGACAAGGAGAAAAAGAAGGTAATTCAAGAATATGCTTAATAAAAAGCAAAGAGGTTTTAAACATAAAGTCATCATCATAGAACTATAAAAAAACTAAATCCCCCTTAATGCAAAAGACTCACAAATAGCGGTTCCTATCTTAAAAAACACCTTAATAATGATCAAAGCTTTTAACTTCTTTTTTCACATTTAAGCATTTTAATAGTAAAAAAGCAAAATTATGAAATGAAATCTTAATAGAGAATTATAACATTATAAAATACAAGAAATATGTTTTATTTTTTAGATCTTAAATGTTTAAAATTCATTCAATATGGTCCATCGATTAGTTGGTTCCTTGTGTGTCTGTCCAGCTGTCTGTTGGTTCATCGTATTCATATATGAATCTGGATTGTTAAATTAATGGACGGATGGATGAACATTATTTATTTTCCTTTATTTTTTTTTAAAGATGGGTCTTAGGGCGGAGTCAATAAGCACCAGGTGCGCATAACCATATAATCAAACTAAACTTATACAAACACATGCGTACACACTCAAAATAACATGATGAATCCATATATGATAATAAACACACATTTAATATAATTCGATATCCCTAGACATGATATAAAGGAGTTAAATCATTGCGAAAAATTAAAATTGTTTATGATGTCGTAATTAAAAGAGAATTTTCGAAAAAATCGAAATTTAGTGGACATTTTCTAAAAAAAGGTCTAAATTTAATAAACATTTTCTAATAAATACAATTTTACCATATGTAATAAGCGTTACCAACCCTCTTACATCGTGAGACATCGCCTTCAGTACCTTCGGCAAATGATTTGTATCTTTTCAGAAATTCCCTTCATAATGGTGTGAATCTGTCTAAATTCCCTAAACTAACAAATCCACATCAGTGTATTCTTTTCTGCCAAAGATTCCTACTGACCACGATAATGCGGTCGCAAGTAATTTCTAAGGTTATAATTCTGCTGACCCCCTTTTACTAGGCAGGTATTCCATACAGGACAGTTATCTTAGGAACGGTCATGATAAATATACACCACATAGGAATTATTAATACCGAATCAGAGGCAGAAAAGAAAATTTCATAAAATTTTTCAAAAAGAGAAAATTTTCTGAAAATTATCTTAAAAAAAGAAACTTTCATGAAAATAAAAAAAAAGAAAACAAAAACATAATATCGTGAAAATTAAAATAAAAAATATGAAATTTTTCTATAAAAAGAAATAATTCTTAAAATTTGATTATTTTACTCCTTCAAATTCTGTGATCGTATCCAATGTTCAAATAAATGATAAAGTAGTAAAAATGCACACACACACATATATATATACTCTTGAAAATAAATATATAAAACACTTATTTAATATCGGTCTTTATTAACACATACGTATGTAAGTATCTAAATGTGTATGTGTGTATATGTGATTATATACCCAAAGGTGCTCAAAATTCTTAAACCAACTATGGGTGTATGTAAATGTATTCCCGGACATTCGATTCGTTTAAGAATGTGTTTTTACTGTGAGTGTAAGTGTGTGTGAGCACTAAATTATAACATTCAGGTAGTCAGGTAACATTAAGTCCATAAGACAGATACAACACCAACAACAATAACAAATACATATAAAAACTGTTGTCTTATTTCTACAGGGTTTTTAACTTAAAATATTGAAAAGATATGAAAAAAGATGCTGTCGTTTGTTCAGTCAGTGATCTGAGGATCGGTTGGTTGTTATATTCCTGATGATGCTGCTGTTTTTGTTTTTGTAGCTTTGATCACATTTTAAATATTCACATACTCACCTTAATTTATTGCTTATTTCGAATTGGTTTAGTTTTGGTCTGATGTTTAACGTTTCTCGTTTTCGTTTTGGTTTCTTTTTTTTTTTTTTTTTGCTTTTTACTCTTAATTCTTCCTTGACGGGAACGCAACTAAAACAACAAATAGCACTCATTCTGTTAAATATTTCATTTCGTAAGATCTTTACAATAAAAACAACAACAAGAATAACAAAATAAGGATACGTATATGTTTTTATCTCTTTGCCAAGTTAATTATGTAGAGAAACGTAACGAAAAAAGCAAAATAAAATAAGACTTTTTATGTTCATTGAAGCTTTTTTAGGTAAAATTTTTTAATTTGTGGCATATGTTTATGGTCGGTGGGTCTTTGGAGTTTTTTTTTCATTACTACGTATACATACATATATGCATTTAGATCGTAAATATATATATATATATATGTCCATAATATATAAATTTATCACATAAGTAAGAAACCAAAATAAATAGAGGAACTAATCATCTTTGACATTTTCAAGTTAATTTTCTTCCAATTTTAGTCTTTTTTGTTGAGTGAAGTAATTTTGTGGCAGAATTCAATTTGATCATTATTCTGTTTCATTGTTTTTATATATAAAAAAAACTATTAAAGTTTGAGTGTTTTTTTTTTTTTTTGTTAAATTGAGGTTTCAAGTTTTTGCTGCATTTTGTTGCATATTTGGGTGATTGTTTTAAAAACAGTTGTTACCTTTTGTGGCATTAATAAATATGTATTTTTAACAATCGAACTTGCAGCAAATAAAAGCACCACTACAAAGACAATTATAATTAAATTGTTATTTACAAAAAAAAAAAAAAAAAAAAAAAAAAAAAACAATCGAAATAAAAACAGCTAAAATATTTTATACGAATGTAATTTAATACAAAAAAATTGCACATTAAAATGTTAAAAATTCAGCTAAATAAAAAACTTAATTGTTAATTTTTAATAGCAATTGCAATCACTTACACAAATTCTATAGAAAATATAAAATTTTCTATAGAAAATATCTCGCAAACATGGAGAAATTTTCTATAGAAAATATCTCGCAAACATGGAGAGATTTTCTATAGAAAATATCTCGCAAACATGGAGAAATTTTCTATAGAAAATATCTCGCAAACATGGAGAAATTTTCTATAGAAAATATCTCGCAAACATGGAGAAATTTTCTATAGAAAATATCTCGCAAACATGGAGAAATTTTCTATAGAAAATATCTCGCAAACATGGAGAAATTTTCTATAGAAAATATCTCGCAAACATGGAGAAATTTTCTATAGAAAATATCTCGCAAACATGGAGAAATTTTCTATAGAAAATATCTCGCAAACATGGAGAAATTTTCTATAGAAAATATCTCGCAAACATGGAGAAATTTTCTATAGAAAATATCTCGCAAACATGGAGAAATTTTCTATAGAAAATATCTCGCAAACATGGAGAAATTTTCTATAGAAAATATCTCGCAAACATGGAGAAATTTTCTATAGAAAATATCTCGCAAACATGGAGAAATTTTCTATAGAAAATATCTCGCAAACATGGAGAAATTTTCTATAGAAAATATCTCGCAAACATGGAGAAATTTTCTATAGAAAATATCTCGCAAACATGGAGAAATTTTCTATAGAAAATATCTCGCAAACATGGAGAAATTTTCTATAGAAAATATCTCGCAAACATGGAGAAATTTTCTATAGAAAAGTAATTGAATAGTAAAAAAAGAAGTATTCTATAAAAAAAGGGACTTACTTAGCGTAAGTATATGTCCTGTTTGTTATTATTTGTTTGTGCTATTTAAGCGTCACTTTGTCTACTAAATAATGGTCATGAAGGCTTTTTTAAGTCCGGTCAATGCTAAAGGTCCTCTGTCTACTACTCTTCGTTTAAATCTTTCGTCTACATTTGTTAAGCATCTTTACCATTGTTTCGATGTTATTCGAATGACGTCTTCTTGTAAAAAATATCTTGTATTTTATTTAATCGTACTTCAAACTAAGAAGAAAACATGATTTTATTTATTTTCGTATCTTTTAGTTTGTTGTGCAAAAAATGCTTTGAAATATACAACAAATAAGATGAATAGATTTTAGTATTTTTATATTCTTGGCGGTGTTGATACAACCAAACATCCATGAACAAAGTTCTAATAATTCCACAACTCTTATGAACTGAGTAGAGTCGAGTTTTAGCTCAAGAGATCACAATTGTTGTAAAACATTTATTGAAATTAATCATCATTTCGTATGTTGTAATTCTATTTCTCTAGTTGTTTTTGGTTTTTCATTTTCTTGTTATTGTAATCCTTAATGTATTTTTATTATTGCATTATGGTTAAGAAAAAGATATTTTTATTGCTGTCATTTTTGCGTATACTTCGCTTCCATTCGCTCTCTCTCTTTCACACGTTTGAAGGTGCAATGTAGTACTGACTGGTATTTTCTCGAATACCCAGTTACATTGTCATTACAGCTTTTTATCTTCTTTAGTGGTTTCTAAGTGGTTCGTCCAGTGTTCCTAGCTTTTCTCTATTTGTTGCCTTTACTTGTGATCTTTGATTAATTATGCAGTCATTTATGAGCGTTTTTTTAAATGTTTTTAAGGTGAAAGAATTTTGTACAAATTCATTTATTATTGTGGAACGTTAAGGCTGAAAAGATAAGAGAAAAATATTTTGCTAATGAGGGTCAAAAAAATTCAGGCCATTTAAAAAAAAAAATGTTTTATTTTTAAATATTCACATGCAATTCACTTTGTTTAAACAGGTATTCCATAACAGGAATTATATATTACATATAAATGATGTACAGAGAAATAAGGATAACGATAAAAATATTTATTTTTTGCACTCACTGTAAAAATTAACGGAGCCATATTCTATGAAAAATATTTTTGTCGTTAACATTTCATCGCTAAAACAATTCTCCTCATTTAAGAGGCATTTTCTATAGAAAATTTCTCTTCATTAAAGTTTTATTTTCTATAAAAAATTTCTCTCATTAAAGTGTCATTTTCTATAGAAAATTTCTCTTCATTAAAGTGTCATTTTCTATGGAAAATTTGTCTTCATTAAAGTGTCATTTTCTATAGAAAATTTCTCTTCTTAAAGTGTCATTTTCTATAGAAAATTTCTCTTCTTAAAGTGTCATTTTCTATAGAAAATTTCTCTTCATTAAAGTGTCATTTTCTATATAAGATTTCTCTTTATTAAAGTGTCGTTATCTATAGAAAATTTCTCTTCATTAAAGTGACATTTTCTATAGAAAATTTCTCTTCATTAAAGTGACATTTTCTATAGAAAATTTCTCTTCATTTAAGTGACATTTTCTATAGAAAATTTCTCTTCATTTAAGTGACATTTTCTATAGAAAATTTCTCTTCATTTAAGTGACATTTTCTATAGAAAATTTCTCTTCATTAAAGTGACATTTTCTATAGAAAATTTCTCTTCATTAAAGTGACATTTTCAATAGAAAATTTCTCTTCATTAAAGTGACATTTTCTATAGAAAATTTCTCTTCATTAAAGTGACATTTTCTATAGAAAATTTCTCTTCATTAAAGTGACATTTTCTATAGAAAATTTCTCTTCATTAAAGTGACATTTTCTATAGAAAATTTCTCTTCATTAAAGTGACATTTTCTATAGAAAATTTCTCTTCATTAAAGTGACATTTTCTATAGAAAATTTCTCTTCATTAAAGTGACATTTTCTATAGAAAATTTCTCTTCATTAAAGTGACATTTTCTATAGAAAATTTCTCTTCATTAAAGTGACATTTTCTATAGAAAATTTCTCTTCATTAAAGTGACATTTTCTATAGAAAATTTCTCTTCATTAAAGTGACATTTTCTATAGAAAATTTCTCTTCATTAAAGTGCCATCTCTTATAGAAAATTTTTGTATGTATCATTATAAATGCTGTGTTCTATAGAAAATTCCTCTTTGTTTAATGTTATTTTTTTTTAAATAAAATTTTCCTTCGATATATTTTCCATCGAAAAAAACCTTTTATAAAAATTTGTTTATGTTGTCCATTAAATTATTAATTTTTCCGGGATCAAAGCACATCAGTAAAATGACATAAGGCATCTCTAATATATTTTGATCTTTTTTGCTGCAATTTGCTGCATTTAATGGATCACAATATAAATCTCAATTGTAAACTTCATTATAAAACAAACATTCTTCACAACTTTACTCTTAAACGTAACAGAAAAATGTCAGTCAGTTAGTCAGTTAGTCGCACATCTTTTTACAATGTTTAATTTCAAAACAAAATATACATTTCTACTAGAGCGTTGTAACAACATTTCTTTGTTGCTGTTGCTGTTGCTGTTGTTGTTGCAAATGTTTTAGCAGCTTTATTAGGTTCAAATTTTGCATAAAATTGAGTGTGTCTTTCAAGAATATTTAGTTTGTAAGTAAATGAATTTTTGCTTAAAAGTTGACTTCATTGAGTCAGAGTATATTTTAGGAACAAGAGAATCAAAGTACCGCACATCAAAGCCTATTAGTTTTAGATTACAACATTGCAATGATGTCGTTCCTCACCCATGAAAATACTAAGAATCTATCCATTCATGCAGTCATCTATCTTTTTATCTCTAAATGTTGGTATCTGGTAAAAAAGTACAACTGGTGGCTGGATGGCTGGTTGGCTTGTCAGCCAGGCTGGCAGTCAGCCTTGTTTTTCTCTATAGGAATTGAAATTTATTATATTTTCAACTTCATTGGCAAATAAAAAAAAACGTTACACACAACTAACCGAATTGGTTAAGCTTTGTCTCTAGAACTAAAAAACATCTTTTAACTTCTAAAAAAAACGTATATAAAATAAACGAACAACAATAATAAACTAAGACGCAATTCATTTGCAAATTCCAACGAAACACTGTGTTCCCAATGTTCTCGTCTTCCAAAGAATTTCAACGATCATTTCATTTCACATTTAATGCTCGCTCAAGTTTCCTATTGATTCTTCTCCCCCTTCTGTCACCCCTTCCCTCTCTCTACCCATCAAACAAATAACTGACTTAAACTAAAGCGAAAAAAGCGAAGTGAACTTAACTTAAATAAAGGGAAATTTACTTACAAATAAACCAACATTTTTCTTTTTCTGTTCTGAAAAGGTTTTTTTGTTCTTGTTTTTTATTGTTTTTGTTTTCTTCGTATTGAAATAAATGAAAACGAAAAACGTTTCAATTCTTTAATTTGTTGTTGTTGCAACTTTAAAGATCAACTTCATACATTTATTGAGTTTTATGTTCTGTTGGATGCCTGGACTGTTGGTTCTTGTTGTGTTGTTTGGGGTGCTTAAGCATCGTTTGCAAGTTTGAACCACTTTGAAGACATGCCGCTTAAATGGTTCGAGACCACCCAAGACGTTGACGATTTTGTTCAAAAGATTTCGCTGTTCGCGATCATCATCAACAGCACAAATAAAAATAAAAACAACAACATAAAAAACAATAAAAACACCAACAGCAGCAAAACCAAAATAATACGAAGGATCTTCTTAATAATATTTTAGTTCTTATTTGCAATATGCGGAACATTAAGGGACCTTAAGTTAACGTTTCAAATTAAAAGGTACGATGAAGAAAAGTACTTTTAGTATTTAAATCCAAAGAGACTTTTTTAATGTAATTTTTTTTAAAGATTTGTATTCTATGCAAGAAGAGTTTTCTATAGAAAAACAACTCTTTAAAGATGAGAAATTTTCCATAGAAAAACAACTCTTTAATGATGAGAAATTTTCTATACAAAAACAAGTCTTTAATGATGAGAAATTTTCCATAGAAAAACACTGTTTAATGATGAGAAATTTTCTATAGAAAAACAAGTCTTTAATAATGAGAAATTTTCCATAGAAAAACAACTCTTTAATGATGAGAAATTTTCCATAGAAAAACAACTCTTTAATGATGAGAAATTTTCCATAGAAAAACAACTCTTTAATGATGAGAAATTTTCCATAGAAAAACAACTCTTTAATGATGAGAAATTTTCCATAGAAAAACAACTCTTTAATGATGAGAAATTTTCCATAGAAAAACAACTCTTTAATGATGAGAAATTTTCCATAGAAAAACAACTCTTTAATGATGAGAAATTTTCCATAGAAAAACAACTCTTTAATGATGAGAAATTTTCCATAGAAAAACAACTCTTTAATGATGAGAAATTTTCCATAGAAAAACAACTCTTTAATGATGAGAAATTTTCCATAGAAAAACAACTCTTTAATGATGAGAAATTTTCCATAGAAAAACAACTCTTTAATGATGAGAAATTTTCCATAGAAAAACAACTCTTTAATGATGAGAAATTTTCCATAGAAAAACAACTCTTTAATGATGAGAAATTTTCCATAGAAAAACAACTCTTTAATGATGAGAAATTTTCCATAGAAAAACAACTCTTTAATGATGAGAAATTTTCCATAGAAAAACAACTCTTTAATGATGAGAAATTTTCCATAGAAAAACAACTCTTTAATGATGAGAAATTTTCCATAGAAAAACAACTCTTTAATGATGAGAAATTTTCCATAGAAAAACAACTCTTTAATGATGAGAAATTTTCCATAGAAAAACAACTCTTTAATGATGAGAAATTTTCCATAGAAAAACAACTCTTTAATGATGAGAAATTTTCTATAGAAAACAACTCATTAATGATGAGAAATTTTCTATAGAAAACAACTCATTAATGATGAGAAATTTTCTATAGAAAACAACTCATTAATGATGAGAAATTTTCTATAGAAAACAACTCATTAATGATGAGAAATTTTCTATAGAAAACAACTCATTAATGATGAGAAATTTTCTATAGAAAACAACTCATTAATGATGAGAAATTTTCTATAGAAAACAACTCATTAATGATGAGAAATTTTCTATAGAAAACAACTCATTAATGATGAGAAATTTTCTATAGAAAACAACTCATTAATGATGAGAAATTTTCTATAGAAAACAACTCATTAATGATGAGAAATTTTCTATAGAAAACAACTCATTAATGATGAGAAATTTTCTATAGAAAACAACTCATTAATGATGAGAAATTTTCTATAGAAAACAACTCATTAATGATGAGAAATTTTCTATAGAAAACAACTCATTAATGATGAGAAATTTTCTATAGAAAACAACTCATTAATGATGAGAAATTTTCTATAGAAAACAACTCATTAATGATGAGAAATTTTCTATAGAAAACAACTCATTAATGATGAGAAATTTTCTATAGAAAACAACTCATTAATGATGAGAAATTTTCTATAGAAAACAACTCATTAATGATGAGAAATTTTCTATAGAAAACAACTCATTAATGATGAGAAATTTTCTATAGAAAACAACTCATTAATGATGAGAAATTTTCTATAGAAAACAACTCATTAATGATGAGAAATTTTCTATACAAAAACAAGTCTTTAATGATGAGAAATTTTCCATAGAAAAACAACTCTTTAATGATGAGAAATTTTCTATAGAAAACAACTCATTAATGATGAGAAATTTTCTATAGAAAACAACTCATTAATGATGAGAAATTTTCTATAGAAAACAACTCATTAATGATGAGAAATTTTCTATAGAAAACAACTCATTAATGATGAGAAATTTTCTATAGAAAAACAACTCATTAATGATGAGAAATTTTCTATAGAAAAACAACTCATTAATGATGAGAAATTTTCTATAGAAAACAACTCATTAATGATGAGAAATTTTCTATAGAAAAACAACTCATTAATGATGAGAAATTTTCTATAGAAAAACAACTCATTAATGATGAGAAATTTTCTATAGAAAAACAACTCATTAATGATGAGAAATTTTCTATAGAAAAACAACTCATTAATGATGAGAAATTTTCTATAGAAAAACAACTCATTAATGATGAGAAATTTTCTATAGAAAAACAACTCATTAATGATGAGAAATTTTCTATAGAAAAACAACTCATTAATGATGAGAAATTTTCTATAGAAAAACAACTCATTAATGATGAGAAATTTTCTATAGAAAAACAACTCATTAATGATGAGAAATTTTCTATAGAAAAACAACTCATTAATGATGAGAAATTTTCTATAGAAAAACAACTCATTAATGATGAGAAATTTTCTATAGAAAAACAACTCATTAATGATGAGAAATTTTCTATAGAAAAACAACTCATTAATGATGAGAAATTTTCTATAGAAAAACAACTCATTAATGATGAGAAATTTTCTATAGAAAAACAACTCATTAATGATGAGAAATTTTCTATAGAAAAACAACTCATTAATGATGAGAAATTTTCTATAGAAAAACAACTCATTAATGATGAGAAATTTTCTATAGAAAAACAACTCATTAATGATGAGAAATTTTCTATAGAAAAACAACTCATTAATGATGAGAAATTTTCTATAGAAAAACAACTCATTAATGATGAGAAATTTTCTATAGAAAAACAACTCATTAATGATGAGAAATTTTCTATAGAAAAACAACTCATTAATGATGAGAAATTTTCTATAGAAAAACAACTCATTAATGATGAGAAATTTTCTATAGAAAAACAACTCATTAATGATGAGAAATTTTCTATAGAAAAACAACTCATTAATGATGAGAAATTTTCTATAGAAAAACAACTCATTAATGATGAGAAATTTTCTATAGAAAAACAACTCATTAATGATGAGAAATTTTCTATAGAAAAACAACTCATTAATGATGAGAAATTTTCTATAGAAAAACAACTCATTAATGATGAGAAATTTTCTATAGAAAAACAACTCATTAATGATGAGAAATTTTCTATAGAAAAACAACTCATTAATGATGAGAAATTTTCTATAGAAAAACAACTCATTAATGATGAGAAATTTTCTATAGAAAAACAACTCTTTAATGATGAGAAATTTTCTATAGAAAAACAACTCATTAATGATGAGAAATTTTCCATAGAAAAACAACTCTTTAATGATGAGAAATTTTCTATAGAAAAACAACTCTTTAATGAAGAGAAACTTCGATTTATTTAGAGCTGTACAATTTTTTATTTGACTACAAAAAAGTACTTTAAATCAATTTTATTGAGTGCCAACATTTTGTGATCTTCATCTGCATAAACATTAGTTATGTTTTAGTTGAGTTGGTTGCCGATTCCCTTTATATAGTTTTATTACGTATAACTCTCCACTTCTCTTTTAGAGAGAGATGATGATGTTCTGATATGAGTGTGTGTTCAACAGCCACTAGAATGAAATAAAAAACGCGCATTAAAAGTTGCAATCAGTATTTTTTAAAGGTTTGCGTGAAGCAGACAATTGTTTGTTGCGTTATAAATTGCAACAAGTAAATGGAGGTACAACAACAAAATAACATTAACAACATCTACAGCAACTTAAATAAAGAAGAGAAGAAGAAGAAGAAAAAAGTGATTTAATTTTTTCCATGGTATAATTGTAACATAAGGTTAAAGGACTCAATTGATAAGTGGGTTGAAGTTGTAATTCTCCTTTTTTTCTGCTCATTTTTGTTTGAGTTTTTATTTTATGCTTAATTTCCATTTTAAAGTCATGTTTATGTTTTATGTCTTGTTTTAATTAAAGTTATAATTGGCTGAAACTTAGGGAAAATTGTTTTTGAAAACTTAACTGATTTTAAAACAAAATGTGTGTGACTTCTTAAAGTTTTTGTTGTTGTTCAATATCTTGATATTAATATTGATGAAATATATATTTAATATTATTTTGGTTTATTTCTCTATGATTTACGTCAGTTTTATTAATATGCGAAACGTGTATATATCAAATTACCTTTTTTAAAGTTTTTTTTTTTATTCGATTTGTATACCCTCCACCACTACAACTGGTGAAGAGGGTATATTAACTTTGTCACTCCTTGTGTAACGCTATGAAGGAATGTAAAATGTATCAAATCAAAATCTGAATCGATTTAGTTTAGTGTCTGTCCCTTTGTCAGTTGTTGCCATGCACACATCCACAATAATTGACAGAGTTTAATGCAATTTGGCTTGAGTATTCCTATTTAAGTTTCCTATTTGTAACCAGTAAAATCGGTTCAGTATACAAAAAAATATAAACTGATATCTGAGGAAATCGTTTAATTCAAACGAAATTTTTTTTTGAAATTGTCATTTATAAATCGAACAATTTGAATGAAATTCTGGCGGAATTACGTTATGTGTACTTCATTATCGTTCAAAAGTTTATCAAAATCGGCTCAGTAGAAAAATCGTTATAGTTAAACATATAACTTATTTTATGGCTTTGTAAGTCTTCTTGTATTATATTAAAGAAAAACTTTTATATAACGTATACGCTTGTGAGTATATGTGTGAATGTGTTTACTTGCACGCATTTTTGGTGGAGGGTAAAGAAGACTCGGCATTGCCGCCTAAAGCATTCATACTTGTTTTATTTTTGATTTATATTTTGTGATCTTGTTTCTGAAGTTAAAATTAATTAATTCTTTAGAAATCACAGTTTTATGATTGAAACGCTAAAAATTAATCAACAAAAAAGATTAAGAAAAAAATGTTATAAAAAATCATAAACAAATTCTGATGATTTACAAGCGTTAAATTAAGCAGCAGCCACGAACAGATCAATCAAAATTATAAAATTCAATTAACAATGAAAAAAAGAGAGAGATACAGACCACCTACATACAAATGACGGTTATCAGACCGTCAAATATGTTTTAAAGAATGTAAATTTATGAAAGATTGAAATATATTTTTATTTATTCCTTTCATTTACTCATGTTTCGTTGGTCTCGTTCTTCGACATGAACATTTTGGAATTATGACACAAAGCTGTCAAATAAGGCTACTGGAGTTTTGGCTTGTATAACACTTTTCAAAATAACATTTTTTTTTTGTTCCGATTTAAGAGTGATACCTTAATAATCTGGATATTTATAGATAAATAAAATAATAAAATTCTCCAAATACCTAAACGTGTCTAATTTCTTCAAATTCTTAGAAATTCAAAAAAAAGAGCTTTAATTCTCTGTCTTCAAAACTAATTGAAACTTTTATAAAAATTAATTTTAACAAAGAGAGAGAGAGAGAGGGAGAGAAGAGAAAGAGGTATAAAGAGATCAATTTGATGGATTTATAATAAAAATGATTAATAGAGTTACCACGGTGTACTTCAATAATGTAATAATATCCAAAAATCATGTTAAAACTGTCATAAATGTCGTAAACAATTAGAAGAATTAAATTTATTTAAAAATGGATTTTAGAACATTCGGAAGAGTTTTTTTTTTGACAAAATAAAAAAAAATTATCTTAAGAAGAAAAAAATCAAAATGCACAGTGTTTTTTTTTATCAAATCAAAATCTATGAGCCGACTTAGCTACGTCTAACTGTCTGTGTGTATATCACTCCTTCTGTCTGTATGTAGGTGGCTCGTTCACATCCGCAATAATCTTCGGATTTAAATGAAATTTTGCCTAATTTTTTGCTATTGTCCTAAAAAGTTTCCTTTTTCAAATCGTTAAAATCGGTTCATTGGAAAAATGTTACAGACCGATACCAAAGACAACCTTCTAAAAGTGAAATTACGATTTTACAACTTATAAAAATTTCCTCTAACGTTTTCCTTAGAGGAGTACAGTACGCACAATAGAAATTTTGGACAAGTGAATGGGGTACTAGTGCTTCCTTTAAAAACGAAACGCTTAATATCGCATTATTCTAAAATTATAGAGTACATTTTTTGCGATAGAAATTGATCGTGGTGAAGGGTATTCAAGATTCGAAATAGCTAAATATTGTATTCTAACTTGTCATTATTATTTAGGAACAATGACGAAGCCTATTGTAATTAGTCATGTTCGATCCAATATTTTAGTTAGCTTCCATACAAATGTCCTATCGGATTGGAGTTTTATCTTCATAAAATTTACAGAAATTTAGAAATTTCAATTAAATTTGAGCCAAGTGAATGTTTTATTAGTTGAAATTCACGTGCCAAATATCAAGAATATCGGTCCGCAAAGGCTATAGCTCTTACATAGCCACAATGGTGTTGGATATTATATAGAAGGTCTCAACCGACTATTTGTCTTACCTTTTTTGGAATAAATCTGTAACTTTGGAAACAGTGATGCTATCGAAATAAAATACCACACGATTATAATTGAGGTGTTTTCGCGTTGATAATGATTCTCAGCTTATCAGGATGGTATTAAATAACCTTCAGAGTAGACCATCTTTTTACACAAGTATTTTGAATCTATAAAAATACTGGAACTTGAAGATTCATACTTTTAAAAGGAAAAGTAAGTGAAATGTCATTTGATGTCAATAATGTAAGAAAATCTTAAAATTTCGAATTATTGACATTTTTAAAATTAATATTATTTCAAGTTCTAATAAAATTTAAACAAATACGATCTTGTCCATGAATCTGTAATTAAAATGATTCATATTCTTCTATACGAAAATACCCAAAATTTTATTCCGGGTAAATCATGTTTAAAAATTTGACTTTTTCACTTCAGTGACAGCACTAACATTATAAGGGTCGTTCGGCAGGAAATACATTTTGGATATTTAACTTACATATGTGGCTATATAGTAAGTATAATTTAAAGACAATTCCATCTTTTCAATTTGAAAACTTGGCAAAAAGTTTTTTTTTTTTTTTTTTTTTTTTTTTTTTGTAAAATTGAGTAATTTTGGATATGGTTTCTGGAAAATTATTTGCCAAAAATTCATCGAAATTTATTTATATATATCCCATTAAGATTTCTTTGTAAAAGCATAAAAAATTATAAAGTTCAAAGCAAAATTTATAAAGTTTGCCAAATTTGGAGAAAATAATTTTTTGAACTTTTAAATTCAGATTAATATTACTTACATATTAATATATCCAATGGTTAAAAGCTTAGAGAATTATTTACCAAAAAAATATTTATTTGAACACACTGTGTATTGTGGTGGGAACAAATTCCATCAAATTTTAAAAATATTTTCAAAATTCTTATCCAAGTACCAGGAGAACATAATCGAGTAGTAACTTGATATAAGTGATAAATAATTTACCTTAAAATACATAAAAAATACAGACCAATCGGTCTCGACTATCATTTATAAAACAACTAAAATTACAATAATTATTCTAGTTAAAATATAATTTCATTTTCTTTCTTCCACAGACAAAATTTCAATCCAAACACAAACCTGAAGGACAATGGAAAGTGGATGGATCTGTTAAGGCAATAAAGATGGATGGCATTTTCAAAAGCGCATAATTCGCAAAAATTTTAAGGATATAAAAATAATTAATATCATAATTTTATTTTTCAATCAAAAATATATTATTAATCAAATTATATTTCAAAATTACTATGTGTTTTATTTCTATGTTTATAAACAAAATAGGGCTTAATGTCGATTTGTTAGAAAATCAGTTTGGGGTCATAACTTTGGAACCAAACCGAATATTTAAATAAAATGTTTGCTCTCGTAAAGTGAGCAAAGCAACATCATAATACTTTATTTGTTTATATATTTTTTGCCCAAAAAGTACAAAATTTTAAAATCTTTCAGTGAACATGATTACCAAGTCATAATCTATATATAAGTGTGCCCTGCAATTCGACCAGAAAGAAAAATTTGGTAAAACTTTTCCAAACATTTTTTCTAAACACCAGGCAACCATAATCGAGCAGGAGGTGATTTTAGCTAAGAAACATATTAAAAGCGTTATATCTTCCCAACTATACAAGATAGAGTATTGGATGTTTAAATGTGGTTTAGAGATGGACCTTGGCTTTCTGATGATATTAACATTTAACGGCCAATGTCACGCCTTCAGTGAGAAATTCGGACAACCATAATTCCAGGTTTAATATTTTGGTAACTATTGAACAGTACTTCCAAAGGTTGATTACGTTTAATAGAGCAATGTATTCACTATTAGTCTGAGGAGTTTCATTCGTCTATCATTTACTAATACAAAGATATAATGGTAAAATTACAGATAAAAATAGTGACAAGAGTCGCCAATTGTTAATTTTCAAATATTTTCCGGAAGTCATAACTCCCGAACGACTGGGAATTTTCCAATGAAATTTTTACCATCCAATAGAGAGCAATTTCGCTTTTGATTTTTATATAATTTTATTTTTGCCTTTTTAACATAATATTATCAAAATGTTTAATAACTCTTTTACGCCCGCTGTTTAAGAAACTATGGGCGTGGTCGGTTAATTTTTTTGATGTATATGATTGACCGTATCATTGTCTATAAATGTGCAAAATTTCCTAAGCTTATCTTAAATAGTGCAGAAAATATGAGAAAAAACGTTAAAAAACAATTTGACCGGAAATGAAAATTTGCTGCTAAAATTTTTCCAAAAAATTTTTCTGAACACCAGGAAACCATAATCGAATAGGAAGTGAATTTTAGCTAAGATATATTTTCAAAACATTATATCTCCTAAACTATATAAGAAAGAGGGTTGAAATTTTCACTGTAGTATGTGGTAAGAGATTGACTTTCTAATGGTTTTAAAATTTTACGCCCACTGCCACGCCTACTTCGAGAATTTCGCATGTTTATAGTTTAAAGTTTTATATTTTGGTGATTACAGAACATCAGTTTGAAAAGTTAATTGCGTTTCATAAATCAATATCTCCTCTATCAGTCTTAAGAGTTTCATTCATCTAACATTTACCATCCCGAAGATATAACGGTAAATGTATAAATTAAATTTACTGGCAAGAGTCGTGGATGGTATATTTTAAAATAAGTTCAAAGAATAGTAACTACTGAACCACTGGGAATTTACCATTTAATAATATGTTTACGCTCATATTCTTGAGCAAACGTGGGTATTGTCGTTCAGTTTTCCATTGCGTATGATTGAGCGTTTTGCAAAATTTCAAATTCCTATCTTAAAAATTGGTGAAAATGTGACAAAATCCACCAAAAAATTTATTTGACCGGAAATGAAAAGTTTGCTGAAAAACGTTTAAAATTTTTTTTCTGAACACCAGGAGATCATAATAAATTAGCAGGTGGATTTTAGCTAAGTAATATTTTTAAAATGTTATATCTCCCAAACCATAAACGATAGAAGATTCAAAGTTCCACTGTGGTTTTGAGATGGACCTTGGCTTTCTAACGATATTAACATTTACCGCCCACTGACACGCCTTTTTTAAGAAATTCGGGCAAAAAAAGTTAAAAGTTTCATTCTCTGGTATCTATTGAACAGTTTTTCTTAAAGTTGATTGAGTTTAAAAAATGTTCTCTATCAGTCTGCCGAGTTTTATTTGTCAAGCATTTACCAACACAAAAAATATATAACGGTAAATTTATAAATGAAATTTGGTAATAAAATATTTTGTTTTCAAATATATTCAGGAAATCATAACTCCTGAACGACTGGGAATTTCCAATAAGATTTTTGTAGTCCACTAGAGAATGACTTCACCTTTTATTTGCATGTGAATTTTTTTTTTTGTTTCAAGGTATAAAATTATCAAAATGTCAAATAACTTTTTTACGCTTTTAAGCTACTGTGGGCGTGGTTGGTAAGTTTTTTCGATAATCTAATTAATCTTAAATAATGCAGATGAGAAGACCGGAAATGAAAAATTTGCTGCTAAAACTTTTCGAAAAAATTTTTCTGAAAACCAGGTGACCATAATCGAGCAGGAGGTGAATTTTAGCTAAGAAATATATTGAAGACGTCAGATCTCCTAAACTATACAAGATAGAGGGCTGAATTTTTCTCTGCAGTATCTGGTAAAAGATTGGTTCTCTATTGGATTTAACATTTTCGCAATGATTACAGATTAAAGATAACGTCAAAAACCATCAAATTTTTTTATATGCAAAAATTTCTCAAACATTTTCTTTGTGCACCAGGAGACCAGAATTGAATAGAAGGTAGATTTCTGCACCGGAATATATTCAAAGTTTAATATCTCCTAAACGAAAAGAAATAGATGATTGAATCTTTCAATTAAGTTTAGAGTTGGACTTTGGCTTCCTAATGGCTTCATAATTTTTCTTTTATTGACTCGACTATTTCAAAAAGCTTGGCCCTTAATAGTTCAAAAGTTTTATTTTTAAAAATATTGAAAATAATTTCTAAAAATTAATAACGTTTAGTAGAAAAACATATTATTTATCATCCTGTCTAGTTTCTTTTATCATCTAAAGATATAACTGCTAAAATTAAACTAATTAAGAAAGAAGCTGGAACAGTTAGTTAGAAAAGTATTTAGGCTGTTCTTGATAAAATAAAAATATTTTAAGTTTTATATAGTAATTTTTATTATTTTTAATTTAGAAATTATAATTTACATTATTTTATATGAAAATAAATTATTTTCTTTATTCATCTTGTGGTTGACATATTTCCACTGAATCCACAAACGCCAAGGGAAATTAAAATGGATGGTTTTATATTTATAATCTGATTAGGGAAAGCATCTCCAAAAGCACACAATTCGTATAATCTGTAATGTTATAAAAAGAAAAATTTTTCTATTATTTAATTTTTTTAAATAAATAATTCATTAAATATGTAAAGTCTAATAAAACTTAAGACTATATATTTCATAATGACATTTTCTTTTAAATATATATCATTCCGCACGATAAATCATGAATATTTATTCTGAGACATTTTCAAGAGAGATTTTCTATAGAAAATTTCTATGCTTTTCTATAGAAAATTTCTCTGCTCTCAAGAGAGATTTTCTATAGAAAATTTCTCTGCTTTCAAGAAAGATTTTCTATAGAAAATTTCTCTGCTTTCAAGAGGGATTTTATATAGAAAATTTCTCTGCTTTCAAGAGGGATTTTCTATAGAAAATTTCTCTGCTTTCAAGAGAGATTTTCTATAGAAAATTTCTCTGCTTTCAAGAGAGATTTTCTATAGAAAATTTCTCTGCTTTCAAGAGAGATTTTCTATAGAAAATTTCTCTGCTTTCAAGAGAGATTTTCTATAGAAAATTTCTCTGCTTTCAAGAGAGATTTTCTATAGAAAATTTCTCTGCTTTCAAGAGAGATTTTCTATAGAAAATTTCTCTGCTTTCAAGAGAGATTTTCTATAGAAAATTTCTCTGCTTTCAAGAGAGATTTTCTATAGAAAATTTCTCTGCTTTCAAGAGAGATTTTCTATAGAAAATTTCTCTGCTTTCAAGAGAGATTTTCTATAGAAAATTTCTCTGCTTTCAAGAGAGATTTTCTATAGAAAATTTCTCTGCTTTCAAGAGAGATTTTCTATAGAAAATTTCTCTGCTTTCAAGAGAGATTTTCTATAGAAAATTTCTCTGCTTTCAAGAGAGATTTTCTATAGAAAATTTCTCTGCTTTCAAGAGAGATTTTCTATAGAAAATTTCTCTGCTTTCAAGAGAGATTTTCTATAGAAAATTTCTCTGCTTTCAAGAGAGATTTTCTATAGAAAATTTTCTATAGAAAATTTCTCTGCTTTCAAGAGAGATTTTCTATAGAAAATTTCTCTGCTCTCAAAAGAAATTTTCTATAGAAAATTTCTCTGCTTTCAAGAGAGATTTTCTATAGAAAATTTCTCTGCTCTCAAAAGAAATTTTCTATAGAAAATTTCTCTGCTTTCAAGAGAGATTTTCTATAGAAAATTTCTCTGCTCTCAAAAGAAATTTTCTATAGAAAATTTCTCTGCTCTCAAAAGAAATTTTCTATAGAAAATTTCTCTGCTCTCAAAAGAAATTTTCTATAGAAAATTTCTCTGCTCTCAAAAGAAATTTTCTATAGAAAATTTCTCTGCTTTCAAGAGAGATTTTCTATAGAAAATTTCTCTGCTTTCAAGAGAGATTTTCTATAGAAAATTTCTCTGCTTTCAAGAGAGATTTTCTATAGAAAATTTCTCTGCTCTCAAAAGAAATTTTCTATAGAAAATTTCTCTGCTCTCAAAAGAAATTTTCTATAGAAAATTTCTCTGCTCTCAAAAGAAATTTTCTATAGAAAATTTCTCTGCTCTCAAAAGAAATTTTCTATAGAAAATTTCTCTGCTCTCAAAAGAAATTTTCTATAGAAAATTTCTCTGCTCTCAAAAGAAATTTTCTATAGAAAATTTCTCTGCTCTCAAAAGAAATTTTCTATAGAAAATTTCTCTGCTCTCAAAAGAAATTTTCTATAGAAAATTTCTCTGCTCTCAAAAGAAATTTTCTATAGAAAATTTCTCTGCTCTCAAAAGAAATTTTCTATAGAAAATTTCTCTGCTCTCAAAAGAAATTTTCTATAGAAAATTTCTCTGCTCTCAAAAGAAATTTTCTATAGAAAATTTCTCTGCTCTCAAAAGAAATTTTCTATAGAAAATTTCTCTGCTCTCAAAAGAAATTTTCTATAGAAAATTTCTCTGCTCTCAAAAGAAATTTTCTATAGAAAATTTCTCTGCTCTCAAAAGAAATTTTCTATAGAAAATTTCTCTGCTCTCAAAAGAAATTTTCTATAGAAAATTTCTCTGCTCTCAAAAGAAATTTTCTATAGAAAATTTCTCTGCTCTCAAAAGAAATTTTCTATAGAAAATTTCTCTGCTCTCAAAAGAAATTTTCTATAGAAAATTTCTCTGCTCTCAAAAGAAATTTTCTATAGAAAATTTCTCTGCTCTCAAAAGAAATTTTCTATAGAAAATTTCTCTGCTCTCAAAAGAAATTTTCTATAGAAAATTTCTCTGCTCTCAAAAGAAATTTTCTATAGAAAATTTCTCTGCTCTCAAAAGAAATTTTCTATAGAAAATTTCTCTGCTCTCAAAAGAAATTTTCTATAGAAAATTTCTCTGCTCTCAAGAGAGATTTTCTATAGAAAATTTCTCTGCTCTCAAGAGAGATTTTCTATAGAAAATTTCTCTGCTTTCAAAAGAGATTTGAAGGAAATTATAATTTCTCTCGAAGGAAATATTTCTAAATAAGGGAAAAATGTCTGTAAAATTATCTCTTAATAAGACAGAAAATAAGAAAAATGTTTATTAAGACCTTAAAAAAATATATTATCTTGTTTAAAATGATTTTTGGGAAATTCTGTTGATAAAATTATCATTGTTTACAAGTAGTCTGCCACAATTAGTTGATTTTTAAAAAAATGTCACGTATTAGATCTTTTGTTTAAAAAAATTATTTTAAGTTCATATTTTTATGTTTCTCTGGTTAACGAAAAATCACAAAAGGGATTTTTTCCTAAATCAGTTTAGAATGAATGAATGAATGTCATTTAACATGTTGATTGTCACTTGTCAAGGTAAAAAAGAAAAAAACAAACTAAAATAAACATGTACAATGAGAATACGTGTCTCTTAGGACACTTTAAAATAAATATAATCATGATCATGAAGATCTTTTTGTATTTACAAAAATATCATTTTTATTAACAGACACCGAAACATAAATTCAATGTCAAAAAAGAAAATTATGATTATTATGACTGTTTTAGCAAAAATGATGGCAACTAATAATAATGTTTAATGACATTTAAAACGATGACGATGACGATGACAATTATAAATAAGTGACATTTAAAATGAAATAAATACAGTTGAGATAGATAACAGCGATAAACAAAAATAAATAAAGAGAGACGGACAGACCTTGAAAACTACGCGTGCCATTTGACTGATGGTCGTGTGTCGTTTTTAGGATTAAGTTGGGCATTTAACAATATTTTCCATTCTACAAATAAAACAAAGTTTATTTGTATGTTTTATGTAGACATGCAATCATTCAGTCATACATTCATTTATTCATCCTTTATTTTATCCATAGTATATGTGTGAGTATTAGTGCATCTTTATGTGTGTGTGTGTGTGTGTGTATGTGTATAAGCGTGGCATGTGGCGGTTCCGCATTTTAGCTAATCTTTAAATACATCTCATATTGTACGCACATTGTTATTTACTTTACTCTTCATTTAGTTGCTTTAACTAAGCAACAAGTTGCTAAAGTAGTAAAAGATTTGTTTCTTTATGTTATTTTGTCAAATGGTTTTTGTTTGTCAAGGTTGTTTTAGTGATTGCTTACATGACTCCTTTATACTCATAAAGCCCTTGAGACTAAAACAATCGTTTTATAGAGACTAAAATATTAGAAAAGCTACTAACTTCTTAAAATTTTTAAGAAAATTGTAAGATTGAAATTCTTGATATAATAAATTCAGTTTAAATTTCAATGTCAAGTAGCGAATAAAAGAGTCAAGCAGATTAGAGTTATTTTTGTCAGTGAACCTAATAATTAAAAGATAAAAATTTTCTTCATAGAGAAAATGTTTCTCGAAAATATAATTATTATCAAGTGATAAATCTCTCTTAAAAACAGAGAAACTTTCTAGAAAAAAAATCTCTTTTTAATACAGTCAACTTTTCTAGAGAATATCTTTCTTAAATTTTGTAGAGAAAATTAATTTTGTTCTACGGAAAATATACAAAATAATATTCCGAAAACCAAGAAATTTTCTTAAAAAAATATCTCTTAAAAATAAAGATATTTTACATTAAAAATAAGTCCAGAGAAATTTTCTATTAAAAAATTCCCTCTTGAATACTTATTGTATTGAAAAACTCTCTTAAATACAGAGACATTTTCTGCAGAAAATCTCTCTTGAAAACAGAGAAATTTTCTATAGAAAATCGCTTTTTTATTACAAATAAATTCTTTATAGAACATCTCGCTTAAATACACATACATTTTCTACAGAAAATTCCCCTTGAATACAGAAAACACTTTGCAATGAAAATATATCTCAGTGAGAATGAACATTTCTGTAAAAAATATCTCTTAATAAAACAGAAAATTTCTATAAAAATATCTCTTAAAAAAAGAGATTTTTTTGGAGAAAATATCTCTATAAAATTGGAACTTTTTTAAATTTAAGTTTTTCACAAAAATATTTGTCTTCATAAAGAAACTAAATTGAATTAACTCAGTTCCTTTCTTTCGTTTTGTCACATATTTTGCTCTAATTTCTTCTTTTATATTTATAAATAGACACACAAACACATGTGCAACATTTTGTAATTTAATTTTTCCATTAACTATTACAACAACATATTCGAAATATTGCAAGTGGATACGCATTTTTAAACACAAAAAAAAAACAAACAAAAGTAACTTTGAAACTAATTTTATACTTTAATAATAAACTTTATTTAGTTTAGTTTAGTTGTTGTTGTTGTTGATGTTGTTGATGTTGTTATTGTACATATTACATAAATGTCCCGTTTTGCTTGTAAATTCTAACTTGTTTACATTCATTAGATTATCATCTTCATCTCATAGTCAACGTAGTCATTGTCATCAATGTCATTATTTTCAAAACATTTCTTTTACAACTCGCTATTCCTAAAGGCCACAATTGAAAACTAGCAATGGTTGTTGTTGCTGTTGTTGTCGTTGTTGTTTGCTATAGTAAAAATCGAATCGAATGAATGTTAGATGGCTGCTTGATGAATGTTTGATTGTTTTCTTCCATAAAAGAGTAAATAAAACTTGTAAACTTTCATGTCCATCAACAACTTACAAACAGAAAAAAAACTTTTGTTACCAATTTTGTCATTATTATCTTGTATTTTTTCAAAACTGATCTTGTTAGTAAGTGAGCGATCGAGTGAGTGTGTGAGTACAAACATTTAAACATTTTTAGTTAATAGAATAATTTACTTTAACTATTTTTAGTTGCTACAATTTCCAGTTAAAGCTTATCGCTCGTTATCTTTCTCTAAACACCAGTTTTTTTTTTTTTTTGTTGTTGAACTAAAATTAGATAAAATAATTTACTTCATTTTCCTCAAATAGTGTTTTCAAACAACATTTTTGAAAATGTTTTCTTGCTCAAGTCCTCAAGTCGCTTAAACTATATATAATTTTGTCATTTACGCGAAAATGGTCAATTGAAACAAACAAATTGTTAAATATTAATTTACAGCTGCTGCATCGGCTAAAAGAACGTTAACGCTTAAACTGAACTGAAATAATTGTGTTTTGTAAAAATTTCAACTAAATGTTGTCTTTGTCTAAATGTGGGATTCTAAGAAATTGTTAGAACTTTTACACTCACTTGATTGTTTCGTTGTTATAATGGAATAATGGAAAACTTGTTAGAATTTTAATAATTTTCTTCATAAATATGGTTTTATTGTTTATAGTATTTTTCCTTCTTTTAGAAAATAATAAATTGATGTGATCAGAATGTGAAAATAATTGAAATCTCAAACATAAAATAATTATAAGAAGAAATTATAAGAAATATGAAATTGTTGAATGCATATTATGATGCAAACTTTGTAATGAAAATAAAAATAAAAATGTAAAATTTTCCATTTGAAATTTAAAATCAAGTGAAACAAGTTCAAAAGATAAGAAAAATTACTATTAAAAATGTAAAAATGTCATTCACGAAAGATTTCTAGTGAAAACAGTTCCACATAAGATCGAGATGTTGTCACGAACTTAAATCTAAAAAAGAGAGAATTTTTCTAAAAAAAATCTCTTACTAACGGATAAATTCTTTAGAGAAAATGAGTCCTATAAGCAACGAAATTACCACGAGATTTTCCACAGAAAATTGATACAAATTCATTCCATAGAAGTTTTCTCTAAATTCATGGGAAATTTTCTATAGAAAATTTCTCATAATTGATGGGAGATTTTTTATAGAAAACTTCTCATAATTTTCTATAGAAAATTTCTTATAATAATAGTTTGAGATTTTCCATAGAAAATGTATCATAATTCTTGGAAGAAAATTTCTCTAAGTTCATGAGAGGTTTGCTATAAAAAATTTATCTAAATTCATGAGAGATTTTCTATAAAAAATGTATCTAAATTCATGAGAGATTTTCTATAAAAAATTTCTCTAGTTTCATAGAGATATTATGGGAGATTCTCTATTGAAAGATTTTCCATAGAATATCTATCTAATTTCGTACGAGAGTCTTTAGAAAATTTCTTTAATTCCAAGAAAAAGTCTCTATAATTTCAAGAGAGGTTTTCTAAAGAAAATTTCTTAAATTTTGAGAGAGGTTTTCTATAAAAAATTTCTCTGATTTTAAGAGAGCAAAAAAAAATCATACTTTAAATTTTTAAAAGTATTTTATGAAAAGTATCATGAAAATTCTCATATCAAACTTATAGTTGCATTTGTGATCATAATATGTATTAATGATTATAATGTATTTTTTTACATTTTTAAAAAAGGAAACTGCGTGACATTACGCACTTAAGTACCTGATCTTGCAAATATTTATTACAACAATTGTGCACTTAATAAAACCACAACAACAACAAAACCAGAAGCTTTTTTTCTTCAAAAAAATGTTAAACATAATAATACACTCAACATACTAAAGATCAGTGAGAATGATCAGTTTGTATGGGAACAAAAATTTTTAATAGCAAAAAGTAAAAAAAAACGAAAACTAAAGAATTTAAAAAACACCAAAAACAAATACGTAAGCAGTAAAAGGAGTAAACACAAAAAAAAATAAATCCTTATACTCTCTCATCGGTCAAGAAACATTAAACATGATCACCAACAATCATTGGACATTATTCGTGGAATTATTGATATCCTCACTTAATGTGATAAACTATAGAATTGCATGCGACCAGAAGTTAGCAATGAAAACAGCAACAACAACAACAACAAAAACACCAATCGTCATAGTCACTCATCACACTGTCGGGCAGTCAGCTAGTCACCAAAAGGGAGTTTAGTTGTTAAGAGACTAAAGAGAATTAAAATGAGAATGAAAAAAAAATGGAACACCACAAGGAGTTTAAATGTTTGTTAGGGGATTTCAAATGTTTGGAATTTATGTAGATGAAAATGTTGATTCCCTTTTATTGTACTACGACTAATAATACAAGTTAGGAAACCATAAACTTGGCTTGATGGTCAGGCATGCAACATTATTTTTTGAAATGCTTAACGAACATGTTGGAGACTGCCTTATGCATCGCTGCTGCCAAGTTTAGCGTTTACTACTGCTGCTGCAGCATCATCAAAAGCAGCAGCGGAGGCATTTGTCTCAGCATCAATTTTAAAAGTAAAAATTTTGGACCACACACGTTGAACTTTATAATTTAAAACTGCTACAAGGTAGTTCTTTTTTGTTGTTGTTATTATTATTTTTGTTGCTTGATTTTGGGCTGGTTGCCTTTGTAGGGAAATTGATGATAGTGGCAAAACTAAAGACTTCGTTTTTTGTGTTGTTGTTTTTTTGGTGGAAAAAAGTATAAATAAATAAACTTAAAATAAGCACTATGGTCCCAGGATATTATTAATTTGAATAAATATTTCAATGCCTTAATTGTATTGTGATGAACATCCAAAGTCTTAGTGTTTCTTATTCCTTTTTTTTTTCTCTATCTGGTTTGATATCATGAGAATTCTTTTGAAGTGGAATATAATCAACGTAACTTGCAAAAATCTGTGAAAACATGTTTCAATTTTTTTCCGATTTTTGTTCTTCGTTGTCGTATGCAAACATTACAAGGACTCATTTCGCAGTTAAAATCTTTTTTTGGTATTTAACTGTTTTAATTTAAGGGTTTTAAATTTAATTCGTGTCGACTCATATTTGATGGGATTCTTTTAAAGTTGTCTTAAGATTCTTTGAAATATTTGAAAAACATGTTTTCTTGCTGGACTTTTAACACCTTGAGATCAAGAATTTTAAATACCAAAATGCAAAAATAAAAAACGACAAAAATCTGAGGGAAATTTTTAATGCTTCAAATAAGGTTAATAATTAGTTAAAATGATAATATTTTAAACTTAATTATTTGTACTACGTTTTGCAAATAAATTGAACTTTGACTTTTATTAAGTTATGGACTTTAAAAAGGAACAGAGAAACATATTTTCAAGTTTTTAAAATTAGTTTTCTTTAGAAATTTTCCAGAGAGATTTTCTTTAGAAAATGTCTCTGTTTTCTAGAGAGATTTAGTTTAGAAAATTTCTCTGTTTTCTAGAGAGATTTTGTTTAGAAAATTTCTCTGTTTTCTAGAGAGATTTTCTTAGAAAATTAGAGAGATTTTGTTTAGAAAATTTCTCTTTTCTAGAGAAATTTTGTTTGAAAAATTTCTATGTTTTCTAGAGACATTTTCTTAGAAAATTTCTCTGTTTTCTAGAGAGATTTTCTTAGAAAATTAGAGAGATTTTGTTTAGAAAATTTCTCTTTTCTAGAGAAATTTTGTTTAAAAAATTTCTCTGTTTTCTAGAGAGATTTTCTTAGAAAATTTCTCTGTTTCCTAGAGATATTTTCTTAGAAAATTTCTCTGTTTTCTAGAGAGATTTTTTTAGAAAATTTCTCTGTTTTCTAGAGAGATTTTCTAAGAAAATTTCTCTGTTTTCTAGAGAGATTTTCTAAGAAAATTTCTCTGTTTTCTAGAAAGATTTTCTTAGAAAATTTCTCTGTTTTCTAAAGAGATTTTCTTAGAAAATTTCTCTGTTTTCTAGAGAGATTTTCTTAGCAAATTTCTCTGTTTTCTAGAGAGATTTTCTTAGAAAATTTCTCTGTTTCCTAGAGATATTTTTTTAGAAAATTTCTCTGTTTTCTAGAGAGATTTTCTTAGAAAATTTCTCTGTTTTCTAGAGAGATTTTCTTAGAAAATTTCTCTGTTTTCTAGAGAGATTTTCTAAGAAAATTTCTCTGTTTTCTAAAAAGATTTTCTTAGAAAATTTCTCTGTTTTCTAAAGAGATTTTCTTAGAAAATTTCTCTGTTTTCTAGAGAGATTTTCTTAGAAAATTTCTCTGTTTTCTAGAGAGATTTTCTTAGAAAATTTCTCTGTTTTCTAGAGAGATTTTCTTAGAAAATTTCTCTGTTTTCTAGAGAGATTTTCTTAGAAAATTTCTCTGTTTTCTAGAGAGATTTTCTTAGAAAATTTCTCTGTTTTCTAGAGAGATTTGCTTAAAAAATTTCTCTGTTTTTCAATTTTTAAGAGAGATTTTCTTCAGAAAATCTATTTTGCAAGAGAGATTTTCTTTAGAACATTTCTCCATTTTCACATAAAAACATATGCAACTGGTAAAGTTCCATATCTTTTTATGTGGCACCAATTTCTTATTCAAACATCTAGTTCCATTCACTACAGTCCTTATTAAATACAAAATGAAATTTTATATTTCATAATATTTAAAATAATTTTAAAACAATAAAACTACTAAAGAATTCATAACTGATTTTTTTTTTTGACATGATCTCTACTTAAGATAATGGACTTTTAATTCTGTCAAATAAAACTAAAATAAAAAAAAATAATGAAATATTTTCCAAAATTTCAACTTGGGTGTTCTCGAGAACTCTAACACTTAAGTTTTACATATTCATGTGATTCAATGACTTACACACCTTAAATTTGGTGATAAACTAGACACGGGTTTTTAAATATTTTTGATGTTTCAGAAAGAAAATAAAATATAAAAAGAGCAGCATATAAAATTAACCTCAGCAGCCCATTACAAAACGATAACGCTGTAATTCTTATCAAAAGAAGAAAATAAATTTTTCTTCAAGAAATAAAACGGAAAAAAATCTTAAATAAAATAAAATTTATTTAAAATCAAATTTCTTTTCTCTTAACAATAAAATTGAATAAAACTAAAAAAACCGCTGATAAAAAATAAACCACAATTAATGTTTTCTTAAAGCATTTAGTGGTCAAATAATATAAAACCTCAAAAAAAATGGTTAAAGAAAGAAGAAAAGACAAAAAAGGGTAAACAAATATAAAAAAGAACTTAAATACAAGTGACAAATGCATGAAAAATGACACTATAACAACAGGTTGCTTGTTGATACCTTTTTAAATTCCGTTTACGATATGGATTTGGATTTTTATATACAGATTTTTATACCCTACAGTAACACTAAAGCGGGAGGAGAGTATTTTGAGTTTGTGGAGAAAATTTTTAAATTACTTTTGAAATTCAACTGTGGAAAATGAAGTCCTTAGCTGTCATAGAACCTTTAAGAAAGTTTCAGTTTTTTGCTCCGAAATTTATGAGCTAATTTCGTTGAGTTTTAATGGCGAAATGGTTTTTTCTATCGCTTAATATACGTATCATATATGTTAGGTAAACATCCTTTCCATAAATTTGATTTCAAACGATATTCTTCTTTCATATCGTTCTAAGGGTCTGCGTATTTCCTTTTTGGGTGTGAAGGTTCCAACATCTGATTCTTAGGTTCGATTGTAAACTTCCTAAAAAGATCATCATACGTGCCTTCGTTTCAACTTCGCTCAAGTCAGAAGTCATTAATTTGAGACTAAGGAATTTTGGTGATGGTTTTGGCTTTTGGTGATTCTTTTTTTGATACCAAACCATCCACCTTATTAACCTAAGATCTTCCAATGAGCGCATTTTTTAATATTCTTTTTATCTTAAATAGTTATTCTTGTCCTGGTACCAAATGATCTGCTTCAAGATATGAATTTTGTATGTGCAACCTCTTATACCAGTTGAATATTAATCCAAACTCTAATATAAACCGATATCCGACTGAAAATCTAGCAAAATAATATGTTTAATGACAGTTAAAGACCGATATCTGAGAGAAAATTTAAATGCAAATAAGATTTTTCGTAAATTATTAACAACGAACAGGCATAAACAGAGCCCTTTTTTGGAAAATAATTGGTTTTTAAATAAAATTTGGTCATAATGACTGGTTTTTAATTTAAAGATAAAACAAATCGTATCAGAATAACATTTTATTGGGAATATCCTCCCGAACATACTTATAACTGTATGTCAACTGTAAGTCAACTGTATGTTGTTTTTCTTCCAAAAATTTTTAATAGAGTGCATTCAAAATTCGTTGTAGTCAAATATTTTTTCTTTCTTCTTTCCTCATTTTTGGTGGACCAACAAAACAACAACAACAAATAAAATATATTGTCACTATGATGACACTTTACACATGAAATCCACACAGTTGAAAACAAAAAAAGATTTACAAAAAATCTGTAAAAAACTAAAAGAAAAATGGGTCTGTTTGGTTAAGAGACAGAGACCCCTACTGAAGTGGCACAGAGGCATTGAAAATACATTAAGCATGTGTATGCCTCTGCAGCAGCCTTCAAAACATATTACAGAAACTTAACAGCAACAGCAACAATGACAATGACCATAGAAGAACCTACAAAAGGTGGGCTCAAAGAAAAAAGAAGAAATAACACACAAAAGAAAAAATTGACGACAACAACAAAAAGCGACATTAGATTAGGTATTTTGTGGTTTAAATGTATCTTATTTGACACTAATGTCCTGTTGTAAACTGGCATCTAAGTTAGTTCTAATCTGCCGACTAAATACATTTTTTACCCTTTTTTTCTTCTTCGCCTTATTTTCTACTTTATGTCTCATAAAATTTACTACTTTGTCCCTTTCTTGATGTTGTTGTTGTTGTTTGTGGTTTCAAATGCTTATTTGTTTTTTTTTTTTTCATTTGTAAAGAGTAAAACTTCTTTTTTTTTATTGATGATATCCACGGGTCCCATTTTAGTTCATAATTTACGATTCTTATTCTTTATGTGATTTGTTGTTTATTTACCAAAGTTTAAATGTTTTTTTGTTGTTAAACAAAAAAACATGAAAAAAAAGACACTGACAAAAAGTAAAGTGCGTTCATATGTTACCGCCTGGTTAACATCTTTCAGATGCATCTCTAACAATTTATTTTATTGTTATTTTCATTTCATTTGTTAGTTTTTTCTTTTTTTGTGTTGTAAATCCAAAATCATATTTCTCTTTAACTAAGTCACGTTTACTCTCTTAAATTACTGTTTTGGTTAGATAATGTAACTCAATGGTTTGTTGTTAAATGATCCTTTTTGTTAAGATTATGATCATTATCATTTAGGCATTTACTCATTATTTGACACTTTATTTGTCTTCAAAAAGCATTTAATTTTTTAAATTCTTCTTTTTATAAAATTTATTAGAGGCGGTTTGTTTACTGAAAGATCTTCAACTCTTGGAATTGGAGAAATTTTATTAATTCCTTTAAAAAGGTATTAAATTTTCAAATGTTAACAGATATTTTCTAACACTTTGCCGGGGCCACCAAGAAATATACAATTAAAACAAGTAAGAATGCTAAATTCGGATATGCCGAATATTATGTACTCTCCATCATAAATACGTGTGAAGTAAATATGTTATTTTTCATACACACACTTTACGTACATACACACTCACATATATACACTTTTATAAAATATAATGAAATACATATACTTTAATCTTACGGCAAAATTTTATTCCAATTTATCAATTTATTAATAAAAATTTGAGGCCGCCTTAGATGTCGGTCTATATCTTTTAATAAATAAAAAGATATAGATTCGAGGCCGCCTAAGATGTCGGTCTATATCTTTTAATAAATGAACAGGTAGCTCCTCAGGACAATAACAAGTACTCAGGCTAATTTTTATTAAGTTCTCTCAATAATCAATAAAAGTTAATATATTCCCTTCACTTGTGGTGGTCGAAGCTATAAAAATCGTATATATTTAATACACCAAGTTTGTGTCTTAAATCTTTTGTTTAAATACTACAAATTGATTGATTGAATAATTATGTAACTTTTGAACCCTTGGGTGTATTAAAATGAGGTTTAACATGATTACATCTAAAGTACACTAGAGTTTCTATGGAAACACACCCCCCTGCCATCAAGGGGGTAAGATACGGCCTTCCAAAGTTGACAAACTTAATATATTAATTTTTGATTTAAAACAAAATCATATAAAAAATTCTTATTAGTTTACACTGGTGCATATTCCTATAAACTCATTTAATGTTTTGTCTATTTTTGTCTTATCTTTGCTTTTATTATACAAAAGTTTTTTGAAACACTCTAATGAGAGACAAGTATGAGTATTGTTGTTTACCTTACTCATGAAATGAAATGTTATTGGTGCTGTTTTTTGTGGAATATTTATATAAATGCAGGCGTAAAATTGCATTAAAAATAACAAAAAAATGAATTTTCTAACTTCAGAATAATTTACCTTTCTATCGGATTCATATATTTATATAGTTACAGCACTAATACAATAAGACAAGAAATAACCCAAACATATAAAGATAATGTTTTATCTATGTACAAAATTTCTTCTCCGTCAAATCATAAATTGAATTTTGGAGCATTTAAAAAAATCAACACACTCGAGGTCAACTGATTGAGTCCCTGACCATATAGGGTTTTCTATTTCTGCAAATTAATTCGGAAACACCTCTGCTTTGACTATGAGAAAAATATTAATAAACGTTCAAAAAGGTTCAGAATTATTACCAAAATAACTTGATGTGGTTATACTGTGCAACGGTGGTGTAGGGCATAAAAATTAAATAAAATATAAATAAAGTTTCTAAGTTGTAAACAATATTTTAAATGAATTGTTAGTTGATTTAACTAAAAATATTATTTTCACACTGATTATTTTCTTGTTTGACTTTTCTAATTTATAAAAAAAAAATTATGTGCATTTATAGGAATATGGAACAGAGTGAATGTTACGTTTTATTTATATTATATTAAACAAAATAAAGATGGCCAAGTTTGGAAGGTCATCCATTATTTTTCCTAGCTATGGACTTAGAACCACCTTAATAATTATCATGTTTAATTTTATTTTGATATTTTCAAAGATTCAATAGTTGAGGATTATATCCAAAAAAAATCTTCTTGGAATATAAACTTATAAAAGCAGTACGATGGTTGTCTTTACAAGATCAATTGAAATTTCCATATCCTTTCAGAAATAAAGCAATAAATTCCAAAACTAATTAAGGACATGATTATATTTTTGCAATTATAAAGAATACAACGCTTTTTCTTTATTAATTTATTTCTTTGAATTTACGCTTATTATCGCCATTTTTTAAATTGAGTTGTAATTTTTCAGGAAAGAAAAAACACATGTTCATTGACTTATGCAACATTTGTTGTAACATTTAAATTAAAATCAATAGATTTGTAAATACAATTCGATTTCTATTTAAGTTTTGCTACAAACAAATAAATTGAGGTGAACAGGTTAGAATGAAGAAAACAACAACAAAATAGCAACAATGAAAAAAAAAAGAAACAGAACATTAGACAACATTTCAATTTTCCACAGAACTAAATGAAAATAGTTAGAGGAAACAAACAAAAAAAATAGTTAAATGCTAAAGAACCAAGTCAATATTAAATCAAAATTAGTTTAACAACAAAAGAACATAATAATTTACTAAAAAAAACACTTGAAACATGACGGAGCGGAAGAAAAAAAATAGCAGAAAAATTGTAAAAAACAGTTAGAAAAACAATTTTCTAGTTGTTAAAGGAGAAAAAGAGGTCATGACTTTTGTATCGAATGGAAAATTAATTTTTAACGAAACTTTTTTTTGACTAAAAATAAATAATAAAAATAAAAGATTAGAACAAGAGCTAAATGTTTAAGGCAATACTATATAGCATTGCAAAAATGCAATAGTTGCATTTTTACAATATATTAGATTTGTGTTTATTTTGAATTTTTAAATATTGAGCAATATTTAACTATGCATAGAAGAAAATTCTACATCGAAAATATATTGCAAGTGCAATAACGCAACACGTGCACCACCATAGATAATACTCTACACCACCATCGATAATTGGGGTATTATGTGTTTGTGGTGATGTTTGTAACATACAGAAAAATGGTATTACGTCCATTTGAAAGTATAACGTTCGACTCAGATCACTTTCAGAGTCCATTTAATGATGCCCTTTTGTCTCCCTGTCCGTCCGTCTGGCTGTCAATGTGAACGTTGCGAACCCTCTACAGTTCGCAATTTTTAAGATATCTTGATGAAATTTGGTGCATATTATAATTTTGGCCCAAGTAAAAAGCTGTTGAAATTGTCCATGTTCGGTCCGATATGTTTTCCCGGAATGAGGTTTTAAGCTCATAATAGTCCTAAATTTTAAGCGATCTTAATAAAATTTGATAAAAATGAGTCTTATGATATTCTGAAACGATATGCTAAATATTGCGAGGGTCGGTTCATTATTTCTTATAGGTCTCATAAAAGCCCCCTTACAAATATCACTTTGAAGGGCAAAAATGTTACACATCCATTGGTGTTGCAATATAATAATTGGTTTAATTAAGATGCATTGAAGTAAAAATCTATGTGCAAAATTATACGAGAGTCGGTCAATAATTATTTGTAGGTACCATATAACCCCCAGGAAAAATTCATTTTAAAATGCATACATTTCACAAAAAAGTTGGTTTCACAATCAAATCAGAAGATCAAATTAGATTCGAGAGAAAATTTTCTATAGAAAAATCACTGTTTCAAAAAAGAGAAAATAATTTTGCCCCATTGTACAACATATAAGTATTTCAAGAACAATCAGCAGCAACATAATTTACCCTTTAAATTCTGTTATTCAATTTTTTTGCCGTTTTGTCGTTCTTTTTTTTTTTTTTTTGGTGAAAATCTTCGAATCGACAACAAAAAGTATTGTGTTAAATTCCAGGAATTTAGTGTAACTTTAGCGGTAATAAATATTTCAATTTCTTATCGTAAAGCGACGACATTTTCAAAAAAATATGGGAATACAAAACTGAAAACCAACACCCCAACAGAAGTTTAAAGTTTTGTAAACGATTCCCTTCCAAAAGAGAAAAAGACTTTAAACATTGTAATACAATTTGTGTGTTTTTTTATATATTTTTGAAGGTGATTTCATAATATTTTTGTTGTTTTTCTTATATTTTTATTAAATGGCAGATGAAGACGAGTATATATAGTGTGAGTGTTTGTTTGTATATTTGTATTATGGAAGTATGGAATCATCGTTTAGGAATCAGAAATAAATAAAACATGACATTTTTGTTTTCATGGCATTTTTCGTTTTTTTGTTTTTTAAGTTTTTACCTTTTTTACAACAGTAGTAATTGTATTTTCAACAACAATTCAAAAAATCATCAAAAACTTATGTTTAAACTTCGAAATGAGTTGTAATTTGTGAAAAGGAGAAAAACAAAGGAATTTATGTTTCTTGTTAAGAAAAAGGACTAAAATAAAATTGATTTTTTAAAAATTGTTCGTCAAATCACTGTATGAAACAAGGTAAACGGAAAATCGAAAAATCGAAAAAATAATAAAAATTATTAAGATTTTAAGATTTACCTTTAATAAAAAATTAACAATTTTAATAAAAATTAAACATTTTAACTAAAATCGAATTCTTGTTAAAAGTTTGCAATTTCCACTTAAATTTATCTTTCCATTACAAGTTCACATTCACAAAAATTCATAAAAAGAAACGCATTTTCTATAAAAACTCTTATTCTTATTTAAAAAATCGAATTTTTACTAAAATCTAAATTTTCACACAAAAATTATTTTTTTTTTCTTTTCTAAAATATAAATTTACACTAAAAAAATTAAATCAAAAATTCATATGTTCATTAAAAGCTTAATTTTAACCAAAAATTAACATTTTTAGTAAAATTTTTATTTACACTAAAAACTTTTTTTGTAAAAAAATAATAATTTAATTAAAAATAAACATTTTCCTTAAAAATTAATTTTTTTCCTTAAAAATTAATTTTTTTCCTTGAAAATAAAATTTTCTCCTTAAAAATTAAAACTCTTCATTAAAAGTTTTCATTTCACTAGAAATTCACATTATCACTACAATTACTATTTTCTCCTAAAATCTACTCTTTCACATTTCGCAAAAAAATTAAAATTTTACTTTAAATTCACATTTCACAAAAAATGCAAACTAAAAATTCAAATTTCACTGAAAATTTAAATTTTTATAAAAATTCACTTTTCATAAAAAATTAAAATTTTTACTAAAAATTCACATTTCATTTAAAATTCAAATTTTTACTAAAAAATCACATTTCATTTAAAATTAAAATTTTTACTAAAAATTCACATTTCCAAAAAAAAAAAACAAATTTTTAAGAAAAATTCACATTTCAAAAAAAAATTATTACTAAAAATTCACATTTCACTAAAAATTCACATTTTTACTAAAAATTCAAATTTTTACCCAAAATTCATATTTCACTAAAAATTCAAATTTTTTATTTTCACATTTCATAAAAAATTATTATTTTTAATTCACATTTCACTACAAATTTACATTTCATTTAAAATTCAATTTTTTATTAAAAATTCACATTTCACTGAATATTTAAATTTTTACTAAAATTCACTTTTCATAAAAAATTCAAATTTTTACTAAAAATTCACATTTCACATAAAATTCAATTTTTTATTAAAAATTCACATTTCACCATAAATTCATTTTTTTACTAAAAATTCACATTTCACAAAAAATCTAATTTTTACTAAAAATTCTTATTTTGAAGAATTGACAAAAAAAGTTGGTAAAGGTTACTATTTTGGGCCACGTTACAAAAATATTCTGTATCAGTCCTTCGTTTACGAAAACCAATAAATTTCTAACATGTATGAGTATATAGAAATTATTTTGCATAAAAAATATATATTTTTGGATGCATAAATCATAAAGTCAAATTCTGCGAGGATTAAATGAATTGTTTTCATATCTATATTATGTTCTTCAACGACTACTCTACACTTTCTTGTTATTTTATATATTTTAGATGAAATCAACCTCATCAACCTTTTGGTTGATTTTTTCTTTGGATTAAATGGAGAGATTTTTACGTTTGACAAAGAAACATCTGATCAATTCAATAATTCTCTACACAATTTCCTTAAAGGTAATTTAGTTAATTATTCCAATACACATAAACCATATATATATAATGGTTAGAATTAAAGGTGTATACTTTTAGGGGCTTAACAATTGTAATAGGAAGTTTTCAAAGGAATATAAAAAACACATTTTTACTGATTTAAGATCGTAACTTATAACTCAAATTAGTAAAAATATAAAAACATTTTTTTTTTTTTTTTTTTCAAAAAATTTTAAAATTTTTAGGATGTGCATATATACCATTTAAGTAAATATAACATTAAACTCATTTATCCATAAAATTATTAATAATTAATATCCGCATTAAACAATTTAATATAATATTACTAATTTTTTATTAAATATCTTACAAAAAATCAAGATCTTATGATTTACAACCTCCTGTTATCAAAATAATTTATAATAAAAAATTGAATATTCATTTAAGTAAATAAATAATTATAAAAATAAAAAATACGAATATTAAATACTCGAATGTCTAAATGTGGAGTAAATCGTAAAACAATTTGTTAAAAACAACAATTTACATGATTTCATATCGCTACCGTAATAAACGATTATGAACAAGTCATTTTTTACTTTTAAAAAATTTTCGAAAAAATAATACAAAAATAAAAAACGAGTTTACAAAGTTTTGAAGAAAAAATTATTATTAAATAATTAAAAAATAAATATTTATTAATATAGAAATACCACTCACTTCAGCTTTTTTTTACTCTAGAAAAAACGATTTTCAAAATTAACAAACTCCTGGATCTATAAAGAAAAAATGAACATGAAACAAAATTTAAATTGAAACTGATCGATTTTAAATTACGCTATTGAAAAACTAATTATTCGATTTACTAACAAACCATGCCCTACAATTTGGGGCCTCAAGATAATGTTACTATATACTTCGACGCTTTACTATCAGAAGAATTAGGTACTGACTCTCATTGAAATTTTATGTGAGAATTCATATAACATGTGTATCCAGATTATTACTGGGAATCGGGATCTATTAAAAGGTCTTCAGATTTTATAATAATACATTTTTTTATTTTGTATTGCATGAGTTTAATTCCCGGAAAATAGTTAAATGGAGGATATATGAAATAAAAAATTTATTATCAAAAAAATTTAGCAAATTTGACCTTTGACCTATGATAATTATAAGTAAAAAAATTGAGCCAGATATTTTAAAATTTGGAGTCTTCAGTACAAAGTTGAAATGGAAATTTAGTAAGACGGACGGACATAAATAGACTCAGGAAGATATTTAGATTCAAGTAGAATATATAAGACTTATAGACATTAATTCTAGTTATCTCAAGAACAAGGATTAGAACCATAAATTAGAATTTTATTCAGATATCTCAAATTCGATTTTTGCATAACAAAGTTTACAAGCTTGTATGACGGAAGGAAGGACAGATACCTTTAAATCGATTGGGAGAGTGATTCTGATTAGTTTAAGATATATAAGACTAAAAGCTATTATGCCCCAATAATCTCAAGGTCTAAAACCATAGAACTATACAAAATATGATAACCAGATGTCTTCAAAATCGGGTTCTGCTTCACAAATTTCAAGTCCAAATGATTTAAAAAGTTTTCTTATAAAGTCATAGAAATTGTTCTTATAAAATGGACTCAGAAAGAGATACTGTTTCAGGTAGAATATACATGAATTAAAAAACACATCAAGGCTAAAGGCAGATTCATAACATATAAAAATTTGAGCCAGTTATCGAAAAAATCGGGTCTGCATCACAAAGTTTAAACAGAAAGCCAGCCAGGCGGACAGAAGGACAGACATCATGCAAAAGTTCCAAAACCCACCAAAAACTAACATACAATCTACCCTAATCACCGATATCTCTATAGGGTGCAAATATTAACAATGTTGTTTGCCAGAGAACTACATAGATAGATGCGTGTGTGTATGTAAAAAATTATTGTATAAAAACCGTTGTGTTAAGTGGCCATAATCACGTATGTGTTAATTGATATTTTAAGTCAAGTCAATAAGTAATAAATGTGTTAACACTTCAATTTCATGTATGAGTACCAAAATACCCATTTACTTCTACAAAATTACTATGTATTCATGTCCGTCCAGTTGTCCGTCCGCCTGCGTTACCATAATAAAATGTTGTATCAATATTTGTTGATTTAGTTTTAGTTCAATTTTCGTTTTGGTTCATTTTTCCTATAGATAACCAGACTCAGGTTCCTGTCTTTACATGGAATCATAAATTTGTGTAAATTATTAATATGATTTTAGTTTTTTTACTCTTTCCAATGATCTTGTTTAGAAAACAAGTCTCATGAAGCCTCAAAACATATAAGCAAATTGTTGACGTCGTCAAGGCTTATTTTGATGATGTCGAAGAGGAGTTTAGTTTATTTTTTCGAAACTGTTTTTGTTTAAATATTAATTTTAATAGTTTTTTTTTCTTCTTCTTCTTCTTCTTTACAATATGATAAATTTAACACATCTTTAGAGGCTATTTTTGGTTAACGAAATCTTTTAAAAATTGTTTATGTCTAGTCTATTTAATATTAATAGTTTAACTATATTGTATGATCTATATTTATTTAAAATACGATAATTTGTTATAATAACAAATAGACACAAACACATAAAATCCATATTGAATGGAAACCAATAAACATCTGGTTTTAGCCTTAATTTTTTTAAAAATATGATAAATTTAATAATAATTTAAAGGCAATTATCACTGTTTGATGTTGATGACGGAAATACTTTTACTTGGAAACTGTTTAAAATATTTAGTTGTAAATTTTGTTTAAATAAATGAGATCCAAAAAGAAAACTAGGAAATTGTAATAAATTATGAAAATTCCTATGAATGGAATTAAATATTAAAACAACATGGGAATTATCATTAAATAACCTAAAGATTTCACAACGAATCGAAATTCCAAATAATAAGAAACTCATAAAAAATAAGCAAAACATCATTTAATTTACAAGCGGTCGGAAGCGGTCGAAAGGTGGGACCTTATTTATAAAAAACTTCAAATTTTGAATTTTTTCTATTTAAAAAAATATAAAAATAAGAATAAATTATTATTTAAAATTAAATAAAATCTAAATCATTATTTACTTGAAATTTCAAAATGATATTTGCAACATTGTCCATAAATCCCATAATTAAATAGATTCCCACTTTTTCATGTGAAAATGCCCAAACTCCCCATCCGTATTAAATTTCTTTAAAAATGTGTCTTTTTCAAGTAAAATGATCGCTCTCTCATTACAATGGTCGTGTGGTAAAAAATAACTCGAAAACTATAAGATATAAATAGTCCATATAAGCATATTTAAAAAGATCGCAAAAGGAGCTATAAGATGGTGGAAAATTGAGTTGAAAAGAAAAAACTGAAATGTGGTTGTAAAAACTGAATGTTCTGCATCATGGACCAAAGGTTATAAAGCTACACTCCTCTGCTATCATTATATTAAATCTCATGCAAATACAACCAACCGATCAAAAGTTACTGATTTATTTCCAAAAAAACTATAAAACTAACAACTGTTGCATACTTATAGGAATTTAATGAAAAGATGGACGTAAGGACGGACTTGTTCAAATTAACGCAGTTAATTAATATTTTAATTGTTTAAATTTTTTAATTAAATACATTAATGCAAATCTATTTAATACGGATGGAAGGACGGACACTATTTAAACAAATTTGTAAAAAATAATAGCAAAATATATATGTTTTATAAAAGCTAATAAATCTATGATTGTAAAACCATATATTTTAGTTTACATTATTCTTTAACTTTTGATATTTAAGCTTAAAATACAAAAATAACTATTTAAAAATACAAATGAATAATTTATTTTGATTTATCTAAGACAGAAAGAAGGATGGACATTATTTAAACAATTTTGCTTCAAATAAAAATAAAATATAAACACTTTTTAAAAGCTAATAGAGCGAGGATTCCAGCAATCTATGTTAATATATGATTTGCTTTAGTTTTTAGCATTTAAGCTAAAAATTAAAAATAAATCTTTAAAAATTTTTATCAAATATTTTTCACGATCTGTCTCAGGCGAACAGAAAGACGGATATTTTTTTTAACAAATAAGTTTCAAACAGAAGAAGAAATGTGTACATTTTTTAAAAGCTTATAAGGTGAGGATTCGAACCATATATCTTAGTATATAATACCCTTAAGTTTTCTTTATTTAAGCTTAAAATTAGAAACTTAAATAGTTATTTTTTAATTTGAAATTTTAATTTAACTGTTAATGAATTATTTATCTTGATCTGTATAAGATGGAAGAATTATTGGACAAGTTTTTTAATTTGCTATAAATGCTGAAAATCAAAAACAGTATATCATTTAAAATCTAATGGAGTGAGGATTCTAAATATTCCTTATCTTTTTGGAGTTCAAGCTTAAAATTAAAATTACTATTTCAAAATATTTATTTTTTATTTTGATATGTCAATGACGGAAGGAAGGACAGACATTGTTTTGGAAAGCCAATAAAGTGATATTTCTAACCCAATATTTTAATAAATGGTATCTTCAATTTTCTACAATTTTTGTTAATATTTAAAAATAACTTTTTTAAAAATATGAACATGACATGATTTTTTTTTAACAGCAAAAAGTATATTTTTCATAAATATAATTTAATTTTATTAAAATATTTTGTTTATTTGCTAATTTATCCATCTGGATATAAACACGATTAATAGTATGATTTAATTCGATTTAAACAAATTATTAAACAAAATTATTTGTTTATTTATTTTGAAATTCAATCAATCAAAATTTTAAAAATTCAACAAAATAAAAACAAGTAAAATGTTATAATCGAATATGACGAATATTTAATACCCTCCACTACAAATCTTTGAGAAACACATGCACTCACAGAAACTGGAACTCTTAATGAATCATAAAATAAGTTATATTTTTGGCTATAACTTTTTTCGGCTGAACCGATTTTGATAATTTTCCTAATTTCTAACATTCTAATTTGTCGATTTTACGAAAGTTTTTTGATTGAATTTAGAGGTTGCCTCAGATATCGTTTTATATCTTTTAACAACTTAAACCGATTTTGCTAGCTTTAAATAGGAAACTTCTCAGGACTACAACAAATACTTAGGCCAAATTTTGTTGACTTCTGTCAATTATTGTGGATGTGAGCGTGCCAACAACAGACAGACATAACTAAATCGACTCCTATTTTGATTTGATGCAGGAATATATATACATTGTGGGATCTGAGATGATTCCTTTTTAGCGTTGCATACAGAATGACAAAATTAATATACCACTTGTCGTGGTGTAGGGTATACAAATAACATAAACATATTGAAGATTATTATTTAAATAAATGTTTGTTTATACACCAAAAAAGTTTATTTAAAAACTTAATAATAAAGAAAAAGAGAAACGTGTAATAAAACCTAAAACAAGATATTAAAATTGAAAAAACAAACAAACAAACAAATTATTAAAAAAAAATTAAAAAAATGCTCGTGTTAGTTTTATTAAATAAATGATTTGTTAGAAATCATTTGTTATTAATAAAATAATTTATGTTTGAAACAAGTTAATAATTGATTTAATGACTTTAACTCATATATAATTTATGTGACAGTCAATAAAATATTAACAAAAAAAATAGAAATGAATAAAAAAATATGAAATAAAATGACAAAAATCATTAATTTGTAAATATGAATGTTTTTGATGGAATCTTTTTTCTAAAAAGTGCTTAAGGAGTGGATTAAAGTTGGAGAAAAAAAATTTCCATTAATTTTTTTTCTTTTTATATTGTTTAAAAAACCAATATGTAAAGTTATGGTATTGTTTCTTTTAGCACTTCCTGTTAACGGGTTTTTGTGATTCATAAATAAAACCGTTTAAAAAATATTTGCATTTGGAATATCAATTAATAAAAAAAGTTTAAATTTAAATAAAAGTCTTGAAAGAGTTTTTATTTAAAGTATTTTCTGCAAGATATAAACAAAGTTATTGTTATTACTTTTATAGTATACAATTGTTTATAAAAAAATATGTAAAGTTATGGTATTGTAAAAAACTGCCTCAGCTATAACCATGTGGAATTTTATTTAACTAGCTTTACCGCTTCAAAAGTTACATCATTATTTTGAAAAAAATCGATTTGGAAACACTGTGCATTACCCAGAAGGGCTAAACTGATTTTTTTGAATTAATACTGTAATGAGTTCATAGATTTGCATGAAATTTAAAACAATGTTATTAGAGGAAGAAGCATTACAACTTTGGGCGTTATAACTTATAGTGGCTCCGTGGAGGGAATTATGGGAGTGCGAAGTAGTGTACCTCTGAAATAAAATTATTAACCAACATCTTAACGGGAATGTATCAGAACTAAATTCGGATGGATTTTGGAGCCCACAAGCTTCTTAAATTATCAAAATGGATAATTTCTACCATTTTCCCGTAGAAAAATTTTAATTTTTGAAAATTTTTTTATTAACATTCCTGAAGTTGCCAACTTTGAAAGGTCGCCCTTTATGACTCTGGCTATGTAAGGAGTTTTACTTCTTAAAATCAACTTAAACATCTGAAGTTAATCTTATGAAAGTGTTTATACTCCTAAAAGTTTTTTAAACTTAATTAGAAAAAGAAAATTCTCTTAAACTTTAATTAAGAAAAAAATAACAAAGTAAATTATTAAAAAAAAATTAAAAAAATCTCTTATTTATAAAAAATGTTTTGAAATCTTTTATAAAATACATTTTCTTTGAAACTTTAATTTGATTTATGATTTTTAATTTCTTTAATTTGTGAGTTTTATGATTTATAGAAAATTTTTGTAAATTTGTTTTGATTCTTTTTTTCTAGTGCTTAATGAGTTTAATGGAGCAAATTCCATAAATTTTTTTTCTTTTTTATTGTTATAATCAAAACTGTCGAAGTTATGTATTGTTTCTTTAGCACTTCCGTTAACGGGTTTTGTGATTCAAAATAAAACCGTTAAAAATTATTTGCATTTGAATATCAAAATTTAAAAAAGTTGAAATTTAAATAAAAGTCTTGAAGAGTTTTATTTAAAGTTATTCTCAAGATATAAACAATGTTATTGTTATTATGGACCAATAGAAATTTATTGCTAAAGAGAAAGTATAACAATTGTCAGCCATTGCAATGACTATAAGAGATAACCTATTTTATAGACAATAACATGCTCTATCATGGTAAAATTCAGATAATCGCCTACTACGCCCTTGAGTAGGTAGGAACCTACACTCATCCCTGTCAACTTGAAAACGCCTCAGCTATAACCATGTGGAATTTTATTTAACTAGCTTTACCGCTTCAAAAGTTACATCATTATTTTCCAAAAAAAATCGATTTGGAAACACTGTGCATTACCCAGAAGGGCTAAACTGATTTTTTTGAATTAATACTGTAATGAGTTCATAGATTTGCATGAAATTTAAAACAATGTTATTAGAGGAGAGAAGCATTACAACTTTGGGCGTTATAACTCTATAGTGGCTCCGTGGAGGGAATTATGGGAGTGCGAAGTAGTGTACCTCTGAAATAAAATTATTAACCAACATCTTAACGGGAATGTATCAGAACTAAATTCGGATGGATTTTGGACAAGCCCACAAGCTTCTTAAATTATCAAAATGGATAATTTAAGAAGTTCTACCATTTTCCCGTAGAAAAATTTTGAATTTTTGAAAATTTTTTAAAATATTAACATTCCTGAAGTTGCCAACTTTGAAAGGTCGCCCTTTATGACTCTGGCTATGTAAGGAGTTTTACTTCTTAAAATCAACTTAAAAACATCTCAGAATTAATCTTATAAGTTATAGAATTATTTCCAAACAATTTTTGGCAGTGTAGATGTAATGTTTTTATACTAAAATCACAAACTTTCTCTTAAACTTTAATTAAGAAAAAAATAATCATAGTAAATTTCTTATATTAAATCTCATTATTGATTAACTTATAAAAATCATTATTTAATGCTTCGATAAAAAATGTTCTCAAATTGTGATTTTACCTAAAATGTACATTTCTTGTGAAATTCTTTAATTTGACTTATGATTTTATAGAAAATTTTCTTTAATTTGTGATTTCCTTTTCTTTATTTTGAGTTTCTATAGCAAATTGTTCCTAAATTGCGATTTTGTGTCAATTTTTTTCTTAGTTCGCATCAAATCAAAATCTGAGTCGATTTAGCTATGTCCATCTGTCTGTTGACAGAGATTAATGAAATTTGACCTGAGTATTTGCTATGGTCCTGAGAAGTTTCCTATTTAAAAACAGGAAAATCGATTTGGTATATTATTATAGAATTATTTCCAAAAAAAGCGCGTTTGTTATGAATTATTTTTATTTTTATTTATTATTTCTTTTTAAAGAATTTTTCTTTAAATCGTGATTTTCTTTATTTTGTGATTTACTAGGAAATTGTCTTTAATTTGTGATTTTATTAAATATTTTCCCAATATCATAATTTTTTTCTATATATATTTTTTTTAATTTTGTTATATAAATCCCGAATTATCAGTAAAGTTTTAACTTTATCTCAATAATCTTCAAAATATTTTGTAAAATCCTTAAATCTTCACACATTTTCTAAGAATTTAAAATTTAAAGAAATCAATACTTAAATCTAATCCAATAAACTAATTAAAATCTTAAGATTTCTTACTTATATTTTGAAAAAAAAAAAAGACTTCAAAATAAGATCACAAATCCTTTAATCAGCAAATGAAAACCTCTAAACCACAAGGTGTTTTAAGTCTTAAAATTCAAAATCAAGTGAAGCGAATCTGGTTTTTTTAAGAAAATTGAAAACAATCAAAGTTTACAAAACAAAACCAAAATATGGTTAAAGCGTAAATAATCCGGGATTTAAGACGGCTACAAAATATAATACACACACATACACAACAAAACGAAATTTTGTTAAAAACATTTTTATTTAGATGATTTCTTTTGGGTGAAAGAAAATCTTTAAATTTAATTAAACCGCAAAGCATGAAAAGGTTGTAAATTATACACAACACATACACACATACTCTCTCATACACATAAAATGCTCTTGAAGACCAGCCTACTAATACTATTTTAAACGCATTAAAAACAGGATACACCTAAACGCTTGTTTGTTGGCCGTTTGTGTATCCTGTGTGTACAACAACAAAACAAATACAAGTGTAATGTTTTGCAAACATCGATAAAAAGATTACAAATCAACAGGATTCTTAAAGGAAATTTTCTTAAACATCCTGTTGTAGTTTTCTTTTTATGAAATTTCTGCCAGGATATCTTTGTAAATGATTTTGCGGTTTTGACACACAGTTGGTGCCTTGATATGGTAAAATAGTACATAACTATATTTTTTTCTAAAATACAAAGTCTTTTTTTATTTATCTTAACTAAAATTAAAGATTCTCTTTTCCCTTTTCTTTTCCGTTCAGGTCATTTCAGTTATTGTCTCACTATCTCCTGCAGTAGTTGGCAACAGTAGTTGTGAATTACTTTTTTTTGACGATATTTAAGCAAAATTTTAACCTTGACTTTATCTCTTTTTTTTCGAAAATAGAAAAAAAAAACCTTGAAATATATAAATGATCCTTTAAAGGTTAAAAATATAGAGGACTAATTAATTTTTTTTTCATTAAATCTGTGTGGCATTTTATCTATACATAACCTTGATTTCATTTCACGAATTATTACTGAAAAGTATTTAAAACAATTATTTTTATCCTCTAAAAAAAGAACAACAGTTTTCTTTTAATTAATTTCTTTAAATTTAAAACTGGAAAAATCCAAAAAAAGGAGGCGGCGTGTGTCTGTTCTTTACAGAAGTTTTCAAGGTTTTGGGAAAATAATTAGAGCAGTTTTTTCTTGCACTACTTGGGTGGCTGGCAAAATTGTAAACAAATAAGAATTATAGCTGTAAAAGTTCTTAAGATATTCGATAATTAATATTTGCTTTGTATGGGAGCTGTTTCTTTCCATGAACCGATGTGTTTTAAAACAGTTAAGTGAGAAAATAATTGATGCCAAATTAAAAAATTCTCGCTCTTTGGATATTTAGAAATTAATATTTTCTTTGCATGGGGGCATCTCTTACCCGATTCTACCGATTTTTTTTAGCCTATGAAAATTTATAATATATTGGAATTATTGGTGTTTCGACTCAGAATCACTTTCTAACCGTCCGGCTGGCTGTCCATGTAAAGCTTGCCGCAAAGTATGGATCGCATTTATGAATATATCTTAATGAAATTTGGCAAAAAGTACTATTTTGGACTAAGGACGATGCCTACTGACAAACAAAAAAACAACAAATTAGGGCCGTTCATAAATTTTTCATAGCAGTCACTTCAACCCACATTAAGGTGTAAAGTTTTAAAGATTATAACTTTTTTACTTGTGTTTTAATATAAAAGATAAAACTTTCTTCTTTTTCCATAAAATAAAAACTGACCTTAAATTGTGATTTATAAAAAATTCGCCTCAAACTGCGATTTAAAAAAAAAAATTCTCAAATTGTGATTTTATGAAAAATATGTTAGTTTTTTAGGAAACATTTGCAGCCCAGTTAGTTCAGTGCTCAGACTATTCGGTACAAAAAAATTAAAAACATACAAACCTCAACAAGTTCCTGACGGGAACACTTTTAAAAATTTAGAGGCCAAAAACAGAGCAAGGAAATTAAAGTCAAGTTTTCTAAAAAAAATATTTTTGCTGCATTAAAGATGACAAAACATATGTTCTGACCGACTTTTCGCAAATCCTAATGAAATATTTTATGTCGCTGATGCTTGAATGAATGTTAAAGAAAATTTTACAACCCCAAAAGCAGTCAAAATTTTCCAAAAAGTTCTCGGTACGACAAGCAATATGTAGTTGCAACAAAAAAAGCCAAACGTTTCCTACGACAGACACTATATATATTGAAATTTACATCGAGAAATGTTTACAAAAAAGGTTACTTGCATTCATGGACATCATGACTTGTCCACTTATTTTTGTACGGTCTTGACATCCTGCCCCTAAGGTAAACAAGCCCTTGATAGGTACAGGTATTGTACCAAGTGAGGAGAATACATGAACCAGACCAAAGCTAAGGCGAGTGAAGAGATATTGGGCTCTTGTCAAAAGAGAACTGAAGAGCGCAGTAGTGGGGTTTAAACGGAGATGAACTGTTCGAGCTAAAAAACGTTAAGTTTTTCCGAAAAAACTATATATTTTGTTAAGAATTTTCTGATCTCACTCCTTTATTATTTTATATGTAATTTTAAAAATTTTTTTATTTTATAATAAAATATACGTCAATTTGTGATATTATACAAAATGTTCCTTAAATTTTGTTTTATTGAAATTACAGTTAATTTTCTCTTATGTATTAAAATTATAGAAAATGTTTTTTTTTTTATTTCAATTTAAAGGTCATTGACTTTTATTGATAATCTCCATTACAAAACCAAATTATTTTAATATGATTTTAATTAAATAATGATAATTATTAATTTATATTTATATAACTGAAATCCCAAAAAAATATAGTTTTCATGTTAATTGAACTAAAATGACTTTTAAATTATTAAATTAAAGTCAGAAACTCTCTAAATAATTAAATTAACTATTTCTAGTGGATAAAAAATAATGGAAATTAAATCGAGAAAAAAAGCAGAAAATAAAATAAAATAAAATGTTAATAACAAAATTAATACCCTAAACATGACAATTGAGTTTAATTTCAGCCATAATGTTTGTTTTAAAACCGAAATCTACTAAAAATTCAATAATGATGATAATAAAAGGCGTGACCACAACACAACAAACAACACATCACGGGATGGAGGAGATTGTCCGTCGAAGACTTTATTTAATGATTTCTTTTGTGTTTTCGATTTTTGAGGGGGAAAAATTTCTCTTTTATTGTTGTTGGTGTTTTTTTTTTTTCAATCTAAATGTAAAAGATACAAATATGTATCTAAAAAATTTGATGGCGATGATGAAGATTTTCTTCTTCTTTTTTCAATTTAACTAATTTAAATGTAAATAAAGTTTTTGTTGAAGACTCTTATAATTCAAATTTAAAAAATTCTTGACTAATAGAAATTAAGTATTTTTATTTTATATGAAAAAACCCATAAGATGCTGTTTATTCGTTAGATACTTTTTAGTGTATCTCATGATTAACAGGTAAAAATTCAGAAAAGACATAAACCCGAGAAATGTAATAAAAATTTCTTTAGTTTCTTTAATATTGGTTTCATTATAATGAAATCGGTTAAAGGAACTATATTAACTGACTTATATATATTCCTAGATATATTATTGTTTATATACATTTTTTAATTCATCATCTCGTAATGTTAGGAGTGGGATCGAAAAATTCTTAACACATGTTTTTCATGAAAACTTTTAACTCAAGTATTATTTGTCAGTTATTATATTAAACAAATGAATATATTGTTAATATGATTGAAATTAGTGACCAACGATTTGACTTGACATCCTCTCACTATGGTAAACAAGCCCTTTAGTGTTACAAGCACAATAATGTGGTATTTGCGTCAAGAGAGGCAAGTACACCAAACTGCCCAAAACCAAGGCCAGTGGGGAGATATTGGGCTCTTGGTGAAAGAGAATAGAAGAGCACAAAAAAGGTATCCAAAAGTTTGGTAGATTTTAAATGGAGATGGACTACCTGTTCGAGCAAAACGTTAATGTATGTATGTTAAATTGTGTTCAATCTCACTCCTTATTTTGTTGAAGATTTTTCTTCTTGTTTGTTTAAATGTCTCTCCGTCCGTCCATCGATATGTCTGTCTGTTTTAGGTATTTGATTGTTTTGGGTTTTTGGTGCTAAAGTGATAAATTGTTTTAATTTGTTTTAGTTGTTATTGTTGTTTGTTGTTATGTACTATTTCAGTCTTTTCTTCATTTTTTCATTATTATAAATATCATCTATCTCTATTATTGTTGTTGTTGTTACTATAGCCATTGCTGTTAATAACCCTCTCCATCTTTTTATGACCGTAAATTACGTTTTTTTCTTCTTCTTCTTTACCTATAATTTGGGTTTGAATTCATCTGCCATCTTTAGATTTTTTATTAATTTCATTTAAGTTTTTTTTATTATTAAGGTGATTTAATATGATCATATATATTTTTTATAAAGCTAAAATTCAGCTTTGATCTTTATTTAATTTCTGATCTTAAATTTCATGTTCTGTGAAAAAATAAACAAATAAAAAACCAACAAAAAAAACCAATCTTCTCGAGATGACTACAACGGAAATTATCATCTTTTTCTTCTTTTATGTTAAAGTAATAATGAGAAATAAAGCTTAATTGCAATGATTTCGTTTCACGTAAATTGTATCTTATTACAAAATTTGTTAACTTTTTATTACTTTGAAAATAATTAGTTTTTGTCTTCTTTAAAAAAAATCACAATTTTATATTATTCTCTAGAAATGTCACAATTAATTCTGTTGAAATAATTTAAAAAATAGCTGTATAATTTATAGAGTGCTCCATTTTATATTTTTTTTAAATATATTTTTCAAGATTTTAGATGAAAAACTAACAGTTAACAGGAAATTAACTGTAATAGAATTTTGAAAATAAAAAAAAATCTAAGAATTTCATAATCGTTCTATATAAATGAAATTTATATTATTTTATTACCTCCTTTAAAATTACAAAAAAAAATAGAAACATTTTTAAAAAATCACATATTAAAGTAATTTTTGTTTAAAATCACTGCACTAGGAAAAAGTTCTATAAAATAATGAATTCAAGAAAATTTTATAAAATCACAAAATTTTATTTAAAATTTTTATTAAAAAATTACTAATTAACATATAATTAACAGCATTTATCCAATAAAGACAAATTAAATAAAATTTTTGTATAAAAGCAAAATTTAACAAAAACTTATATTTTTTTTAATAACAAATTTAGAAAAATTTTCTGTAAAATCACAAATTAAAAAAATGTATTTAGAATCACAAAGTATTTTTATTTTTCTGAAAATCACAAATTAGTGGTAATAATTCATATAAATTAATCTGAAACATAAAATACAGGAAATTTTCTTTAAATTTACAAAATAAAGAAAATTTTCTATAAAATCATGAATTAAAAACCATTTTTATTAAAAATACAAATATAAAGAAACTTTTTTATTAAATCACAATTTAAGGTTAATTTTAATAAATGAAAATTTTTTGACAACTTCTAAAACTGCAAGTTCTTTTTTTACAATTTCTATAAATCACAAATTAGACCAGTTTTGATAAAGTGATAAATTAACAACAACTTTTTGAAATTTTTAAAAAATAATCACATTTTTTTAACAATTTCAAATTATGGATATTTTCCGATAAAATCTTATGTTAATGAAAATCCCTAATAAAATCATATGTTAAAGACAATTTTTCATAAAAATGCAAATTAAAACAACTAACGATAATAACAAAAATTAAATAAATTTTAACAAAAATTTTTATCAAATAATAAAATTTTTTGTCAAAATTCGAAAAATACCAAATTGTGAACAATTTTTGATAAAATCATTTGTTAAGAAATATTTTTTATAAAATTAAAAATTAATTAAGAATTTTCGCTTAAATCACAAATTAAGGATATTTTTCAATGAAATCGAAATTAAGAAAAATTTTAGTTAAACAATCAAAATTAAGGAAATTTTTCTTAAGATCACAATTAAATGGAAATTAAGAAAAATGTTCGATAATACCAGAATAACATATTAAGGAGAAAAAATTCATCAATAAGAAAGATTTTTGATAAAAAATATAAATTTAGAAAAGATATAAGAAGATAAATCAATAAAGTCTTAAATTAAGGACAATTAGCGATAAAATCCTAAATTAAGTAAAATTGTTTATACAAAACAATTTTTGTCAAAATTCAAAAAATTCCTAATTGAGAACGTTTTCGGAAGGAATCGTTAGTAAAGAAAAATTTTGAAAAAAAAAATCACAAATTAAAGACATTTTTAGACAAAACTATAAACTAAAGAAATTTTCCTTTAAAATTATAAATTAAATAAAAAATCTAATATTAACGATTTTTTTTCTTAATTACATACCAAGAATTTTTTTGTTAAAATCATATAAATATATAGCAATTTTCGATAAATCACAAATAATAACGCATTTTTGAAGAAATCACAAATTAAGGTACATTTTATATAAGTTATAGACAATTTCAATTGAAAGTAATTTTTCAGAAATTTTCTAATAATTCAACTTTAACTTAATTAATCAATTATTCAAATTAATATGAATTTTAATTATGTTGAGTAAAATAAATTTCACTTTATTTTCCTTTTTTTTTTTTTTTGCAAAATTCGTTTCGCTAATTAAATATTTTCTAACACTTTTACTTGATAATGAGTTAGAAACTTAGATAATTCATTTTGAAAAAATTTAAAAGAAATTCGAAAGAAAAAATAAATAAATTGAAAATAAAGTTGTAAAAAAATTTAAACTATAACAAATTAAGTTTTGTTTTCATTTCTTCATAACGAATTAACGATTAAAAAATCGCTAAAAACGTATAAATCTTTACAGACAGAGAAAAAGCAACATAAAGTTATTAAAACATAAAGAAACGAAAAACTTTATTGATTTTGAAAATTAATTAGACATAAGAGAGACCAATGAATGGACGGACAAAATACTAAAATTAGAAAATTAACAAGCAAAAAAAAAAAATAGAAATCAAGAAATCTCACTAAATAAACATTAAGATACTAAAAATTAAGTAAGAAGTTAAAGTCGGTCAAGACCGACTATTTTATACCCTGCCCCAAATTGTTAGTTATAAGCGATAGCTACGAAAAATTAATGAACCGCCCTCGAGTAAAGGTATTTTAATTTATGCTTAAGAGTGGTACTGACATTCATATGGGATTAGTGCGTTTTTAAAGGATTTTTTCTGTGGACATTATATGTGAACTAGAAGAAATTATTGACCGACCTTCGTAAAATTTCTCACACTGATTTTTGCCTATATTTGTCTTGATTTTAGCAATTGTTATTACAATACTAATGTACATGTAGAGTTGAGCCCTTCAAAGTGATATTTGGAAGAGGGGTTATATGGGACCTATGAAGGGTAATGGACTTCGGCACATTTGGCACATCTTTTTGCAATAAGACCAATTTGTGCCAAATTCCCTAAAAATCGCTTCATACATAGGAATTTTGTAACCTTAAATCCCCATTCCGGGAGAAGCATTTATATGGGGTCTAGATAACATAATGGATCCATCTTCACAAATATATAAAAACAAAATAATGACTATATCAAATTTCATTAAGAAATCTTTAAAACTGCGGTCTGCATTTTGTTCAGAAGGTTTACATGGGCAGTCAGCCAGTCAGACGGAAGGACGGACATCTATAAATCGACTCAGAAAGTGATTCTGAGTGGAACAGTATACTAAAAAGTGGTGGTAACACAATTTTTTCTGCCCGTTAAAATTTTTGCACAAACGCATTATACCCCAACCACCTAAGTGGTGTAGGGTATACAAATACAGATTATATTAATTTAACAAGATGACTACATGTATTTCTATCTAATCGAAAAAAAAAAAAAAACATTTTTTATCTCTCTCTAAAAAAAAATAAATAAACAAATAAAAAATGTGAAAATGAATTAGTGTTTGAGATCAAATTAAAATTTTAACATTTTTGGCAGCCAAAACAAATTTATAAAAAAAAAAAAAAAAAAAAAAAAAAAAACAAAACAAATGAAAAAATAAAACAATTAAAAAATAGCAAAATCTTGAGTTTTTTGTTACAAAAACAATAATTTTTTTTCAAAAATGAATTCAACACCAAAACCAAAAAAAGAGTTAAAAATTTTTTAGTTAATAAGTTTGTAGATGAATATATTGATTTTTTCGTATATAATCATACAAACGTCAACAAGTTCATTAACTTTTTAACCTACGTTAACACTTAAGGGGCCAAAACTTTTCAACCAAGAAAAAAATCTCCCGAAACGCACAAATTTTTTTTTGCTTTTATTTAAAGTCCAAATGAATAAAACGGAGAGAAAAAAATCAATGTAATAAATAAATCCTCAAACCATTAAACATGTTGTTATTCTTGTATATGATAAATGATGTATAAAATTTTATGAATAAAATAAGAAAAAATAATTCAAATAAATAAAACCATACAAAGGATGAAGTACACAGAGAGAAAAATTGTAAATTTTGTAAAAAAAAAATGAAATTCTTTGTGAAAATGTAAATTTTTAATGAAAAAGTTAATTTTTACTGAAAATGTATATTTTTAGTAAAAATATGCATTTTTAACGAAAATGTAAACTTTAATGAAAAAGTCTATTTTTTCGAATTTTTAAATAAAAAGTGAATTTTTTGAGAAAATGTGAATTTTTAGTGAAAATGTGAATTTTTAGTGAAAATGTGAATTTTTAGTGAAAATGTGAATTTTTAGTGAAAATGTGAATTTTTAGTGAAAATGTGAATTTTTAGTGAAATGTGAATTTTTAGTGAAAATGTGAATTTTAGTGAAAATGTGAATTTTTAGTGATAATGTTGGAATTTTAGTGAAATGTGAATTTTAGTGAAAATGTGAATTTTTAGTGAAATGTGATTTTAGTGAAAATGTGAATTTTAGTGAAAATGTGAATTTTTAGTGAAAAATGTATATTTTAGTGAAAATGTATTTTTTAATGAAAATGTATATTTTTAATGAAAATGTAATATTTTTTTTAGTGAAAATGTGAATTTTTTGTGAAAATGTGGATTTTTAAGCGAAAATGTGGAATTTTTAGTGAAATCTGAATTTTTAGTGAAATCTGAATTTTAGTGAAAAATCCTGATTTAGTGAAAATCTGAATTTTTAAGTGAATCTGATTTTTAGTGAAATCTGAATTTTTAGTGAAAATCTGAATTTTTGTGAAAATGTGATTTTTAGTGAAATGTATATTTTTAGTTTGAAAGTATATTTTTAAGTGAAAGTGAAAAAAGTGAAAGTGAAATTGTGAAAAATGAAAAGTTAGTAAAAATATTTAAATTTTCTAATAAACAAATTAAAATGTTTTGATTTTTCATTTTCTTCAGTGAAAATCGAATTAACGAAAATTGAAAAAAATCTGCTAAAAATGTATAAAATCTTTAACAGAATTTTCAGAGAAATAAGAATATGAATTTTTATTATTTTGAAAAAATCATAAATGTGAATTTTTACGAAAAATTTTTTGAATTGATTTTGAAAATGTGAAATTAGTGAATAAGAGAGACCATGAAAATGTGAAAACTGATCAAAATTTTACTAAAAAATTAGTGAAAATTAAAAGAAAAAAAAAAAAATAGAAATCAAGAAATCTCACTAAATAAACATTAAGATACTAAAAAATTAAGTAAGAAGTTAAAGTCGGTCAAGACCGACTATTTTATACCCTGCCCCAAATTGTTAGTTATAAGCGATAGCTACGAAAAATTAATGAACCGCCCTCGAGTAAAGGTATTTTAATTTATGCTTAAGAGTGGTACTGACATTCATATGGGATTAGTGCGTTTTTAAAGGATTTTTTTGTGGACATTATATGTGAACTAGAAGAAATTATTGACCGACCTTCGTAAAATTTCTCACACTGATTTTTGCCTATATTTGTCTTGATTTTAGCAATTGTTATTACAATACTAATGTACATGTAGAGTTGAGCCCTTCAAAGTGATATTTGGAAGAGGGGTTATATGGGACCTATGAAGGGTAATGGACTTCGGCACATTTGGCACATCTTTTTGCAATAAGACCAATTTGTGCCAAATTCCCTAAAAATCGCTTCATACATAGGAATTTTGTAACCTTAAATCCCCATTCCGGGAGAAGCATTTATATGGGGTCTAGATAACATAATGGATCCATCTTCACAAATATATAAAAACAAATAATGACTATATCAAATTTCATTAAGAAATCTTTAAAACTGCGGTCTGCATTTTGTTCAGAAGGTTTACATGGGCAGTCAGCCAGTCAGACGGAAGGACGGACATCTATAAATCGACTCAGAAAGTGATTCTGAGTGGAACAGTATACTAAAAAGTGGTGGTAACACAATTTTTTCTGCCCGTTAAAATTTTTGCACAAACGCATTATACCCCAACCACCTAAGTGGTGTAGGGTATACAAATACAGATTATATTAATTTAACAAGATGACTACATGTATTTCTATCTAATCGAAAAAAAAAAAAAACATTTTTTATCTCTCTCTAAAAAAAATAAATAAACAAATAAAAAATGTGAAAATGAATTAGTGTTTGAGATCAAATTAAAATTTTAACATTTTTGGCAGCCAAAACAAATTTATAAAAAAAAAAAAAAAAAAAAAAAAAAAAAAACAAAACAAATGAAAAATAAAACAATTAAAAAATAGCAAAATCTTGAGTTTTTTGTTACAAAAACAATAATTTTTTTTCAAAAATGAATTCAACACCAAAACCAAAAAAAGAGTTAAAAATTTTTTAGTTAATAAGTTTGTAGATGAATATATTGATTTTTTCGTATATAATCATACAAACGTCAACAAGTTCATTAACTTTTTAACCTACGTTAACACTTAAGGGGCCAAAACTTTTCAACCAAGAAAAAAATCTCCCGAAACGCACAAATTTTTTTTTGCTTTTATTTAAAGTCCAAATGAATAAAACGGAGAGAAAAAAATCAATGTAATAAATAAATCCTCAAACCATTAAACATGTTGTTATTCTTGTATATGATAAATGATGTATAAAATTTTATGAATAAAATAAGAAAAAAATAATTCAAATAAATAAAACCATACAAAGGATGAAGTACACAGAGAGAAAAATTGTAAATTTTGTAAAAAAAAAATGAAATTCTTTGTGAAAATGTAAATTTTAATGAAAAGTTAATTTTTACTGAAAATGTATATTTTTAGTAAAAATATGCATTTTTAACGAAAATGTAAACTTTAATGAAAAAGTCTATTTTTTCGAATTTTTAAATAAAAAGTGAATTTTTTGAGAAAATGTGAATTTTTAGTGAAAATGTGAATTTTTAGTGAAAATGTGAATTTTTAGTGAAAATGTGAATTTTTAGTGAAAATGTGAATTTTTAGTGAAAATGTGAATTTTTAGTGAAAATGTGAATTTTTAGTGAAAATGTGAATTTTTAGTGAAAATGTGAATTTTTAGTGATAATGTGAATTTTTAGTGAAAATGTGAATTTTTAGTGAAAATGTGAATTTTTAGTGAAAATGTGAATTTTTAGTGAAAATGTGAATTTTTAGTGAAAATGTGAATTTTTAGTGAAAATGTATATTTTTAGTGAAAATGTATATTTTTAATGAAAATGTATATTTTTAATGAAAATGTATATTTTTAGTGAAAATGTGAATTTTTTGTGAAAATGTGGATTTTTAGCGAAAATGTGAATTTTTAGTGAAAATCTGAATTTTTAGTGAAAATCTGAATTTTTAGTGAAAATCTGAATTTTAGTGAAAATCTGAATTTTTAGTGAAAATCTGAATTTTTAGTGAAAATCTGAATTTTTAGTGAAAATCTGAATTTTTAGTGAAAATGTGAATTTTTAGTGAAAATGTATATTTTTAGTGAAAATGTATATTTTAGTGAAAATGTATATTTTTAGTGAAAATGTGAATTTTTAGTGAAAATGTAAATTTTTAGTAAGAATATGAATTTTTAGTGAAAATGTGAATTTTTAGTGAAAATGTGAATTTTTAGTGAAAATGTGAATTTTTAGTGAAAATGTGAATTTTTAGTGAAAATGTGAATTTTTAGTGAAAATGTAAATTTTTAGTTAAAATGTGAATGAAAAGAGAATTTTAGATTAAACTTTTCTTTAAAATCAATAACTAAAGAAAATTTATTAAAATAATATTTTAATCTATAAATTAAGCAAAATTTTCTGAATAATCACAAATTAAAGATGTTTTATATAAAATCTTAATTTACGATTTTTTTTATTAAAAACTTTCATTAAATCTTAAATAAACATAAATTCTGTGCAAAACATAACATAAATGAAAATTTTCTTCAAAGTCCCAAATTATCGAAGTTTTTTACAAAATCACAAATTAACGAACATTTTCTATTAATCTCAATTGAAGAAAAATTCTGTTCAAAACATAAATTAAAAAATCTTTTCAGAATGACAAATTAAAAAACTTCTTTAAAAAATCACAAATTAACTAAAATTCTCTTCAAAATCCCAAATTAACGAAGTTCTTCTAACAAATAACCGAATATTTTCTATTAAATTATAAATCGCAGAATTATAAATCACAAATTAAAAATAAGTGTCTAAAAGTCTTTAGTTATCGAATTTTCCATAATATTTTAAAAATAAATCAGAAATTAACGAAAACTGTAAATTAATCCACAATTAAGGATAATTCTCTCTTTAAAATCACAAATTAACAAAAATTCCCTTTAAATCACAAATTAAAAAAAGCAAATTTGTGAAAAGTAAAATAAAATAAATAAAATTTTTCGTATGAAATTAAAGTAACGAAAACTGTTCATAAATCTCAAATTAACGACCATTTCCTCAAATTGACTATAAAGTTTCAAAGTAATGAAAATTATGAAATTTTAAATTGATGAAAATTCCGTATAAAATCACAATAAATCTATAAATTTTGAACCAAAAATCTTCAAGAGATTAAAAAATGTATGATTTTAATTATTTATTAAATTAAAGTTCTTTTTAATTAATTTCAGTTTTTCTCTCTGTGTAACACTTTTATTCATGTATGTGAGTGTGTTTGTTTGTTTGTGTTTACTCAATTTTAAGTCATATTATTTTGTTGGGTTAACAATTTGCAGCCAAATGTACAAAATTGTATATTTTTCGTCGTATCTCAAAAAGTTGGAGAGTTTAATTCAAGTGCTTTTTTGTTGATTCTTTCCAAAATCAGAAAAAAATCGTCTTGTTCATGTTTTCTATAGATTTCCTACCATTTATGTTAAAAATAGCCTTTGGCTTTGGATATTTATTTTGTGTTTGATCTCTTCCTCTCCATCTTCTTCTTCTAGAGTCATATTATGCATGAATTTTCAATAATAACATGAAAAAGAGGAAAAACAATCCTCTTAGTTTAAGAATCGATGTATTTAATAGAGAACTCTATCTTTAGCTCTACCACAACTTTTGTATTATGTTTCTGTTGATTTATCTTGTAATATAGAGAAATATGTGTTATTTTGGGATTTCTTAAAGTCGAGTTCAACTGCTACAAAATATATAGTTTTTTATCAAAAGTGTTAAATAAGAGACTCTTTTAACGGCTAGAAAATAGGATAATGGAGGATAAGTAAGAACTTCCAAAGAAAATCACATAATAACATTAATTATATGAATGAACTTTCTATTTTTATTTTCTGCCGGCGCATCATCACAAATTATTACCATTGTTTCTGTTATATTTTTAAAAGAACATTACAGAATTTAAATTCAAATTCAAAATGCATTTCCGGAGAAAGTTTTTCTTGAAAACTGTTATAATTCACATATTAACATTTAAGTGATAATTAAGACACAGATCACATCCATATGAAAAGAATAAAATTCAAAACCAACCTAAATATGTCTTATTTTCTTATAGTTTTGTCATTAAACCCAAAAACTTGGCTCGTGTTTGTTTTCCACAATTAAAGTTAAATAAATATCGTTCAAAAGAAAATTTTCGATAAATTTCGTTCTAAAGAAAATCTGGGATAAATTTAATTTTATAGAAATTTCTGGACAAATTTCGTTTTGTTTTCTATTAATTTTTACAGAAAATTTTCCATGAATTTTCGTTTTATAGAAAATTTTCCATGAATTTTCGTTCTATAAAAAATTTTCCATGAATTTTCGTTTTATAGAAAATTTTCCATGAATTTTCGTTTTATAGAAAATTTTCCATGAATTTTCATTTTATAGAAAATCTTTCATGAATTTTCGTTTTATAGAAAATTTTCCATGAATTTTCGTTTTATAGAAAATTTTCCATAAATTTTCGTTTTGTAGAAAATTTTCCATGAATTTTCGTTTTGTAGAAAATTTTCCATGAATTTTCGTTTAGAAAATTTTCCATGAATTTTCGTTTCTATAGAAAATTTCCATGAATTTCGTTTTATAAAAAATTCCATGAATTTTCGTTTATAGAAAATTTTCCATGAATTTTCGTTTTATAGAAAATTTTCCATGAATTTTCGTTTTATAGAAAATTTTCCATAAATTTTCGTTTTATAGAAATTTCCATAAATTTCGTTTTATAGAAAATTTTCCATAAATTTCGTTTTATAGAAAATTTTCCATAAATTTTCGTTTTATAGAAAATTTCCATAAATTTTCGTTTTATAGAAAATTTTCCATAAATTTTCGTTTTATAGAAAATTTCCATGAATTTTCGTTTTATAGAAAATTTTCCATGAATTTTCGTTTTATAGAAAATTTTCCATGAATTTTCGTTTTATAGAAAATTTTCCATGAATTTTCGTTTTATAGAAAAATTAAATTTTCCATGAATTTTCGTTCTATAGAAAATTTTCCATGAATTTTCGTTTTATAGAAAATTTTCCATGAATTTTCGTTTTATAGAAAATTTTCCATAATATTCGTTTTATAGAAAATTTTCCATGAATTTTCGTTCTATAGAAAATTTTCCATGAATTTTCGTTTTATAGAAAATTTTCCATGAATTTTCGTTTTATAGAAAATTTTCCATAAATATTCGTTTTATAGAAAATTTTCCATGAATTTTCGTTTTATAGAAAATTTTCCATGAATTTTCGTTTTATAGAAATTTTCCATGAATTTTCGTTTTATAGAAAATTTTCCATGAATTTTCGTTTTATAGAAAATTTTCCATGAATTTTCGTTTTATAGAAAATTTTCCATGAATTTTCGTTCTATAGAAAATTTTCCATGAATTTTCGTTTTATAGAAAGTTTTCCATGAATTTTCGTTTTATAGAAATTTCCATGAATTTTCGTTTTATAGAAAATTTTCCATGAATTTTCGTTTTTATAGAAAATTTCCATGAATTTTCGTTTATAGAAAATTTTCCATAATTTCGTTTTATAGAAAATTTTCCAATTGAATTTTCGATTTTATAGAAAATTTTCCGTGAAATTTTCGTTTATAAAAAAATTTCCCATGAATTTTCGTTTATAGAAAAATTTCCATGAATTTTGTTTTATAGAAAATTTTCCATGAATTTTCGTTTTATAGAAAATTTTCCATAAATTTTCGTTTTATAGAAATTTTCCATAAATTTTCGTTTTATAGAAAATTTTCCATAAATTTTCGTTTTATAGAAAAATTTTCCATAAATTTTTCGTTTTATAGAAAATTTTCCATAAATTTTCGTTTTATAGAAAATTTTCCATAAATTTTCGTTTTATAGAAAATTTTCCTAAATTTTCTTTTATAAGAATCTTCAAAGAATTTATATTTATGGAAAATCTTAAAAACTTTCGATTTTTAGGAAAATTAAAAAAGTTTTCGTTTTGTGAAATTTTCAAGGAATTTTTGTTTCATGGAATTTTAAAAAAAATTGTTTTATGGAAAATTTTCAATTAATTTTCGATTAATTTTTAATTTTATACGATTTTTTTAGATTTTTTTTTTTTGGATTTTCCTTAATATCAAACAAAAGATTTAGAACACAAACTCGATTTTTTTAAATACCAAACGAAAGATTGAAAATGAACATTTGTTTAAAAGATAATGGATTTTTTAATTATCCTTTGTATCCTTTTTTTAAATTAATGTCTAAAAATTGTAAAATTCTTCAAGTAACAAAATTTACGGTTATTAAAAAATCTCTCACGTCCTTGACTAACTGCCACCCATTAAGGAGTCGTGTGTCAGTTTTTAATTAAAAAAAAAAAACACTTTTTGTTCGACGAAAAAAAACCTTGACTATTATTGATTTAAAGCAGTAGCTTATTAACTGTAAATAATCTAATATTAATGTTATTATAAGGATTTTTCTCTAAAGGACATTTTAGTAATAAAACGTTTTACACATTTTTCTTTCATTTTTGCTGCCAAACAGCAAAAACACTTTAAGAAATATTTTCGAATCGTAGAAATGACCTTGAAATTCTTACACACTTCCTTGAGAATATTTGCTTTGATGTTTAAACAACCTTGAGAATAAAACAATTAGAGAGACGTGTGACTGAGTTTTGAAGAGATTGGAAACTAAGGTTATGTTTTATGAAGAATTAATTTTGATACTGATTTTTTCACAGCCGTTAATCTAGTCTTAAATGTAAATTTGCGTTTATTTTTGTAGATTTTTATTAAAGTAACCAAAACGTTAAAAGTTAATTATTTGTTGAGAATATTCATAATTTATTTATGTTCAAACATGTTGCTACATACAACCGCACACGTCAGACGAACGTAATAAACAGTACATAGCGTTTCAAGCAAACAAGCAAAATTAGCTTTAGTTTGGTTGCATAGTAGTTTGGAAAGGTTTCTCAACGAACAAAGATCTACAACATGTCAAAGAGAATAAATTATATAAGAAAGCTTGAAGTTCTGTAGAGGAATAACAGAGCGGATTCAAAAGTGAGAGTGACGTTAACGGTGACATTTCTAGAGACTCCTATACCACCATTATAAGAGGAGAAAAATGATCCTATTATCAATAATAATTTCCAAGTAATGCTAATTCACTTCTAAAAAAATCACTTTTACCTCATGAAATTGCATCATAAATCTGCCTTTTAAAGCATGCCACGCCCACAATAACAATTTTTTTTAACCAAATATTTTGGACAATTTAAACTTAAATATACAAATTTTTGAAAATCACTAATAACAAAATCTAATTTTTATCCAAAATAAACTACATTCGATACCACTGTGTCTTGATGTGATTTTATACCGTCTCTGAATCTCAATGAGTTTACGTATGTAAAAATGGCACAATGTTCAGTTTCAGTGTCCAGTGTAGATTTCAACGCTTTTTCACAATACGGCTGCAATTAATTAAGTTGTTTAATTTCAATACAACAACAAAAAAATAAGATGCAAAATAGGTGTCTATTTAATTTCTCGCGTCGTCTTTTGCGAGACAAAAAAAATTACAATATAAAATAAAACATTTTTATAATATTAAACAAATGTTGTTGGTGTTTGTTAATAAATTTATTAACTTTAAAAAAATAAATGTAATCGAGATTTTAATAAATTAATTAATTATTTAATTAAAATATCAATTAAACCAGACGACCTACAACTAAATAATGTTACTAGAATTTTATAAGACAAATAAATAAAATATTTAACTGTTGAAATTTATTTTTACATAAAAAAATTCTCACATGACCTTGTATCCTTCAAAATGATCCTGTAATAATTTGAAAATATTACTTCACCTTGAATAAAATTTTCTCATGTCTTTAAAGGACCTTGACCTTTGATCTTTAATAAATTGCCGTCGTGTGTCAGTTTTTATATGATTTTAAAATTTTTTACACTTGATTTTCATATATTTTCTCTTAATAGAAAATAACCTTCTCTTGTCAAGAGCAAAATTAGAAAAACAATTTCAGTAGCAATCGATAAAGGAGACAGTTATATATGCTATAAAGACCTTGAAAAAATTAAAAAGAAAAGGATTTGAAAATAAAATTTGTGAACTAAGGATTTGAAACAAAACAATCTTAATAAAAAAGTTTATTGTTTCAATGAAAACTATAATTCAGCTGAGCTAAAAAATTTTATTTAGTAAAATAATTCTTAAATATTATAGAAATAGTTAATTCAGCTGGAGAAAAATTAATTCAGCTATCATGATAGTTAAAATTCAGCTAAGAAAATACGTTTAAACAATAAAATTATGTAAAAGTATAAATAAAAAATAAATTAAAAATTTGCTATATTTTACAAAATATTATAGAAATATTTAATTCAGCCACAAAAAAATAAATTCAGCAAATAATTTTTTTCAAATTTTTTGTTAGCTTAAATTCATATAAACAACAAATTTAAGTCAGCAAAATTTATCTCATATTTATGAAGAACAAGTTTATTCAATTACAATGAAATCAATTCAGCAAACAATGTTTTAATAATAGACACTTAATAAGTAATTCAGCACATTATATTAAAATTATATTCAAAAATGTGAAATATGAATAAAAAATTAATAAAATTATTAATATTAATGCAATTCAGCTAAAGAAAAATTAATTAATTAATTAGTAAGATTTTTCAGATTTTATATATTTATTTATTATATAATATTTACAAATTGATTAAACAAATAACTTTTGATAAAATTGAAAAAATTCAATTCAGCTACTTATTATTTTACAAATATTGATAATTTTATCCATAATAATTTTAGCAAAATTCCAGCGTAAACACAATGAAAATCTCAATTCAGCAAGCAGACATTTCAATTAAGCTTCTTAAAAATCAATTCAGCGAAAATATTTGGTATAAATGTAGGTAAAAATAAAAAATCTCCTTAATAGAAACAAATTTTTTTTAATTTAACTAAACATTTTCTAAAAAAAACTGAAGAATTTTATAAAGATATAAAAATCAGTGGAAACTTCAATTCAGCTAGCATTTTATAATTCAGCAAAAAGTCTTTTTAACTGGTTCAAAATCTTTTTAAACAAATTAGTTGGTATAAATGTTTTTATAAAATTCAGCTAAGTATTTCATTGATTCAGCTCCTTGATCCTGAATTCAAATCGATTTCTATTAAGAAAATTATCCAGGTAGCATTTATATTAATTTAGCTATGTATTTAATAAAAACATGTTAATTCAGCTAGGAAATTCTGCAATTTAACTGCTTGAACCTGAATCTCTTTTTTCCATTCTGATTTCAATTTTATATTTGTTATCACTCCAAAAACTGACACACGTCTCTTAATTGCTTTTAATTCAAGGTTTTAAACTCGTTAATATTTTTTTCAAAATATATTTTTAAATTATCCTTAAAACAATAATTTGTTCTGAGTTATTAAAAGTTAAACAGACTACTGATCTTTTGCTAGTCAAGGATTTCTTTTGACTTAAAACTCTGTGAAATAAATGAAAACTGACACACGACTTTTAACTAAGTCGTAAACAAGGAAATTAATATCATGACTCAAACTCAAGGTAATCGGAAATAAGGATAAACATTTATTCAATTTTAAACAAGCAGGACTTCTGTAGATTTAAAAATCATAGTTTAACTCCCATGGAACATATCCTTGTAATCATATCAAAACAACAGTTTGTTTATAATAAACAAAGCTACTGACTCTCTTATGTACAAGGTTACTCTCTTTATTTGTATATTTCCTACTCTCTCTATTTTGCTCAACTACAAACGAGATCATAAAGAGTCGTGTGACTCTAATTGTTTCTAGTCAAGGTTTCGAATTTTTTCTTCACTTTGTTTCAGTTATTGAAAACAAGGACGAAACAATTTCGAAAAGTTAACTGTTGAGAAAATTACTTTCTTCCAAGGCTTTTAACAAAAAGTTAACATATTTATTTATATTAAATAAACTACTGATTTCAAAGTCAAGGTTTCTCTTAAAGGACATTTTCTAAAGTTAAATAAAACTAGACACACGACTCTCATTAAGGGGATACAAGGACATGAAAAATATCAATAAATAAAATTCAAATGTTTGCAAAACATTATGTTAACTACAACGAGTAACAGACATTTTTGAAATTTTTGAAAGTTCCAGTTCCGGTTCTAGTTTAATTCTTTTTTAATTCTAGTTCAGTTCTTATTTTAGTTCTTGATTCAGTTCTTGATTCAATTCCAGATTCTGTTCTTGATTAAATTCTTCATCCAGTTCTTGATTCAATATAAGATTAAGTTGTTAATTGTATTCTTCATCCAGTTTTTGATTCCATTTTAGATTAAGTTCTTGGTTAAGTGATTAATTTAGTATTAAATTCAGTTCTAAATTCGTTTCAAGATTCAGTACTTAATTCTGTTGTTGATTCAATTCTTGATTCAGTTTTAAATTAAGATCTTGATTCAGTTCTCGTCCAGTTTTAGATTAGTTTTTAAATAGAAAATATGGTACAATTCAACTGTTCCACTACATATGGGCTTTAGAGCAAAAATAATGATAATTACAAGAATTTTGTAATTCTTGCCCAAAAAATAAAAAGAAGATAAAATTTAAAGGAAAAATTTTAACTCATCTATTCAAAATTTTTTATAGGAATTCCCTTTTTGTATTGTTTTTGTCATTTTTTTTAAATTTTTATTTGGTTAATTTCATGTTTTCTCCCAACATTTTTATAACAGTTTTAAGTTTCACAAATTATGCAAATTATTATATTTTAAATGACTTTAACACATGTTTTTTTTTCGTTTATAATTTTGTAATAAAATTTAAATTTCTTAAGAATTAAAAAACTTCTGTTTTCAATAAAATTATTAATTTTTATTATAACAATTTCTGAAATTATAAAAATAATTTTTTTTCGTAAAATTTTTTATGAAATTCTGTGACGCAAAATAACTTCATGAATTTTTATCTTCGACATGTGTGATCTTTTTAAACAATAGAAAAACAATAGAAAATATTTAGGCAAATTTTTGCATCACAATACACACGAAATATATTAATTTTAGGTTTATTTCTCATAAATTTCTTAAAATAATAGAGGAATCAAATTTTATAATTTATATTAATTCCAAAAACGTTTCTTGCTTAAGTCTTTTGTTTTTGAAAAAAAAAAATGTTTATAATGAACCAACGAATTATTCCCCTTCTTTTTTTATTGAAAACTTTATTTAAATTTTCTGTTTAACAAATGATAAACTTATTTCCGACTTAATGATGAGACAACAAAAATATAGAGGAGAAAACCAAAAAAAACAAAAAGAGCTAAACAGAAGTGCAAACAAAAAAATTCACGCGTTCACACTGAATAATGATCCGATATGTAAACTGAAATGGCAAATAAACGTGAAAACAACAAAAAAAAAAACACTGAATGAAATACGTTGTAAAAAATATAATAAATGCAAAAAATTATTTTAACCGTGAGTTAAAGTGGCTTTCTGATAGTGAGAAACAAAGTGTTATCTCCATTAAATTGATAACAAACTTAAATTTATAAAAACAGCTTAAATGATAATGACAAGAATACATGACGCACATTAAATGCAATAAAGAAAATGCAAACAATTTTTTTGAGAAAGAAGAAAAAAACAACCACCTTTTTGAGATCCATTTATTTTATTTGTTATTACAAGGTTTAATGATTAAATAGCCAAAATGGTTGAAATAGGGGATGAATAAAAATGGAATACTTTAATGAGCATATAGAAAAAAATGCCGTCGCATTGGAGTTAAAATGTTGAAAATTAAGTCAAAATAGTTTTATTCAATAATGTTTTTTTAATAAATATTTCGTGATTTTTTTCCTAAATTCTATTCTCCACTAATGCTAATAATACAACTTAAATTAAATGAAATATAAAATTTTCTTTAAAAAATATGTCGATAATTTGTGATCAATTTATATTTTTATAAAAATGTCAGTATAGTAATATTTTGTTTCTGGAAAATATTAAAATTTAGAAAATGATCATAATTTGTGATTACCAATATTTTGGATTTTTAATTCATTAAACAATTTAAAAATATCAAATAATAAAATTTCTTATTTATTGTTTTTATACAAAAAATTTAATTAAATTAAAATCTCTAAATTATGTTCTTTTTTGAAGAAAACTTTAATTAATTATTTATTTTTTTTTTTTTTTTTTTTTTTGCATTGAAATCACCTCTTCGTATTATAAAAAAAGAATATAAATAAAAAATTTGATAAATATATTTCTTAAGAAAATAACTTTATTTTGTGATTATTTTCTTTAAAAACCGGATATTTAAAAAAATGAAAACGAAATCTGTGATCTCAAAGAAAATCTGTGATCATTTAAAAGAAAAAAAAAATCAATCACAATTTACCTTTTCTTTCGCTGGAAAAACATTAAAACGGAAATAACATAAAACTTTTTTTAATAAACTCCTTGACTCCTCTCCAACTTTTATCTCTGCAATAATTTCTGCATTTTTCATTCGTAATGAAAATTTTAATATTTTACTCAGCATTTAAAATGACTGATTTTCTGATATTTTCTTTAGCGATCACATCAGCCTTTTGCAAATGATTACCGATATTTTTGACTTTAAAGCATAAATACTGACCAGATGAGGTATATGAGTTTAAGAGAGACTTTTCTACAGCCTTTATCGGTCAAGGATCTTTTTCAAGTCCTCGACAGATTATTCAACTATAAAATGTAATGTGTTTATGTGATTGGTCATTAGTATGTCATTAGTTTTAAATTTAGATACCAGAAACATGTCAAGAAAATTGAAATCTAATACTCTAAAACAAATATTCTTGTTGCATAATAGATGACGAGCTGGTCAAAAATTTTATATTGCTGATGCTCAAGAGAGTGTTGAAGAAAAGTTTGGGATCCAAAAGCAGTCAAAATTTAAAAAAAAGTAGTTAGCAATATGCAGTTGTGACAAAAGAAGTCAATCATTAAAACGGGCTCTATAAATACCATTCATAAGATTTCATAGTATGTCAAATTAATTGTGCTCTGACTTGGCACCCTGTCACTACATTAAAAAAGCTTTTGGGCGGTATTGGACTAAGAGTGGAAAATTCTCCAAACTGATCGGAGTTAGGCCAGTGGATAGATAGTACTCTTGTTAAAAAAGAAAAGAGATAAAAAGGTGTTACATTTCGATAAAACGTGATTAAAACAATATTTTTTTTTGTAAATTTTAGCATTAATTTCAATGTTATTTTTATTAACATATATGTTTGTATGTTAAGAATTTTTCAATCTCACTTCTTAATTTTTGTTTATCAAAATTCTCTCACATTAAAAATTCTTTGCAAATGATTTTATGATTTTTTAAATTTCTTAAATTTATGGAGAAAATCTAGAATATAAATCTTTTTGCAATGATTGACGTTAAACGAATATAAAGTTTGGAACAAGGCGATCCCCTCCCATGTCAATTGCCTTTAAAACAGTTTAAGTCTGAAACTCACAGATTAAGGATCAAAAGTTATAACAAAAAAAATTAAAGCAAAATTAGAAAAATAACTCCTTATTATGGCAACTAACCCGAAAAAGACTGTATTAATAAACTCCCCACCAAAATAAATAAAGTTATGGCGGCAAATTTTAAATATTCCAAAGGGCTGTTTTTTATTAACTGCAACCTCCTCACTCTATCAATAAAAACTAAAAAGGGTCCGAGGAAAAAAATATTTAAACATTTAATTAAATAAAAAGAGAATAGAAAATAACAACAAATAAAATACACCCCAAAATTAAAACCAACAAAAAAAGCAACAGCTGCTTAAGTGACTTCGACCGACGGTGGTGGTTTTTAAATAAAATCATAAACAGCCATTAATTCAACTCTAAAAGCAGCAAAAATAAAAACGACGGTAAAAATTCAATTCATTTAATATGTAATAAAAGGAGTCCTTAGAGCAATAAGAACTAAAATACAAACACACACATACACACTAATACACTAATTCCAAACCCTGCTCTCAATCAAATAAAAGAAAGAGTGAGAACAACTAATTCTAAAAAATTCCAGTTTTTCATATAAAAAATATTCCAATTTCGAATTTTCGAAATTTAACACTCTCTCTATCTTTCTATCTCTTTCACTCTTTTGTTTTTTTTTTGTGCTAAAGAGAGGGGAATAGAAAATTTTATTTTTTATTACAAAAATTCGAAAACAGGAGAAATGTTTTTGTTGTTGTATAATTTAATGGCTGCCTGATGGTTGTTGTCTCTCTTTCTCTCTCTTTCGGTTTTATATGAAAAAAAGAGATTTAATTATAAGTTGGCTTTCATGCTTTCTTGTTTATATTTAACATTTGTATTTGTTTTGCTTTTACATTTTGTTGTTATTGTACTTACAGCATTACATCTGTTTGCATATGTGTGCATGCATTTGTGTGTATTTTGTATATTTTAAACAATATTGAAAATTAACTTTTCAAATTTAAATTGATTATGATAATTTATTTTGTTTTCTGTGCGAGAAATTTTCTTTTATTATTGTTTTTGTTGTTGTTGTTTATGGGATATTTAATAAAATTATCATGCTGTTGTTGTTGTAGTTGTTATTGTACATTATTAAGAATTTTGAATTTTTCTCCTTTTTTCATAATTATGCTTCTTTTTCATTTTTCACTCTGTTGAAGTAATTAAAATTGATTTTTTAATTTGTAAAATTCAGTTATTTTTGTTGTTGTTGTTTTTCTTCTTTTTGGGTATTAAAAACAGAGTGAAATTGAATATGTTCATTAAGTAACCGAAAAAAATTGAAGAATTTAATTAATTTCAACCAAAAAACTGAAATATGAGGGTTCGTTAAGAAATTAAAGAAAAGACTCAAAAAAGAAATTTATGATTTTTTAAAGAAAAAAATTAATTTAAAAAAATATTTTAATTTCGAGTTTTGAAATATTTCTTTCACACAGAAATTGCTACTTAAGTATTGGGGAGGTTTCGTTAAGTTTTTAAACATTCGTTAAGTTGTTTAAATTAATATAATTTAAAAAAATCTAAAAATTTTTATTAATAATTAAAAGTTTTGTTAAATTCTCCAAATCCTTGCTTTTCAAAAATTGTATATGATTTTATTACAGTTTTAATCAAACTAATTAAATGTATTAATTTTAATCGAAACAATGCTCCGTCAAAATAATAATAAAGTTTCGTTAAGTTTTTAGATCTTCTTTTGACATATTTTGCAAAAGTGAAGTTTAAAAAAATATATATTTTGTAAAGAAAATTAAGTTTCGTTAAGTTTTTCTCTTCACCGTTTTTCAAAAAAAAAAATTATGTGGTTTTATATCAAATTTTACCAACCTAAATAAATCTGTTATTTATTTAAAAAAAGAGTTCGTTTAAAAAATTCAAGTTTCGTTAAGTTTAATAAATTTATATATATTTAAAATTTAAAAATTGGAATAATTTCACATTCATTAATTTATTAATTAATTTGTTATTATTATCGTCGACAATAATGTATGTTTCGTTAAGTTTTCAAAATTTATATTTTTAAAAATATTGATAGATTAAACATAAATTTCAATCAATCTAAATAAGTTAGTATTTTTTTTTCAACATTGCTTTTCATTAAAAATTTTAAGTTTCGTTAAGTTTTTTAAATTCATAAAACTTAAAAATTTCAACTGATCAGACTTTAATTGAACCAACACATGATTAATCAATAATTTAAAATCATTTATTAAGTTTATTAAAATAAAAAATAACTTAGCTAACATTAGTCCCAGTATTATAAATCCATCAATATTTTATATACAATTTACTTTCGTTATATTAAGATTATTTTTAATTGATGAAATTATGATTTTTCACTTGAATTAAATTTAATTTATAAAAATTAAAGTTAAAGTGAAAAAATCTCCTTAAAACAAAAAACTTTCGTTAAAATAATAAAGCTTCGTTAAGTTTTTTTTTTTAATTTACGAAATTCGAAATAATAAACTGATTTGGCTTTAATTAGCCAGAACATAACATTTCAATTATTTTTTGCGGAAAACTTAACTTTCGTTAAGTTTCGCTAATCTTTTTATTGATGAAATTAAAATTTTAAATAGATTTATGGTTATATTTGTTAATATATTATATGTCCATTAAAATTTTGAAAAACTTTCGTTAAGTAAATAAAGTTTCGTTAAGCTTTTTAAATAACAAATTAACTGTTCTGATTTGAATTAACAAAAAAATTGTAAAAAATAAAACTTTCGTTAAAAATTTAAATAATAAAAAACTATGGAAATTATATTCATTTTATAAAAAATTTTATAATAAAACAAAATTTTGTAAAAAATAAAACTTTCTTTAAAAATTTAAAGTTTCGTTAAGTTTTATTAAATAAGCAATATAAAAATTTTTTAATCGATTCAGTTTTAAAATTAACCTCAAAGATATATAAATGAATTATTTTAGACATGAAGAAAAAATGTTTCGTTAAGTTTATTTTATGAAACAAAATTATATTAATACGATTTTTTAATTATCTCGAAAACCTTTGAATTTATATTTTATCATCCCCCCTAATTTAAGTTGTTGTCAAAAAACCAGAAAACAAATTTAAGCTCTAAATTTAAGTTAATAACACTATTTGTTAATAACGTCATTTTCAAAAGTAAATATTTAAATTTCAAATTTATTTATGAACATTAAAACGCCAACCAAAATAAAAACTCATAAATCATTTTGTTGATCAATTTGAGACAAAAAAACGAAAAATAATAAAAATTTTTAAATAACATGATGTTATTTTGAATTTAACATTATTAAATGACAATAAATAAAAATTTAACTAATGATTGATTTTTAATAAAGAAAAAATCGACAAAAAACCGGTTGTTAATTTAAATTTTTTTGAAAAAAAGTACACGCATACTCACACATGAATAAATCATTTAAAAAATACTAACAAAAATAAATTAAATAAATTTTTGTGAAAAAAAATAATAAAAAATAGAAAAACTTAAAAATAAAATAATTAAAAACCCATTTAAAATAAATTAAAATTTTTTCAACCAAAAAAAATCATCAAAATTTTAAATCAAAAAACAATCATCAAATGGAACCAATTTTTGTTTAACATTCTTTAACTAAGAGAAAGAGAGAGCTTAAGAGAAGGTGTGATCATTATTTATTATGATTTTATTTTTATTATTATTATTTTTACTTTAAAGTGTAAATTAATTTTTTGCACCAAAAAAATCAAATAAAATATAAAAAAATAATCAAATGTGATGAGTTTTTTTCAAATTTTTAATTTAAGTCATTTTACGCCTCATTGACCTAGAAAATTGTTCAAAATATACAAATAAAAAATACATTAAAATTAAATTGTTATTTGATTGTCATTAAGTGATTAAAATCTGTTACACATTTTGGAAAATAACTGAAATTTAATAAATTTATTTTTAATTTGTTTAAAAATAGACAAAAATTAAATTAAAACAACAACAAAAACATTTAATTAAATCAATTATTTCAAAATTTAACTTTTTCTGACAAAATAAATAAAATATATACTTTTTTCGAATTTCCTATAAAAAGTTATAACTATAATTTTATGTCTGTCCAGATGTCCATCCCAAATATTTTTCAAATTTCTTAAATTCTTAATAATTTATTTAATTAACGTATAAATTCATAATTAATACATTAATTACAACAAAATTTAATACAATTATACTAAACATAATCCTAAATAAAATATATACTTTTTTAATTTCCTATAAAACAATTTGATTATAATTTTATGTCTGTCCGGATGTCCATCCTACATATTATTTAACATTTCATCTTAAAACTAAAATTCCTAATGATTAATTTAATTTGTTTACATTTTCGTAGTAATTAATTCTATTTGTTTTAAATTTCTACAAAATTAAACTAAACATAATTCCTTATATAATATATTTCTACCAGACTTCCTATCAAAAGAATTCACATTAATTTTATGTCCGTCCATCTGTCTGTCTTACATTAAAATGTTATTTCTAATTACCAAAGTCGTTCGTACGGCCACCAATATAAGAGTATTTAGTTGTAGATGAACTTTAAATTTATGTATTTTTAATAAAATAAATAATAACAGAAACAATAAAAATAATTTTTATAAATCACAATACAATTTACCTTTCTAATGCAGAGAAGCGGACGAATAAAAAAGAACTTTACTCGATTTATTAAAATTGAGCAAGACAACTGTTTAATGATATCTTTATTTGTTAAAAAGATATAAGAAAATAATGTTATTAATACATTATTTTTGCTATTAAAATATATAATTTTTAAAAAATTTTAAAAGAACTTATTAAAAATAGTATTTATTAAAGTAGAATACACTTTTAAAAGCGTCATTCGTCATTTAACTTATAACTCAGAAACTAAATCTTCCAGAGTAATAAAAATTAGAAGCAGTTTTAGTAGGGATATCGAGGAATAAACTGTATTTAATTTTTTATTGAGTAAAAATAATTTTCTAATATTTTCATGTCCATCCAGATGTCCATCCTATTATTTTAAATGGTACTTAATTATGTTAAAGGTTATTTTACTTTTCCACTTACAACTCAGAAATTAATGCATTTAATGTAAAAATAATTAAAGTCATTTTAAATATACATATCATAGAATACATTCCATTTAACTTTTTAATATTTAAAGCAAGATTTTGTAATGTTTTCATGTCCATCCAGATGTCCTTCCTTTGATTTAATCGTGGAAAATTATCATACGGATATACAGATGGACGTAATAGTATCGAATTTTATATATTTTGTACAACATAATGTCAATTATATTTCTATGTATTTTAATGCTAATAAGAAATACTTTTCATTTTCCTAAAATAATTTTAAATTATCTACCGAAAAAAATATTTTCTTAGAACCAACCTTTTTCTCAAATTATGTCTTCGTTTTTATTCCAATAACAGAGAAATTAATTGGAATTTATGTAATGAAAATTTTTTATTTTTAAAAATTTATTTAAAAAATATATTTGTTTGGGTTAAAGCAAGAAAAAACGAGACTTTTTTTGTGTTTTAGAAAATGTTAACGAATTTTATTAAAGATTTAATTTATTATTTTTTAAATTTTTGTTAAAAAATAAAGTATTAAAATTTTTTACAAATCACAACCACAAGTGGTAAAGAGGGTTTATTAACTTTGTCATTCCGTGATTGACGCTAAGAAGAAATCAACTCAAACTTCTTAATGTATACATATTCTGGCTCTAAGTCGATTAAATAATGTCTGTCAGTCTGTTTTTGGCGCGCTCAAATCCACAATAATTGACGGAGCTCAATGATATTTGGTGTGAAAAAGTTTCCTGTTTAAAGCCAGCACAATCGGTTAAGTGTATTAAAGGATAAAGAGCGATATCTGAGGCTATATTTATGTTCTAGCGAAGATTGGAATGAAATTTTGACAAATGTTAAGTTCTATGTACCTCAATACCATTCTAAAAATTATTACAATCGATGCAGTAGAAAATCGATTGTGATGGAGGGTGTTGACGATTCGACATAGACGAATACAGCATTCATACTTGTTGTTTTTTTAAATATTTAAAAATTTATGAAAAAATATTTTTTCCGTTATTAATTTATTTGTGGTTAAAACAGGACCACTCAGAATCTTTTATTGAGGCTTTTTATCTTTTTTAATTAAAACAAATTAAAGTGTTATTTCGGTTATGCCGAATTTTTTCTACCCTTCACAATTGCATATATTTCTTGTTTTTGGGTGTTAACGTTAAGTCCTTAATATGTATAGATTTTCTTTTTCATACCGATCCAAAATATATATACTTTACTTTGGGGTCTAAGTCGAAAATTGTGAAAATTACAAACGAAATTTATTTATTTATTTTTAAATGAATTTATTTATTATTTTGTTAAAGCAGGATTGGACAGGATATTTTGCGGGCCCATTTAACATTTTTTAATTTTTTCTCTTTTCAAAAAATTTTAGAGGAAAATTTTTTTTCGGGCACTGATTTATCATTGACGTTTTTCTATTAAAAAATAATAAATAAATTAAAGAAAAAATATTTTTAATTTTTTTCTTAATCTTAAAAGCAAAAAATTTAATTTTAAAAAATTATTAAAAAAAAATTTGGGATAAATAATTACTAAAGAGAACTTTTGTTGAGGTCAGTTATTTTTTCCAATTTTTATTTAAAAAAATCATTTTCAAAAATTTATAAAAAAATATCTTAACTTTCAAAATTTCTTTCTTCACACCTGTTTAAATTTAAAATGTCTAATTTTTAAAATAAAACTCAATAAAATCATTCCACTTCAAATTTTTCCTTTTAAAATAAACATCTCACAATATTTGACAGGTTCGTTAAGATTTTGAAATAAATAAAAAAAACACACACACACACACACAAACATATTGAGTGAAAAATCAAATCAAATAATTTTCTTAAACAACAACAAAAACATAAGCGCAGCACAAAAAACAACAAAAAATAATAAATAAATAGAGATTTGAAAATAAAATCATCAACATTTATTTATTTTTCTATATAAAAAAAACAACAACAAACTTCTTGTTGATAGCTTTGACAAGTCTAGGCATAAACAGCAACAACAACTACTACAACAACAAGATAATAAAGAGAATAAGAAAAAACCCCACCTTTATTTTTTTTCGCGCTCTATTAAGAACAAGAAAAAAAGAACTAAAAACTAAAAGCACTGATAAAGAAACAATAACATTATTTACATTTCCACTAAACAAGCATTAAGTGTTAAAGAGAGAAAGAGTTAGAGAGAGAGAGAGAGAAAAACTGTTCTTTCATTTAATAAAGTATAGAGATTTTTTTCTCAGTAATGAAAATAATTGAGTTGTTGGGTGACACATGAAGATTAAGAAAACTTAAGCTTTTTTTGGATTAATTTTATGCTGCCTACAATAAGGGGAATTTTTGAAAACGGAGCAAGAAGGAGAGAGAGAGTTCTCTTTTAAAATAATAACATTATTTGATTTCAAAAGAGAAAAGAGTTTAGCAGTATTGTGTTTTACTCATAGAAACTCCTCCCATTTTTAGACTGCAAAATACATTTATTGCTTTCTTTTGCTTTAAAGACCAAAAGAGAGAAAGAGCCAACTATATGGAAAAAGAGTAAAGAGAGTTGTTATAATAACAAGAGAACTGTCATTTTTTATTTTAATAAAGTTATAAAGAATTTTAACAAGCCCTTTTTTACTTCTTCTCATCTCATGTTTAAGCAATTGTTAAAGGTTTTGAAAATATGTTTGTGTTGTTGCTATTGTTGGATTGGAAAAAAGAAGATGTTTATGTGTGAGTGTAAGTGTGTATGGTAAAGAGGGTTGTATGTTTAGATGATTTTGCGCCTTTATTTACAGGGTTTTTTTCGTTGTGTTCATTATAACATTTTTCAATTTTTACGTCGTTGCTTGAGCTGCTAAACATCAACGTTTGCAAAACGTCTGTCAGATTACAGGTGACATCTGTAAGTGTCACACACAATCAGCTCTGCTAAGCGGGAATATAACAAAAATATAATAGTTTTTTGAAACTTAAAAAAAATTAAATCAAAGAATTAAAAAAAATATTTTCATAAAAATAATTTTTCGAAAAAGAAAATTTTTTTGAAAAAATTTTATTTAACCGACAACAAAAACAAAATTTATCTCAAAAACAGATTTCAATTAGAAAGAGACAAAAAATTTATTAATTATATCTATAAAAAAACTCTCTCTTTTTTACCAACTTAAATTACTTATAACGGAAAACGAGCCTAAGAGAGAACGAGAGAGTTATAGTGTTGTAAAGTATATGAAAAAGTCATCAAGAACAACAACAACAATTGTATTAAACGGGAGTGTGTGTTTGCTGCTTTGCTTCACTTGGTAAAGACGTTAAACAACTGTGATTAGTTAATTTACTCGTTGACTTCAAAGTGAACGGACGTGTGTGTATTTGAAAAATCAAGAGAGAAGAAAAAATCAAACAAAATAAAAACCTGAATATAAAAATAAAAAATCCGTAAATAAAAATTAAAGAAAATAAAACTAAAGAAAAATTTTTAGAAGAAAAAAATTTTCAAACAAATTTTGAAGAAAAAAATTAGAAAAAATTTTAACAAAAAATAAAAAAAACAAAAAAGCTTTCAAATGTATTAATTAAAAAAGTGTTTAAAAAATTTAAAAAAAAAGTTTTTTTTACAAAATAGTTAAAAAAATTCTTATACAAGTGAATCAACAAAAAAAAAAAACAAAAAACAAAAAACTTGTTAAATTACAAAACTCTTTTAAACACCAATGGCCCTAGAGGATCGTTGTAGCCCCCAATCAGCACCATCACCACCAAACGTTTTACCCCAAACTCCATTAAGTCATCACTTGCAACAATTCCCCTTAACGCCTTTGGCTTCTTCCAGCCTTTTGGATATGAGTTTAAGTCAAACCGATTCACCAGTTCCTCCTGTACCACCTACCAGCGCCAATATGTTGCCCCATACAGTGGCTTCCCTCTATCAACAACAACAATTACAACATTTACAACAATTACATCATTTGCAACAATTGCATCAGCAACAATTAGCCGCCGGTGTTTTTCAACATCCTGGCTATGATTTAACCGCCCAAGCACGTTTAAGTGTTTCCCCAGGAGCCCATTCAACATCGTCAACACCTGCCTCGACCATGACCATTAAAGAGGAAGAAAGTGATTCGATAATGGGTGATAGTTTTAATGGTGAACATGAACAGTCTTCTGTACTGCAAGGCAGTCAAGTCACAGAGGATGAAGATGAGGCCGATATCGATGTGGATGTAGATGAGGAGGATGAAGAACATCATCAAATACATCGTACACCCCCGCCGGCTCACCAGCAATCGAGTAAACCTACTTTGGCTTTTTCCATTTCGAATATTTTAAGTGATCGCATAGGCCAACAACAACACCAGTCGAAAGAGGAAGCTGAGGAGTCCAAACATAATGCCTATACACAAGCCCAACATGCCTCTAGCATATTCCGTCCCTTCCATGAAAGTCGGGCGGCCACAGCTACACCCTCGGCTTTTACTCGAGTGGATTTATTGGAATTAAGTCGTCAACAACAGGCTGCAGCAGCAGCTGCCACCGCCGCAATGATGCTGGAGAGAGCCAATATCCTTAACTGTTTCAATCCCGCAGCTTATCCCCGCATCCATGAGGAAATCTTACAAAGTCGTATGCGTCGAACCGGCATATTACCCGCCCCTCCCTCTGGCGTAAATCCTATGCCACATCATAATAACTCCCTGCCCTCTAAAACCATGGATCCCTTGTTAACTTCGCCTGCTTTGTCATCAGCCTCCTCTAGCTGTTCCACGGCCCAGTCAGCTTTGGGTTCTTTATGTAAAACTGTTTCACAAATTGGTCAAACCCCAACACCCACAACACCACCAGCCGCCAGTACTCCCTCAGCCTCTTCAATAGCCAGCATATCTTCACCACCACCTTCACTAACAAATACCTCCTCATCCACGGCCAATTCATCCTCTGCCTCTTCCTCAACGAATTCTTCTTTAAATTCCTCACCCACCAGTCGAAAAAATAATAGTCCTCAACCGATACCACCACCGTCGGCCATTAGTCGGGATTCGGGTATGGAAAGTTCAGATGATACAAAATCGGAAACAGGCTCTACCACCAATTCGGAAACGGGCAAAAATGACATGTGGCCTGCCTGGGTGTTTTGTACCAGATACAGTGATAGACCAAGTTCGGGTAAGTCGATATTGAAATTTATGATTATTTTTAGCCTTCAACTCCCTTCTAAAAATCACTTTGAAGGTCAATTTTTTTGAAACATGATCCCTAAATTTATGTGCTCTTATTGTCTCTTTTTTGACAAAAATTATATCCTTCGAAAGACAGAAGAAAAGGTCACCCATATCGAAAAGCGGCAAAAATCCTTTTTTCTAAATTGTTGTCAAAATGACCTGCTGTGACTTAAATTGTTTTCCAAAATCTTTATGTTCAAATAAAGAGTGTAATGTTTTGCCGGCATTACATTTGATGTCACATAATGTCACCGTGAGTTAAAGATAAACAAAACACAGACACACACACACAAGTAAAAAATCCCAAAATTCCATAAAATTAAAAAATAGTCGTTTTTTGAAAATGACAAAATATTTTAACCTAAAAAACTACTTACAAGCTATAAAAACGGAGGGAAATAAGAAGAACATTTTTGTAAAAAGCAAGTGTTGATGGAAATCTTTTTTGGGGGGGAGCAAAGATTAGACACGTGCTTCTTCACTTAAAATTTACTCTTTAAAAGAAAAGGATTATAAATGTGTGTGTGTGTGTGCGTGTGGAGGGAAGAGGGAATTAAGAATTAATGTTATTTTAAATATCTCATTGATGAAAGAAATTTTGATAGAAATTTGTGATTTTCATTTAAGACGTTGGGGGAGAAAAAGAAGAAGAAAAGTGTTTTTTTTAAACATAAAGAGAAGAAAAATTTAAAATAATAAAAAATTTCGATAATAAGAATTTTGAAAAAAATCCAAATATTTTTAAAATGACATTGAAACTTAAATAAATTTTAAACTAAATAAAAAATAAAAAAGCTTTAAATAGGAATTTTAACAATATTTGGAAAAAGTTCAAAATATGAAATTATTCATTTTCAAAAGTTTATTTCAATTTTAAATTAAAATGTTACTAAATAATGATGCAATTTTTTAAAAATATTTAAAAATATTTAATTTTTTTTCAAAGAAATTCTTCAAATTTAAAGTTCATAAAAAACTTGAAAATAATAAAAAGCTTTTCAAAATATTTAAAAAATTTAAAAATTATTTTAAATTCTTTTTAAATAAAAAAAAAAAACTTAAATGATTCAGAAAGTAATTTTTTAACTATCAAAAAAAGTATTTCAATTTCTGTTGAAATGTGCATAAAATATATAAAAAAAATAAAAATAAAAAAGCTTTGTGCTTTTTAAAATATTAAAAAAAATATATATATTTTTTTTAACGAAATTAATCCTAGAAAACTTTAGAAAATATATCTCAAAACAAAAAAAAAAAAAAAATAATAATAAATAAAAATTTTATAGAATTTGTTTAGAAAAGCTGTGAAAAAATAAAAAAGTTTTTCAATATAGAAAAAAAATATTTTAATTTTTTTAAATAAATGAAAAAGCCTGAAGGAAAATATTTTTTTATTTAAATATTAAAAAAATATTTTACAAAAATATTACAAAAATATTTTTTACAAGTTTGAAGTTCAAAAAAAATCTTGAATAAAATAAAAGCTTTGGAAAAATTACGAAGCTCTAAAATTTTACAAAATTGATTTTTTAATGAAAAAATCTTCAGAAAGTAAAATTTAAAATAATTTTTTAACGAATTTCCGAAAAGCTTTCAACACTTAACACCAAAAAAGCTTGATTAAAATGAAGGCTTTAAGAAAATTAAAAAGCTTCAAAAAATGTTTTTCGATATATTTAAAAATATTGTTAAATTTTATTTAATTTTTAAAAAAGAATTGAAAAGCTCTTAAGACTTGTAACTAAAATTAAACTGCAAAAGCTTGAAATGAATTTTATTTTAATAGAAAATATTTAAAAAAATGCTTAGATAAAATCAAAGCATTTAAACAAATTCTCACAAAATTCCAGGATAAAAAAAAAATAATTTCTTTAAAAAGCTTTACTTTTTATAAGATTTTTTTTTAGTGTTTTTAATACCAAAACATTTTAGAATTTTTTTCTTACAGCTTTTTTGAAATCTTTTAATTAGGAAGTATAAAAGCATTAAGAAAATTTTTTAAACTATTTTTATTTTAGCTTTAAGTTTTTTGGAAAAGCTTTTTTCTATCTGAACATTTTGTATTTATTGTTTATAAGTTCTTTAAAAAGCTGAGTAGAGCTTTAAGCTTTTTAAGAAAGCTTTTTATACGTTTAATATTCACAAAAGGACTGTATGATTTTTTAAAAGCTTTAGCCTTCATATTTTTTTACATTTGACTTTTTTAATAGTCTTTATTTTCATAAAAAAATCATAAAAGCTTTTAAACTGTTTACTTTCATTTAAGACTTCATTAACACCTGTTTATAATTCTCGTTGGCAACTTTTTCTAAACTTTCAATTATGAAATTTATTATTTATTAAATTATTAAATTTCATAGAAAATATGGCGGTAAAGAGAAATAGCGCGATGGCAAAAAAATAATAACTGTCATATTAACAATTTATGCATAAACTTGACAGCTGTCTTTATTTTCTGTGATGTCGGCATTGACTACTTGTTTTATTTTTTCGCTTATAATTGTGGAAGTTAAGAAAACATTCTTGAGTTAAAAAAAAAAAACAATTTAGCGATTTCTTAATAAAATAATCATATTTTAGATTTTTTTTTTCAAATTAATGTTGAAAGACATTTATTTATTTGAAAAAGAAGAAGAAGAGAAACAAAAACTCATTAAATATTTTAAACATGTGATGAAGGCAGTTTTCTATTATTAATAAATTAAATTATAAAAAGAAAATATTAATTTGTATTTTTCTTTAATTTTTTAATATTTTAGGACCTCGTTATAGACGTCCCAAACAGCCCAAAGATAAAAATAATGATGAAAAACGGCCACGTACAGCATTTTCCAGTGAACAATTGGTCAGATTAAAAGTAAGTATTTTACTCTCTCTCTCTCTCTCCCCCTTTCAGTCACACTTTTCTCTTTTTCAAAAAGACAGACTAATTAACAAAAGAAATTTTCCTTCTTTTTGTTTTGACAACATAACGAATTTTAAATTTATGTTCTTTTTGGTCTCAGAAGATCCTTTTTTTTTTGAATTGTCATATTTTCAAAATATTTATTCACAAAATTTGTAACACTTGGCAGGGAGTCCATTTTGAAAACTCTCTTTATTTCTATTTCTCTCAGTTTGATATCTCGTTTTTAAAACCACAACTAAACGCCTTTTGAAGTTCGTTAAGAAAGAATTCGTTAATTCGTTATGGTCTTGTCTTGTAAACCACCTTAAATAATTGATTTTTTATGGTTCCTTTTTATTGCAACACAAGAAACTAATGTTTCTCTTTTCTTTTCGCTCTCTTTGTCTCTTTTTAGCGTGAATTTAATGAAAATCGTTATTTAACTGAAAGAAGACGCCAACAATTAAGTTCAGAATTGGGTTTAAATGAGGCTCAAATTAAGATATGGTTTCAAAATAAAAGAGCCAAAATTAAGAAGTCTTCAGGCTCGAAAAATGCTTTGGCTTTGCAATTAATGGCCCAAGGATTATATAATCATACAACAGTGCCCCTAACCAAAGAGGAAGAAGAATTGGAAATGCGCATGAATGGACAAATACCTTAAATCCAAGTCCTTTCAGCCAGCCCTCCCCCCCAAAAAAAACCCAACTCTGAAATAGTGCAATATTAAGAAAAAATGGCTAAAAAAAACTTTTTTTTAATTTAATTTATTTCTATTTTTTTTTAATTTAAAACATTGTTATTGTGATATTATTGTAAAAATTATTAAAAAAAACAACAACAACAAAAACAAAACATCCTAAATATTGTAAAAATCTTTAAAATATCCTTATCTCTGTAAATAAGCTTAAATTCTTAAATCCTTTAAAGCAAACTCTTAAAAAAAACTGTTGTAAATAATTCTCTTTATTTCTCTCTCTCTCTCTTTCTTTCACTTTTAAAACAAAAAAATTAAGAGCATCTGATAAAAAAAAACAAGTATTATTTTTAATTATTTTTTTTTTAATATTTATTTTTTCCTAATTAAAGTCTTTTTTATCCTCCTTGTAGAACAAAAAATTTAAAAAAAATCTTCACTTTTTTATAAAATCTTAATTTATCTTCTTTTTGTATTATAATTAATTGTAATTATTTTTAATTAATTTAATTTAAATTTAATTATTTAATAACTGTATATTTGTAAGTAATTTTCTATATATAAAAATGAAATATATTTAATTATTGTAGCTTTTTTTGTTTTTATGCTATAAGTTTTAGTTTTAATTAGTTTAAGAGAAAAATTTAAGAAAAAAGAAAAATTTAAAGAAATGAACAAAAATTAAAAAAAAAAAATAAATAAATAAAATATTTAAATACCAAATATTGAAAAAAATATATATAAAAATTGTTTTATTAATTCCGGCATCAAAAAAATAAAAATAAAGCTCTTTAAAGTCTACCAAAAGCTTAAAGAGTTATACACTGAGTTATTTAATTTCTAATAACTTGTTTTTGGAAATATTTCTATAACTCTTAAAAGGCCAGAGATTTCTCAACAAACTTTGGCAGGGTTATAACTCAAGTGTTTCTAAATTGATTTTCTGAAGTACAGTTCTCCAGGTTTTTAGGAATATAATACAAAGCCCTCCAAAGTTGGCCATTTCGTTAACACTGATATTTTTTTAATTCGCCTTTTTTGGTGTAAATTCTATAACTTTTAAACCCTAATAGATATTTCTATAAAATTTCACACGACACTAAGCGAAGAGTTTCTGCAGTGATTTGCAAAAGTTCAAGCACCCAGACACACTGTTCGGTCATATATAATCTTTCAAAGTTGACCTTCTCGGTTATAGATGTTTTTTGGGAAATAATTCCCTAACTTGCAAATCCGAAGAGATATATTAAAAAAATTTTGCACGTTTATACCTGAAATGTTTCTAAATTGACTTGCAGAAGTACAAATCTACCGACCTTCAAGGAGATAATATATAGCCCTCCCAAGTTGGTCACCTAAGTTATATTGATTTTTAAATATTAAATTTTTTTGCAAATAAATTCATTTACTTTTATATCCTACGAGATATAACTGTAAAATATTGCATAGTTACAATTGTAGTACATACGAGTATACTTGCAGGTGTACCGATTCCCAGCCAATTTTGATATATTAACAAATATTCTAAATTTTAAATCAAAACAGACTCTAAAACTTTGTATGATTATTGAAGTATTTCGGAGTTGATCTGCAAAAGTACAGGACCACGATATAGTAAAGAGGTTAGAGGACGGTCATCTAAAATTGGCCCTCTCTGTTATACAGATTTTTTTTAGATAAATGTTCCATCCATTGAAACCATGAAACCCTTTAGCGTTATTTCAATAAAATTTTGCATGCTTACAACTGTAGTGAACCAGTGAACAGTTTCTGAGGTAATTTACTGGCTCCCAACTTGTCTGAAAGGTATAGCATGGTCTTCCAAATTTGGCCACATATATTATTTTGATTTTTTTTGAATTAGTTATGAAACTTTTGAACACTAAGGGCCAACGTTTGTATGGCTTAAACTAAAGTGTTTTCTAGTTAATTTGCAGAAGTGCAATACCCCAGATAATCAGAGAAATAATGGAAGATCATCCAAAGTTGTCCATCTCGTGTGTGATTTTATTATTGTTATTATTTGAAATAATTTCCAAGTTTTGAATCCTAAACTATATTTACAACTGGTGAACTGCAGAGTGACAGCTAGTCAGGTGGGTAACACATGACCTTTACCATCTCGTGAAATTTGAAGGTCCACCACTTGTTCTCAGGACATGGAACTTGTGCTGCTCGAAATCAATTAGTAAATATCTCAAAAATGTCCATATAAAATTGCTTTTTAAAATATTAAGAGGTTTAAATGTTGTAAAATTTAAATCAGTTGGGATGAATTTGAGGTGTTATCGTGGACCTACCAAGAACTTATGTAGAGGCATCATTCTATTTTCAATTTAATGCAACTGCGACTTCCTCCAAGGCATTTTAAAAAGGTACTTCGAATACGTCAGTTTCCAAAATTATAATAATTAAATTATCATTATATACGAGGTGGCCAAACTTGGAGGCACTATATTACCCTTCGCACTGAAGGGGGGTCTGTGCTCCCTCAAGTCAATTTGAAAGATTCCTAAAGCTGTAATCAGGCAAAAATTGTGTTTATGTATTTATAACGGTTCTTGCGGAATTATTTTCAAAAATAAACGCAATTACAGGCGGAATAGCCAACTTTCGGTAGGCTAATTGTGTCACCTCTGATTAGCTGTGTATTTGCACAACGCAATCGTATCCTAATTCCTGGCATATATGAACCACAATATAGATTATTTTCTTCATAAGTATTTCTATTCCTTGAAAATCAAAATTTTTTTTTATTTAATGAAAAAAAACTTTTTTGAACCACTGTAGAGCCCTCATCTTTAATTTATCTGTATGTAAACAAAAAAGAACTAAATATATAATTTCATTAATAAAAATTATCTTGTAAATATTTCAAAGTTAAAATATCTTTTAGTTGGTTACAAAAATACGTTAAACCGATCATAAGTGATCTTGTGACATTCGTTATGTATTTCCATCTTGCTTTTTCGTCTTCTTTTAGCCTCTCGCTTGGTAACTGTTTCTTTTTTTCTTCTTATTATTATTATGAATAATTCCTCTTAATATGTAGTGATCACTTCTCCATCAGGTGTTAATTATTTAGTTTATTTTCTAATTTAATTTCTAACATTTTTATAACGATTTCTTCATTTTGAAAAAAGATTTTGACTTCATTTTTACTATTTTTGAAAAAAAAAGTTGTTTGCTGCGTTATTTTGAAAAATTAATAATAAATCATTTCTATTTATAATTTGTTTAAAATTTTGTTTTCAGATTTATAAATAAATTAATTTATCACTGCCTCATCTCATGACTAAATAATGTGAAAATTTGAAAATAATAAATATTTGTGAATTTCTTTTTTTAGATACAAAAAGTCTTAAATTACAGCACGAGGAGATTGATTTTAGAGCAATTTAAATAATTCCGATTTAAACTTTCAACTTAAAATTTTGCTTTTATTTTTAAGAGTGAGTGCGAAAAAATATTAACATAAAAGGCTTTTTTAAAGAATTCTATATTTTTTAATTATTTTTTAATGAAATTTTACTTGGACATTCTTAAGTTGTTTTTTCAATTGAATTGAAAGAGCAGAAGTTCATGGTAAATTCAGGGAAAGGGAGATAGAACTTTAAAGTGGTCTGTCATCGCAAAATGGTTTCAATAATTTTTAATTCTTTAACTTTGGAAGTTCTTTCTTGTGATTTTATAGAGAAATTTTGCAGGCACAAGTTCGTCAAAGTCCTGGTAACAAAGGATAACCCTTCAAAGTTGGTAACCTCGCTTGGTGGTCCTAAAATATTTTCATTGTTAATTTTCTAACTTTGAAACTTTTTAATATTTTATAAAGAAATTTTAGACGGACATTTTTAAAATGGTCGTAGAGCCCCAAATAGTGAGTGATAATCTGGTAAACAGGAGGAATGGTTTCGAGAGTCTTTTTATACGGGTATGACTACATCCATTTTCCATTCGTTAGATATTATCAGGATGATACTGACTGACAGATTTGAAAATAAATCCCCTCTATTCAAAAAGTATTTTCACGCAAAACGAAGAAGTACTTTCATTCAAATGAAAAAAGCGATAAAAAGATGGATTCAAATTGATATAAAAGTGGTTAAAAAGTACATGGATTTAAAGGTTAAAATTATAGCTTTCTTTGATTATTTGATTTTTTTTTGAATACCAATTGAATTTCATTAATAAATTAATGAAATAGAAAATGACTTTTCGTTAAAGAAAAGTGTCCAAATCGGTCTAAAAATATATGTGGGGTGAAAGTGTACATTTGTAGCTTTCTCTAGGAAGTAGCATTTAATTAATCGCTTTTGACTTTGAAAAGTTCAATGTCTCTAAACTTTAACTTTTAATTTAAATAGTCGGAAACAGGGAAAAGTACTTTTATTCAAATGGAAAAAAAAGATGGACTCAGAAATATATATGACTTAAAAGTATACACTTATAGCTTTCTTTTGTTGTTAGAATAATCGGAATTTCAATTGAACATGCAAACTTTAAATTATAATTAAAAGTTTGCAGCCATAAAAAATTTGAAGTATTTTCATTTAATTGGAAAAATTTTTAAATAAAATGCTCCAAAAGGTCTAAAAGTATTTATGGAATTAAAGTAGACTCTTATAGGTGTCTTCGGGTATTAAAATTTGTTTAATCCATGTTCACCCTGAATAGTTCTGTGCGACTAAACTTTCACTTTATATTTAAAAATTACTTTCGTTCAAACAGAAAAAGTATTAAACAGTTGGCTTAAGATGACACCAAAAGTATATATAGAATGAAAGTGTATACTTTTAGCTTTCTATTGTTATTCGATTTTATTGAATCCCTATTGACCCTCAAAATTTTATTAAATAAAATTTTAATTTAATAGAAAAAAATACTCTCTCAAAAAATTGGTAGTGTTTTTATTTAATTGGAGAAAGTGTTTTAAAAAAGGGTCTGGGTCTAAAAGTATATATGGGCTAAAAGTGGTAGTAATATTATTTCAATAACTTTTGGCACTTAAAAGCTTTAAAACATTTAACTTTATATAAATGTCATTTAATATATATGAAGTATTTTCATTCAAATAGAAAAAATGTTAAAATGGGTCCAAGTAGGTCCAAAAGTATAAGTGCAGTAATAGTATACATATATATTGCTTTCTTCTGACAATCCAATTTTTGAATCCTTATTGTTTCTGAAATGTTCTACTCGAATAAACTTAACATTTTAATTAAAACACTAAAAACATTAAAACTAAATTAAAAGTACTTTTATTTAAAGAGAAAAAGTGTTCAATAAAATAGGCCAAAAAGGCTTAAGTGTATATTGAGATACAAGTGTACATTTATAGGTTTCTTTTTATGGTAAAAACTTTTTAATTAATTTTAACCTTGAAAACTTTTATAACACAAAACTTTTAATTTTAATTAAATCAATTAAAAATAACGAAATCAATATTGAAAGTACTTTCATTGAAATGAACAGAGTATTTAGGAAAATGGTCTTAGTGGATCATAAAATTAATAGCGGTGAAAGTGTATACTTGTAGCTTTCATTTGGTAGTAAAATTTGTTTAATTCCTTTTGTCCTTAAATAGTTTTATTTCGTTAAATATTAATTTTGAGTAAAATATAGGAGATGGGGGAAAAAGTCCAAAAATAGGGAATAAAAAATTTATGGGGTTCCAAAAATATTTTCCGAGAAAACACCATATTACCAAGGTACCACCCAAACAATCCGAAAATTTTACATTTGGTCCCAATCATTTCCTTAGGACGGATAGAACCAAAGAACTTCTACCGCGAGTAGCAGTATAAGTTATCGAATATTTGAAGAACTATTTTACCTACAGTATCCAAATTTTCCTATAAAACCGTTTTAATGGAAAAATTTAGAACGGACAGGGGGATTTGGTGAAATTTCCTTTGCATGACATTTTGTAATTTGTGATTTGTGAAATTTCATTCGAGATCCAGGACTGAGTTTTTCATAAATGTCACGTCCAGAATTTCACAAATTTCGATCTAACTTGTGGTCAGTTCATAGTTTCTTATTAATTTTGAATTATTGGACTTAAAACTTAAAAATTCAATCAATTTTCTGAATCACAGTGGGCTTGTTTGAATAATGTTTTTTTTTTCAAAAAGAGTGTTAATGAATTCTTCAGTTAAAAATGAAAAAAGTGAATTAAAAAAATTTTTGATGTTAAAATTTAAAAAAAGTCGGCTTATTTAAGTGATTTTTATATTATTTGTGTAAATTTAAACTCTTTAAATTCTCTTTTGTTGTTGTTGTTGTTATTGCTCTTGTAAAACAATTAACAATAGCTACAATAGTTAAGAGAGATAGAGAGAGAGCGAGAGAAAGAAGAATGAAAAACAAGTAAGAATATTGTAATCGGCTATGCCGAATCTCAAATACCCTTCACACAAACGCCTGTGAAGTAAACACGTTATGTTTCGTACATACACACTCACACATACACTCACAGACGTAAAAAATGCATACAAGTTTTTCCTAAATTAAACATAGAAACACTAAATGAGTCATAAAATTAGTTCTATTTTTGGTTATAACTTTTATTTCTACTGGTCCGATTTTTATAATATTATGGCGTAATTAATAATTAATATTATGGCGTAATTTCATTATAATTTTTCGATTTATAATTAAAAATTGTTTTGACTTAAACCCAGTAGTGGCCTCAAATATCGGTCTATAACTTTTGATATACTGAACCGATTTTTCTGCTTTTAAATAGGAAACTTCTTAGGACTATAACAAATAATCAGGCTAATTTATTGAAATTTATTGAACTCTGTCAATTATTGTGGATGTGAGCGTACCAACAACGGACAGGCCGTCGGACAGATGGGCAGAGAGACAATTCGAAATAGTCGATTTATAATTGACAATTGTTTTGGCCGATTTTCTGCATTTAATATGAAACTTTTTGAACTCTGTCAGTTATTGTGCATGAGAGCGTACCAACAACGTACAGGCAGACTGACAGACGGACAAAGCTAAATCGACTCAGATTATGATTTAATACCAGAATATATATACATTATTGGACCTGAGATGATTCCTTCTTGTCGTTACACACGGAATGACAAAATAAATATACCCACTTGTGGTGGTGGAGGGTACAAAAAAGACTGTTACAATGAATGTTAACAATAATTGTAGTTGTTATTGTTGTTGTAAATATATATGTATGAAAAAAACACATAAAGTATTTGCATATGAGTGAGGCGCCTTTTAATCATGTAGAATTTAACGAGTAACATTTTGTATCTACTGGATACAACAAAATGTATCTGTGCATGTGAATGTAGAAATTTAACATTTAACAAACAAATGTAAATAATTACACAAAATACATCCATGAGATACATTTGTACATATGTATGTTTATGTATACACATACACATATTTATTTATTTATTTTTGTATATTTAAACAATTACAATATTATTTAAATGGGTTTTTTATTTTATTTTATTTAATTTACTTTTCTTTTTGTTGTTGTTATTTACAACAATTTGTTAAGCTTAGCGCCATCACTTAGCACTTCTTTTATAATTTTTTAATACTTTTTGGTTTCTTCTTCAATTTTACATTTTAAATCTTTTATTTACTTTTCTTTATTGTTGTTGTTCTTGTTGTTGCTCTTAAATACATCAAGTAAATAAAAGTGTTAGGTTTTCTCATTTAAACCCCATTTTTTTTTCTTTCTTAAACTACAAAATACTTTAATTTTAACTACTTGAGGTCACTGTGTTTATTTAGGTCCACTTTTTTCTCATTTGTTTTTCAATTTTTATTTTATTTTATTTGTTAAATGTTAAATCATTATTTCTGGAATGATTTGTGTATAAAGATTTCTAACTAAAATAAAGTCAGAGAGTTAAAATCGGTTAAAATAGACTATGTGATACCCTGCATGAAAATAGATCTATAACTTTCAAAGGGTTAGGCCGATTTCAAAAAATTTGGCAAAGTTATAGCCGGTGAGTTTAAGTTCTGATTTTGGACTTTGAAAACCTACCGGAGGCCGTTTCAAAAGGTCCCAATGTTTTCAGTTAGGTAACCAGAAATCTATTTATATTCAAAATTTCATTAAGAAATATTTTTCCCTCGAGTTGTCGAAATTTGGAGCTCTATGGACCGGCTCCCGTTATGGTAACAAAGTCCAAATTCAAAACTGAACTTCTGGAGTTTCTGGTTGCATAAAACATTAACAGTGCTTTTTGAAATAGATCTATGTGGGAGCTACGGACTTCTGTGATACGATCTTCTTGTTCCGATGTTTTCTACAAATATAATCACAATACCGATTTTTTGAAGAATTATGCACTTCCAAGTGGTTGCGTAAGTGGGTCTGTATGGGACCTACAACCATTTGTAAAGCGATCTGCTTAAAATTTTAGCATGTAGATTTGATATATTTTTTATTTCTGAATCAAATCCACTCCTGGAATAAAATTCTTTGAAAGCTACTTGAAATACTCAACCGAACATGACCAATTTCATGGGGCTTCATCCTTGTGTACATATTTCTCAAATTTACAAGCTAAAGAGTGTTCATAATATTCATATGGACTGCTAGCTGGAGAGATGGAGGGTAATCGTTAAATCGTCTCAGCCTTATGAATCGATCGGTATACTTTAACCACTTATGGTGGTGTAGGGTATAAATAGTAAATAAATGTTATTGTTGTTGTTGTTGCCCTAACTGACATTTTAAATATGTAGATGTCATTTCATTTTAAGTTTTATAGAAAGTTTTTGAGAACTTATTTTTAAAAAAACGTCGCTTGTGAAATATTCAAAATATTTTCTAAGGAAAACTTAAATTGAAATTCTACATTTTCCGGAAAGATTTTTATTATATATTTTTTTAAGAGAATAAATTTGAAAATGTATTTTTGATTAAAAACAGACAATATTACAATTTTAATTATATTTATGAGTCGCTTAAACTTTATATCCCATCGATGGAAGGAGACTTATCGATCAAATTTCATTTCAAAAATGATCGATTTACGAAGTAGAACAATTAATTTTATTTCAATTTTTGGTTTTACCTCAAAATAAAAAGAAAAAAGTACAAATATTATATTCAGTACAGCCAACTATAAGAGTCTATGTAATACCCTACACCACATTGCTGATTGTAAATGACGGCTGGCGAAAAAATTATGAACGGCTCTCGTTTTTATGATTAAGTAAGAAGTACATTATTATGTTACTAACATTTATGTGAAATGTATACGATTGGAAAGGATTTTTTCTTGGGGTTTATAGCGGAGCTAAAACTTTATAGAATTTCAAACATTGATTTTAGATTTTATTTATCTTAATTTCGCTAATTATTATACAAATACTAAATCGTATAAGAGATGTATTCCCTTTCCAGGGGATATTTGGAGGGGGACTTGAATGGAACCTATGAGAAGTAAAGTACCGACCTTCGCATAATTTGTTACATCCATTTAGATTTTCATAAGATTTAAAAGTTTTTGTTGAATTTCTTTAAAATCGCTTTATATTTAGGTCTTAAATGACTTTAAAACGCCATTCCGGAAGAAAATTTGTATTAGAGATACCTGAAATATTTAAATATATCACAAAAATTATGACCTGTAGAGTGTTCACAACGCTTATGGATGGATAGACATCGTTAAATCACTTTAAAAAGTGATTCTGAGTCGAACAGTATACTTTAAAGTGGGCGTTATAGCATTTTCAGCACAAACTCACAATAACTGACAGAACTCAATGAAATTTAGCCAAAGTATTTCTTCGAGTCCTGAAAAAGTTTCCTATTTAAAACGAGCAAAATTGGTTCATTATATTTAAAGATATAGACCGATATCTAAAGCAACCTCTAAGTTCAAGCAAAAATCTTTTGCAAAATTGTCAATCGTAAATCGATAAATTAGAATGAAAATATAAAGCCATAAGCACTTCATTAACATTCTCAAAATTATTAAAGATCGGTCCAGAGAAAAATGGTTATAGCCAAAAGTTTCTGACACATTAAGTGCTCCTGTATATGTGCGAGTGTTTATGTGTGAAACATAACATTTGTGGTGGAGGGTATTGAAGACTCGGCATAACTGAATTCTTGTTATATTTTAATTTTTATTGAAAAAAGAAATATTAAAATATTTCTTCTTTTAATTTTGGATAAAAAATATTGAAATTAAAATTTTTACTTCAATTGAGACTTAAAAATAACGAAAATAATTTTAATTTGAAAAGTCAATTATCTTAAATTCTACATATTTTTACAAATTAATTATATTCATAATTTTTAAAATATTTCCCATAAGCGACTTCCTTTCTCTCCAAAGAACTCTCAAATTACTTGTATTACAAAATCCTATAAAAAAATCGTGGCTTCAAACATTTGAAAGCGACAAAATTCCCAGAATTAAATTGTGTTCTTTTTTTTAAATAAAAGTGTAATTATTTATTAATAATTTAAATAATTTTCAAATTTAATTACTTTTATATATTAATAATGTTAAATAGCGATGTGGTGGGTCCACAAGTCTTCATTACAATTTAATAACATGTAAAAGATCAATAAAAAATAATAATAATAATAATAATGATTTTGGAATTGTGTAATAATCAAAATTTTATTGATTTTTTATGTGAACGTGTTTCGATTACAGATTTCAGACTTATTTGAAATTTTATACCACGAACATGAGTGTAAAGAGAGTATGAAAAAGAGAAGACAGACGCTAGAGAAAGACAACATGAAAAAAATAAACATTAAATTGACGCCACTTACCTGCGAAAGTAATAAAACAGAAGTCAAATCGATGGAAAAAATCTGAAAAAGAGAAATAAGAAATTTAATTAATTAATTAAAGTTTTTTTTTAAAGAAAATTAATTTAATTGAAACGAAAATTTTTAAAGAAAATTCAGATTTTTAACTCAAAATTTAACTTTTATAAAATTAGTAGCTTTTAGCCGATGCGCTTTGCTTCACAAAAAATCTCTTTAGACCCGGATCTCGAAAGGGGGATATTTCCAAGTCCCCAAAATTTGAAAACTCTAGATGAAATAGTTTTCTCTAGTTCTAGTTTCTTTGTATGGCCACATTTACCATCCATTTTTTCACCTAAAACAGGTGATTATTGCATTAAAAGTGTCATGGTCCTATCTGTTCTATATATTTTTCATCACATTAATTCTTTAAGAAAATGATTGGACCATTTCGTCCAGTAAAATGGTTCTAAGTGAAAGTAATTGAGATCAAATCTTAATGCTCTAATTTCAAAAATTCTTCAAATATGATCCTATTCGTTCTACTCTTCGTCCACTAAAACAGTTTCTCGAGGAAGTGATTGACCCAAAAATTTGGAAATCCTCGCTGTCTTAATGCTCTCACTTCAACAATTCTTCAGATATTCGATTATCAATATTTACTTTGTATGGTGACTACCTCTTCCCATGATCCTATCCGTTCTACTCTTCGTCCACTTAAACAGTTTCTCGAGAAAGTGATTGACAAAAAAATTGGAAATTCTCGCTGTAGTATTTTTTATATTCGATATGGGGTACTCCTCCTCCTAGTCCTATACGTCCTACATTGTGTTCAGAAAAAAGCAATTCTTTGGAAAAGTTATTGAAACCAAATTTGAAAAAAACTCGCTGGATGAGGGTACCCCTCATCCAGGTCCTATCCATCCTATATTTGGTCCTATAAGTCAGATCCTTGATAAAGTGGTTGGTTAAATGTTCTATAATTAATATTTACTTTGTGTGGGTGTAATCCTCCTCTTAGTCCTATCCGTTCTTCATTATATCCAGTAAAACAAATCCTTTATTTAGATATTGGGACTAAATATAAGAACTGTAACTGTTATAAATGTTAAGATGTTCGGTAATAAATATTTGCTTTGTATGGGGGTATTCCTCATTCTGGTCCTATATTTTGTCCAGTAAACCAAATCCTTCAGAAAGAGGTTGGAACAAAATTTTACTATTTTCGCTGTTTTAATTCTTTAGATGTTCTATAATTAATATTTGCTTTGTATGGGGGTATCTCTCCTCCTAGTCCTATACGTCCTCCATTCTGTACAGTAAAACAAACCATGCTCGCTGTTTTAGTTCTTTAGATATTTCAAAATCAATATTTGTTTGGTCCTGTCGGCATTTTTTGTAAAGCCTATGTTTCTTTCGATCGATATTGCGATCATTCTGTAAAAATTTCGGTAAAATCGTTTCAGTAGTTTAGGTACATATAAGTCCTAAACCAACAGACCAACAAACACAGATTCATTTTTCTATATATATAGATTCAATATCGCTCAAAAATATCTCTTCTATTCTCTTTAAAAACTCCCTTATTTTGTTTGAAAAATAAATTTTCCATAATTTATGTTCTTTTTCCATTTCCCGCATTTTTCATTTTGGTTCAATTTTATTTAACATATTGCTAATTTGTCGTTTGACATAAAATCATTTATGAGTCAATAAAAATATAAGAAATTAAAAAAGACTATAATAAGATCCATAACTAAAGGAAAAATTATTAATGAGCCCCATCAACTGAGGCTTCATCATCATCATGCCACCCATGCAACAATACAAAATACAACAAAATCTAAGTGACTGAATATTTATGCTCGTGGTTGTATCGTAAAAATTGTTTAAAAATAATTTGTCTACTAAAATTAAACACTATTTCAGCAGTGAAAATGAAAAATAGAGAATAATAAACGAAGTCCAATAATCGGTATAGCAATAACTATTTAAAATCGTTTATTATCTTAAAATCAGCTATGAAAATTGCCACTATAAAGTGTCACTGTGACATCTGTCTAGTTAAAATCTGGTATTTTTTCAAATTAGTTATTTTATGCGAACAGTATGGCAGCGCTGAAAATTCCAATTGGAATGTTAAAGAGAATTTAATTAGGTTTGGATAAATCGAAAATTTAGTAGTAGATATTAACTAGGGGGTAGTGGAACACATCATAATATCATTATATTGCATTATAATTTGATTATAATGCTTTGGAATACATTATAATCCGATAATCAATCATTTTGAAATATATTATATTACATTTAAATTATAGCAAAATGCATTATAATTCAATTATAGTGTATAAGAATATATAGAATTTCAGTTATAATGTGTCGCAATGCAATATTTTTTATTATAACATGTCAAGATACACTATATTACGATTATAATGCTAAAAAATACATTATATTTTGATTATAATATATTGAAATATATTATATCAAGATTATAATTTGCTATAATATATTATATTATAATGCTTCGAAATATATTATATTTTAATTATAATGTCTGCATTATATTTATAATATGATGTGTTGTAATATATTATATATCGATTATAGTGTAATATAAAATCATATGGTTCCATTACAATCCAAAGAAATATGTTGTTTTCGGATTATAAAATGTGAAAACTCATTATAGTTTGATTATAATGTATAAAAACATCTTATAATTTCATTATAACAAATACAAATATATTATAACTACATTATAATGAAAAACAATTATTATAAATCAATTATAATGTATTATAATAATTTATAAATTGATTATAATGTATTATAATGAGATTATAACGTATATAATGCAATTATAATGTAATATAATATATTATAATTCGATTATACTGTAAGACAATAAATTATAATATGATTATAATGCATGCAAAATCACTATAACACGATTATAATATATGAAATCTCATTAAAATGCTTTATTATACATTATATTATGATTATAATTTGTGAAAATACGTTATAATTTGATTATAATGCAAGGAAATATTTAATTATCTTATTATAATACAATATATTTTATAATATTTCAAATCAGATGTATTAGGATGTATTATACTTTGATTACAATGTATGCAGATGTATTATAACATGATTATAATGTACGTAAATGCATTATAATAGTATTATAATGTCTCCAAAAACATTATAACGAGATTATAATGTATATTAATAATTATAATGTGATTATAATGTATGAAGAAACATTATAATGTGATTATATTTTATGAAAAAAAACATTATAATGCGATTATATTACATTATGTACTCGATAAATATAAAAAAACTAATTCGATTACAATTCATTAAAATATGTTATAATTTCATTATAATACATAGAAATATATTATATTTCACCTAGTAAATATTGGAATATATTATAATTCTATTATGATGAATACAAAGGCATTATTGTGCGATTATAAGATGTAAAAATATATTATAATTCGATTATAATATATAAAAATGCATTATAATAGATTATAACATACAAAAATAATATTTTATTCAATTATAACGTATCAAAACATTTTATAATTGCATTATAATTTATTACTAATCATTATAACTTAGTTATAATTAAGAAAATATATTATAATTTTGTTATAATATGTAATAATACATTATAATTCTGTTATAATGTATGGAAGTATTTTATAATTCAACTGTACTGTATTATAACTCATAAAATTATGATTATAACCCAATTTTTTTCATTATAACCATAAAACTTCTTACCTACAGTAGGGTATTTTTAAATATTTAAAATATTTCTTTTATTTTGACTTTATTTTAAACCATTAGTTTTATAACACCATACAATATTGTTTTTGTAGCATAAGTACATCATATGTTTTATTAGATGCTTCTGCTAAAACAAGAAACTGCCAATAATAATGCTGCCGTTGACTGACAATTGCAATGGATGTTCAAATACTAGTGAAGTTGGGGTTCTTTTCATTCCTCTCAATAAAGAAAATACATTTTTAGAAAATTCAACAACTAAAATTATTTATAATCTGTATATTAAAAAATGGCATTTTGGTGCCGTACAAAAAACAAAAAAAAACTAAAATGCTGCAAGAAAAACAAAAACAAAAAAAACACTTAAGTAGATTTATTATTACACACGTCTTTTAAGTACTTTTGTTGTATTTTAGTCTTTATTCAATTCATTTTTTGGAGGGGGCTTCTTTGGAAGTCAATCTACGATGAGCTGTTAGGATGCTAAAGAAGTTGAAACAGCAGCTTCAATAGGCTGCATAAAATGCTTTGAATGGTTTGGTTGATGGTGTAAGAACATCATATTGCACCATGCAACATAAATCACTTTAAACAACACAAATCTTTTTTGTAGTTTTTTTTTCTTACTTAATAATAATTTTTTATACCCTTCAACATCACAAGTTGTAAAGAGGGTATTTTAACTTTGTCATGCCGTTTGTAACGCTGAGAAGGAATAGTCTCAGTTCTCATAATGTATGCGTTCTGACACGCTCCCATACATTATAATTGACAAAGGTCAATGAAATTTGGCCTAAGTTTTTGTTATAGTTCTGAAAAGTTTTCTCTTAAAATTCAGTAAAATCCATTCAGTATATTAAAAGATATACACCGACGTATGAAGCATCCTCTTTGTTTAGGAGAAGAACTTTCGTATAATAATTAATTATAAATCGAAAAATTATAATGCCCTTATGTTCAGTTATTTGTTCTTCATTACCACTCCAAAAGTTATCAAAATCGGTTCATATAGAAAAGAAAAATATAACTAATTTTATGACTCATTAAGTGTACCGTGTTGTATAATGTATGCACAAATGAGTGTATATATGATTGTGTATGTACGAAAGATAACATACTTACTTCACACGCATTTGTGGTAGAGGGTATTAAAGATTCGCCATAATCGAAAAAAAACATTCTTACTTGTTCTTCCTTAATATATTGTATGTGTTCGAGTGTTATGTGTGTGTGTTTGGTATTTGAGTGTTGTGATTTTATATGGTGGATTCCTGATTCATACTATTTCCAATGTCAAATTATAAATAGTTTTAAGTGAATAAATAAAATTTATGCAACAGCATTAACTCATTTGTACAACAAAGTTTCAACAGAAATTTTGAAATTAAAACGATTTCGATGATTTTTCTTTTCTTTTTCCATTTCAGAGAAGAAAAAAATTCAAAAAAAAAAATATTAAATTTACGCAACGTATTTTTTTTTAATTCAAAAAATTTTATTTTAATTATAGTGAGTTTTTTTTAACACTTTTAATATATTTTTAACAAAAATTTTATTCATTTTAAGTTTATTTTTAATTGCTGGCGACAACAGCAAATTATCATGATCATCTTCAGCAGCAGACGAAGAGTCGAGAGGCAGGGAGCCACATTCACATCGTCAATATCATAAAACACTTTTGAAATGCAATGATCTGTAGTATTTAATACTAAATCGTACTATGAAATAATTGCCATCCAAATACCACCAACCACAATTACACATACACACACCATCACAACACACATTTACACATGTATAATGAGATTTAGTAGATACTGGTTCGGTTGGATTGAATTTATATCCACACAAGTTGTTCCCTAGTGTCTCATTTCCATAATTGTGTGATTGTGTGTGTGCTTATGTGTGAGTGTAATAGTGTGAATTGGCTCGTTTATATAAAATATGATTTAGCAATTAGTAAAGAATTTAAAATCTCTTTAAATTAAACCGCTTTGATATGTCATTAAAAGCGAGAAATTAAATGTACAACAACAACAAAAAAATATAAAACATAAGAAAAAATTCTTTCACAAATGAATCAAATTAAACACCACCCTTTCATGCTGAAATTCTACAATTATCTGAGCACATACTGTCACTTATATACAAAACATCTGAGGGCTATTTTAATGATCGCGAAACAGTGGATTGAAGAACAACTGTTTAATGTGAATTTCTAGTTCCATTACAGTACAAGTTTAGTTATGAATCAGTTCTAGTTCAATTTTATTTAAGTATCAGTTCAGTTCTGGCTTAGTTTTAGTCCAGTTCTAATTCAGTTTTAGTACAGTTCTAGTTCATTTCTAGTTCTATTCTAATCAGTTCCAGTTAAATTCTAAATCAGTGTTATTTCAGTTCTAATTCAGTTTTAGTTCTGTTCTAGTTCAGTTCTACTTCATTTCTAGTTCTATTCTAATTCAGTTCCAGTTCAATTGTAAATCAGTTTTAGTCCAGTTTTAGTACAGTTCTAGTTCAATTCTACTTCATTTCTAGTTCTATTCTAATTCAGTTCCAGTTCAATTCTAAATCAGTTTTAGTCCAGTTTTAGTACAGTTCTAGTTCAGTTCTACTTCATTTCTAGTTCTATTCTAATTCAGTTCCACTTCAATTGTAAATCAGTTTTAGTCCAGTTTTAGTACAGTTCTAGTTCAATTCTACTTCATTTCTAGTTCTATTCTAATTCAGTTCCAGTTCAATTCTAAATCAGTTTTAGTCCAGTTTTAGTACAGTTCTAGTTCAATTCTACTTCATTTCTAGTTCTGTTCTAGTTCAGTTTCTGTTTAGTTCCACTTCAGTTCTAGTTAAGTAATAGTTCACTTCTAGTTCGGTTCTAGTTAAGTTCTAGTTCATTTCTTGATTTAGTTTTGAATTATACTTCTTGGTTTAGTTCCAGATCCATTTCTTGATGCAGTTAGATATTCAGTTCTTGATTTCTAGATTAAGTTCATGATTAAGTTCCATATTCAGCTCTAGATTCAGTTTTTTTTCTAGATTCAGTTTCTAATTAATTTTTTGCTACAATTTAGTCTTCAGTTCTGTATTCACTTCTGTATTTAGTTCTTAATTCATTTCTAGATTTAGTTTTAGATCCAGTTTGATTTCGTTTTTGATTCTGTTCTATAATTCAGTCCATGTTTCATTGTTAGATTCTGTTCTAGTTGAGTTCTAATTCTGTTCCATTTCTATTCTCGTTCAGTTTTAATTCGGATCTAATTCAATTTTAGTACCAGTTCTAGTTAATTTCTTGTTGATTTCCATGTTCATTTCTATTTCCGTTCTTTTAGTTGTAGGAACTTTTTAAATGAGAATGTTTCCAGCCTGAAATCTTTACGAATCACTGTTTTATATTCAAAATAAATTCACTAAATTTAAATCACTAATTTTCTAACAAAAAAATTCTTTAAAAAATCTTTCTTTGTGAATTTTTTCCTTCTTAATTTGCATTTTTTTTCTTTTTTCGAAAATTCGTCTTGTAAAAAATTGGCAGTTTCTTCATTTATTTTTGCCATTTAACTTGCTGACATATAAACAATTTTACTAATTGGTATCACTACAAACAAACAAACACACACACACACAAATATATATAAAAGATGATATTGACAATCAACTAAACACACAAATAAGTGTAATTTGGCTAAAATCCATTTTCTAACACAAAATATTTAATACGGAAATTATGCGCAAAAAAAGAAAAAAACAGAAGAGAAAGAAAAAGAAAATTGAAAATTAAAGAAATTAAATGAAAACTGAAAAGCGAAAAAAAAGAAAATAAATAACGAAAATTAAATTAAATGAAAAGAAAAATTAAATTATTGCAGAGAAAATTTTATTTATGGTTTAAGTCATTCATTTAGTCAGTCACTCACCCAATCATTTGGTTTGTCCGTCCGTCCGTCCGTCTGTCCATCAGATAAAACTCACTTGATTCCTTTAAAATACAAAGTGTTTTTTAGTGAATTTGCTAGAAAAGTGATTTCAATTAAAGCATTTTCTTGTATGTGTTAGTGTGTGTGTGTGTGTCTGTGTGTGAGTGTGTTTATATGAAATGATTTATTAGGCGTTAACAGTTTTTAATTTTTTGGTTGTTTAGGAAATAATTGTGGTCTCTGTTTAAATCTTGCAAAAAAGAAAAATCCCTCTTTTTATACCCTACACCACCATAGATAGTTTGGGTATTATGCGTTTGTGATGATGTTTGTAACATACAGAAAAGAATGGTGCAACATCCATCTTCAAGTTTGTTAGACTCAAAATCACTTTCTAAGGCATTTTAATGATGTCCGTCTGTCTGTCGGTCCGGTTGACTGCCAATGTAAACATTATGAACACTCTACAGTACGCAATTTTTGAGATATTAAATTTGGTTATATATTATTATTTTGGCTCAAGGACGAAGTTTAATGAAATTCTCCATGTTTGGTGCAATATTTCAGGTACCTCCCATACAAATGTCCTCATAAAAGTCTTAAAAATATTGCGATTTTAACGAAACTTATCAAAAACAAGTCATATGATATTCCAAGTCGACGTGCTAAATTTTGCGAGGGTCGGTCCATTGCTTAACACTGGTCCCATACAATCTCCCTTCCACGTATCACTTTGAGAGCCAACATTAAAATTATAACAAATATAAGCAAAAATCGTTGTGCAAAATTATACGAGGGTTGTTTTATAATTTAATGTAGCTCTCAGAGAGTAAATCAGAAAATAAAATTATACGAGGGTCTTCTTTTACTTTTTCGTAACTACCATTTATAACCAACATTGTGGTGTAGGGTGTTACATAATCGAGCTTGACCGACTGTACTGGTTTTAGTTGAAATCGCTTCACTTAATAATTGGTGGCGTCTTGCTAAACTCGTCGATATATTTGTGTTTGTAATTTTCTTTCGATTCCTTTAAAGCGCATAATTTCTATTTGATTTTGATTTCGCTTTTTATTCGCTAATTGCATTCATTGTTCAATTTAAAAAAACTGAAATGCCAACATTAATTAAAGAAAAATTTCATGTTTTACTATTGAAGCATAATTAAATAAATAAATAAACGTTTTTGATATCGAAAAATATTTGTTGATTTCAAATTTATTCGATAATCACATAATTCCGTTCAGTTCAGTTCATTTCAATTCCGCTAAATTTAGCCACCCACATTTAAAGAATATTTGCAAAAAATATGTTAAATTGTCTGACAAATAAATTTATAAATTATGAGAAATGTCAACGAAAAACTTCATTAACCAAACGAAAAATATTGTTGTGAAGGATGATATTGAGGATGAAGATGCCAAAATTTGAAAACAAAACCACAAATTAAGAAATATTTGATAAATTCCAAATTCACCAAAATGTTTAAGAAAAATATGAAATTTCTGCAAAATATTGAAAAGTGATTTGTCAAACTAAAAATTGAAATAAAAAGAATCCAAAAACATGAACATAAATTGCAGGTGAGATAATAAAAAAGGATATTGTTACAAAAAAAAACAACAACAAGAAAATATTTGAAAAGAAAACAATAATGTAGTTAGAATTTAATGTAAAATTTTTAATTTTATAATACACAGAGAAAAAATAAATCATCAAATAAATCACTCCTAATTCAGTTCAATTTCAGTTCCAGTTCAGTTCTCGTTTAGTTCTAGTTCAGTTCTATTTCAATTCAAGTTCAGTTTTAGTTCACTTCTAATTCAGTTCTAGTTCAGTTCTATTTCAGTTCTACTTCAGTTCTGGTTCAGTTCTAGTTAAGTTTTAGTTAAGTTCTATATCAGTTCTATTTCAGTTCTAGTTAAGTTTTAGTTAAGTTCTATATCAGTTCTAGTTCAGTTCTACTTCAGTTCTGGTTCAGTTCCAGTTCACTTCTAATTCAGTTCTAGTTCAGTTCTAGTTCAATTCTAGTTAAGTTACAGTTCAGTTCTAGTTCAATTCTAGTTCCAGAACTGAGCGAGTACTAGTTTAGTTTTAACTCTGTTCTAGCTTCAGTTCTGGATTCAGTTATCGTTTCAGTTTTTTTTTTTTCTGTTCTTGTTTCAGTTCTTGATTAAATTCATTATTAAATTTCTGATTAAGTTCTAGATTCGGTTCTTGATTTAATTCAAGATTCAGTTCTTAATTTAGTGCTGGATTCAATTCTTCATACAGTCCTTGATTCGGACCTTGATTAAGTTTTAGATTCAGTTCTAGATTCTGTTCTTGATTCGGTTCTGGATTTCTGATTTAGTTCCGATTGAGTTCTTTATTCAGTTCTTAATTCAGTTCTTGATTCAGTTTTTGTTTGAGTTCTGATTCAGTTCGAGATAAAGGTTAGAATTATGTTCCATATTCAGTTCTTGAATCAGTGTTAGATTTAGTCCTTGATTCAGATCTCGATTTAGTTCTTGATTAAATTTTAGATTCAGTTTTTGATTCAATACATGATAAAGTTTTTAGTTGAGTTCTGATTCAAATAATGATTCGGTTCTGGATTTAGTTCTGTATACAGTTCTCGTTTAAGTTCTTGATTTAATTCTTTATCAGTTCTTTATTCAGTTATTAATTCAGTTCTTGATACAGTTCTTAATTCAGCTCTTGATCCAATTCACAATTCAGTTCTTAATTGATTTCTGTATTCAGTTCCAAATTAATGCTTTTTCAGTTCTGGGTAAATTCTTATCTCATAGTTCAGTTCCAATTCAGAATTTTTTAAGTGTATTTCTTTTTTTCTCCAAAAAAGATTAATGATGCATATCCGTTAGAGAACTAATGTTTGTGTCTGGTTCAAAGCTTTTTTCTTGTATCTCTTTTCGGAAGACATTTATTGAAAATTGTTGTTTTGTTTCAGAATTATTAGTCATTTGATGCCATAAAAATTGATACATTATTTTCAGTCATTTATCATTTAAATATAAATTTTGCTAATGAAATTTTATGGGGAATTTTCGCATAAAAATTATTTTTATATTTTACATTTGGAGGTCAACATTTTAATTGCAACAATTTGGGGCAAAATGAAGCTTCTACACTTGAAAGTAAGCAAATTTATAAACTATGATCAGTTAAGATGAGCTGAACTAAGAGATTTTATTGAAGACATTTTTAGTTCTTTCTTAGTTCTAATCCAATAGAAGTTTAGATCTAGATCTGTTCTAGATTGGAAACAAGTCACTTCACTTGTAATTTATTCTTATATCCGTTCTGTAATCCATTCTTCCTATTTGAGAATACTTTAATGATCATAATGATGTTCGCCATTATTGTTTTCATAAACCTAAATGACGATGTCATCATTCATAATGATGGAATTTAAAAATGCATCATCAAATGTGCCGCCTTATTAACATTATTTCTACTGTGAAGTAAAGAAGCTTTTTCAATGTTTTTATGTTGTTGCTACTTCATCATCATACGTCATCATAGTCATTGAAGGTCTTATAGATGGATTCACTTGCAGTCCAGTCTAGTTAGATGATGATCGCTTCGTGAGTTTATGTTACCAGTGAATTTTGTGTGTGTTTTTTTCTGTTATTAATATAATATGGCTGAAATGGCTGACGGACAAACTGACAGAGGAACATTGACTAGATGACAGTGAGTGGTTGGTTGGTTGTTAAGTTGGTTGCAACAACAACAACAACAACAATAAACGATTAGACGCAATTAAATGCAAATTAATTGCTAGAACTATAAAATGAACGCAAAACGCACTCGTATTTTTTTTTTGTATTTATGAAAAATGAAATGAAATAAACTTAAATGCCGACAAATAAAATACTAACACACTCACACATATACACACAGCCAAACTCACACAGTTTTTCAAATAACTTGCAACGTTTTAATGCAAAATCTTACAAACACATTCACATTTATACATCAAAATGGATTTTAATGAAAATAATTTTGTTGCTTGATGCGTTCGTTATTTTGTTTGTTGAGTTGTTGTTGTTGTTGCATTTATAGTGCGATTATTGTGGCAACTTGTGAACAAGTGCAAATGCATTTTAATGTGCAATTTTTCTTTTAGTTTTTTTTTTTCTTTTTAATTTTTTCCAACGGGACAGTTGATTAAAGGCTCTAACAATAAGTACGCAAACACATTCTAATTTATTTAGTAGCAATAATGCTAATTTAGCGATTTTTAACAGAACTAGAACTGAACTGGAAATGAACTAGAACTGAACTAAAATTGAACTAGAACTGAACTGGAACTGAACTGGAATTGAACTAGAACTGAACTGGAACTGAACTGGAATTGAACTAGAACTGAACTGGAACTGAACTGGAACTGAACTGGAATTGAACTAGAACTGAACTGGAACTGAACTGGAACTGAACTTAAACTGGAGTAGAACTGAACTAAAACTGAACTGAAACTGAACAAGAACTGAAGTAGAATTGAACTGAACTAGAACTGAACTGAAACTGCACTAGAACTGAATTGGAATTGACCTAAAACTGAACTACAACTGAATTAGAACTGAACGGGAACTGAAATAAAACTGAACTAGAACTGAACTTGAATTAGAACCTGAAGTTGAACTAGAACCTAAACTAGAATTGAAAGAAATGACATTGACATCACTTGTTCCCTTCCCAATAATCTCCAGCTCCTCATTAGCACTTCGTACTCATGAGTTTTAAATTGCAGTTGTGTTTGCACTTATTTAAAACAGTTCTTGTTGTTGTAATTGTTGTTTACTCATTATTTTCGTAGTTTTACTCACCAGTATTTACTTATTTGTTTTGTGTGTTTGTTTAGCATTATTTGCTAAAAATGTTCACACTATTATTGTGTGGTTGTTGTTGTTGTAGTTGTTCTTTTTGTTGTAAAGCTTGTGGTCTTTGGTTGTTTTATTTACATTTTGCTCATTTTGTTGTTTTATTGTTATTGTTGTTGTATACAATATTTTCTTTTATTATTTTTGCATTTCATTTATTTTGTTATTTTTTTTGTTTTGTTTATTATTTATTCTTAATTCATGTGTGATGTTGTTGTTATTGTTGTAGTTGTTGCTTTTAGTATTCGGTTTATAAATTAAAGCTTCTACTTGTTCTGGCGTTGCTTTTAATGGATGGCGTGCGAATTTCAACGCTTTTTTTTCAATTCTTGTTATTATTACAGTTGATGTTTTGTGTTGTTGCCTTAATTTTGTTCAGCCTTATGGCCCAAACAACAAGAACAACAACAGAGAATGAAATGAAATACGAATAAAGAAAAAAGGGTTTTACAAATTCATTTGTTAAATTACTGAACAAATAATTTTTCTACAAATGATTTTATTTTTTATTTTTAGCGTTAAAAGAATTAAAATAAAGAAAATTTAAATTTCCGAAGAAGTTAATATTATAAAAAAAGAAAAAAAGAAAATAAAAATTCAAAAATATATATTTTTCTAAAATTATTTAAAAAACTGTTTTTCAATATTTTTTTAATATAAAAATTTTAATTTTTTTTATTAGAAAAAATGTTGCCGTTTTTTGAAGGAATCATTTTGGAAAAAAACATAGAAAATTTCTTTAAAAAATTCTCAACATAAAAATGTTCGAATTTTCAATAAAATATAAAAAAAATCTGAAAATTTGTAAAAAAAACTTTCAAACAGAAAATTTGCGGAAAATTTTAAAAAGAAAATTAAGAAAATTGCGGAAAATATTTTGAAATAAAATTTATAAAAATCTATAAAAATAATATTTTGAAAAAAAAAAAATAAAAATAAATAAATAAATAAATAAAATAAGCCCGGCGCCACAGCTACCAAAAATTAAAGCACGACCCTCGTACATTCATTTTCTAAATTATGCTAAGAATGCAGTATATTATAGCAGTACTAATATCTTTGTGAAATTTGTGCCTTTTAAGAGAATTTTTATTCAGACCGACCCTCGTAAAATTTCGCACATTGATTTGAACTTGTATTTAACTTATGTTAACCAATTATTGTTACAACACCAACGTATACATGAGATTTATTCCCTTAAAATTGATATTTGAAAGCTCCATGAGAAGCCATTGATCGACCCTCATATAAGAGTCAAGTGCATCATTTTAGAGTATCATAAAACTTATTCTTGCTAAATTTCGTTAAAATTACTTAATATTATGGACTTGTATGAGCTTAAAACCTTTTTTTCGGAAGGACATTTGTATGGGAGGTACCTGAAATTTTTGACCGAACATGATCAATTTCAATGGCCTTCCTTCTTGGGCTGAAAAAATAATAAATAACTCAAAATTGCATCCTGTAAAGTGTTCACAAAGTGTACATGGTGTGCTAGCTGGACAGACGGATGGACGGACTCAGAAAATGATTCTAAGTTGAACGGTATACTAAAGGTGGAAGTAACATAATTTGTTCTGTATATTACAAACTTCACGTTTGTACGTTTTATGAAAATTTTCACCAAACATTTTTCGAAGAAATTTTCAATAGAAAAGAAATTTTTAAACAGAAAATTATTCAAAATAACTTTAAAAGAGAAAATTTTCAGAAAATCATTTAGATGAAAATTTTTTTAAGAAAAAAAAAAAATAAAGTGAAAAAATTGAAAAAAAATTCAAAAAAAGAAAAAACTTTTCAAAAAAAAAAAATATATAATAAAAAATTTTAAAAAATATTTGAAAAACATTTAGGATTTTCTGAAGTAAGAAAAGTTTTAACTCGAATATTAAAAAAAAATCAACTAAAAATTTTCACATTTTTTCAAAATGTCTTGAACAGAAAAATTGTAAAATCTTTTCTATAAAAAAATCGTAATTTTATATTAAAAATTGTTAATTCTTTAAGAAAAAATTTTTAAAAGAAAATAGTTTAAAAACTGAACTAGAATTGAACTGGAACTGGAAATAAATCTGAACTAGAACTGATTAAGCAAAGAAATAGAATTGAAATTTTATAAAGAATTATTATGGAAAGTGTTCGAATTTTTATAACTTTTTATAAAAAAAATAAATAAATTTTTACATAATTATTGTCTTTAATAAAGAAGATATCTGATACCTTCCAACACTATAATATTTTTATAGCAAACATTTTTTATTCATTTAAATAAAATTGTTTTCAGAAAATAATTTATGTTTTCAATTTATTTATAACTTTTCTTATTTTCATTATTAAAAATTTCAAAATTCGTTTAGTTGGAAATCATCCAACATTTTGTGTTAAGTTTCTTGGACGGTACTCTCTCTCTCCTTTCTCTTTGTCATACAAAAGCGAAAACGAAACAAATTAATTAAAAATATTCAATTTGACAGGTTTACAATTTTGTTTTTGTTTTGAGTTTCTTTATTTCAATTTTAAGGTTATAAAAAATGAATTTCTCCAAGAAATTTAAATTTTACAAGTTGTTTTCTTCTTTTTGTTATTAATAGAGTTCAGATCTCTTTCTCGATCTGTGGTTGTGTGATCTGTTTAAAACATAAATGTCTGTTAAATGTAAATCAAAATTCATAAAATCTTTATTAATCGTAAATCTTGTGGACGATTTAAAGTATTTTTTTACGAAATGAAATAAAATTGAAAATAAAGTGAAAAATGAAAAAAGATTTCGTTTTGTTTTTGTTGTGTTTTAATCGTTAAATATTTTGACATTTCTTGTCATTATTGGTCATTAAGTTACAATAAATTTAACATGATTTTAATTCCCTCCTACCGAGTGAAACATGATTCAGCTGGAATATTTGTGAATTAAACAACAACAATAACAACAATAACAAAAATGAAATAAAATTTTATTATGATTTTTGGACAACAAAAAAACGTGAAATTAAATTTTTTTTCACTCAAAATTTTATTTCCTTTTCATTTGTTTTTGTTTTGAATTCAAACCCTAAAATTTGTTTACCCTACACCACCGATTGATGGCTGGGTATTGTGTGTTTGTGGTATGTTTGTGAGGTACAGAAAATGGTGTAACAGCCACTTTCAATTATACTGTTCTACTCAGATCGCGTTTGTCGATTGTCCTGTCTGTCTGTCCGTCTGTCTGTCCATGTAAACGTTCTAAACACTCTATGGTCGCGAGGGTTGGCCACTTATTTCTCATAGAAGCCCACTTCATAATATCACCCCGAAGGGTATAAATCTCACATGTAATTGGAATTATAAGTATTCGAAACTATACAAGGGTCAGTCCATTATTTCTTCTATATTACACCCCCCCGCAAAAACGCAAAAATTGCACATAAATGTTAATAACAAATCATTTCTAATCAATATTTTTTTTCGTAACTTTTACTTAAAATCACCAATGTGATATAGGGCATCAAATAGTCGGTCTTGATTGACAATAACATTTTTTCCGTTTTGAATAAAAAATTTTTTTCACATGAAATTTACAGCTGAAAAAAGAAGAAGAATAATTATGAAAAATTACTGTTACTTAAAATTAATTAAAGAAAAGAAACGAACAAATATTTTTGTGAAGAAAAAGTTATAAATTAATATTAAAAACACACACATACAGACACATACACTTGAATTTCAGTTTTGAAGAATTTTAAAAAAGTAATAAAAGTCCAACCAATAAAATAAATTAAAGTCATTATTAAAACACCTTCGAATTGTTGTTAATGTTGGTGGCATTTCATTCAAATATTTTTCATAATGAACATAAAATGATCCAACCAAACAACACAACAAACAACTATCAAACCATCCATCCATCCGTTCATCTATTGATCATTGTTGGTGGTTGTTTTGTTGGTGTTGGATGGAATGAATGAAAAATAAGTGAGTGTGTGGTGTGTGTTTGTCTGTTGGTTACAATTATTCATCATTTGATCCCTATTAAAAGCGTTTTCCATAATTAGCCAGTAGCTGATCGTGTTGTTGTTATTTTAATTCAACATATTTTCATTTTCAACACGGTAGTTCTTCCTTTAACTTGGTTAAGTTGCATTAACATTTGTTCTGCAACACAAATTTCAAAGAATCTTTGTTTTTGGATTGAAACAGAAAAGTAATGAACAAATAAAGTATTCAACTACGATCACAACTATAAATGTAAATAACTGAATAGGAAATAATGAGAATTAAAAGAATGAAATCAAAGATCAAAATAGTTCAGTTCGATTTAATATCAATTCTGGATCCAGTTCTAATTAAGTTCTAGTTTAGTTCTAGTTCACTTTAGCTCAATTCTAGTTCAGTTCTAGTTGTTCTTGTTCAGTTCTAGTTCAGTTCCGGTTCAGTTCTAGTTCAGTTCTATTTCAGTTCTAGTTCAGTTCTAGTTCAGTTCTAGTTCATGTCTAGTTGAGTTCTAGTTCGGTTATATTTCAGTTTTTGTTCAGTTCTAGTTCAGTTCCGGTTCAGTTCTATTTCAGTTCTGGTTCAGTTCTAATTCAGTTCCGGTTCAATTCTAGTTCAGTTCTAGTTTAGTTCTAGTTCAGTTCCGGTTCATTTCTAGTTTAGTTCTAGTTAAGTTCTGGACTATTTTTCAGAATACATTCCTTAAATTATGCTGTAAATTAAAAATATTGAAATGATTACATTTTCATATGACCAGCTGTATGTTTTCGCAGTATTTGGAATCTATGTACTTGAACCTGTTGCGATCATTAAAAATATCACTTGATATTTATCTTTTTCTTAGTTTTTTTTCATTTTCTTGTTCTATAAAACTTTTTAGATCGAGAAATACAACGAATATTTTGAATCAAATTTATTTACAAAAATTTCTGCTGCTTTCAAATGAAAGATGAACATGATTATGATCATGTTATTTTTAACATGATCATGATCATCATCATCATCACCTTTGATATAAAAATGATATTAGTGGAAGATAAATAATGTAAGCACAAGTGGTGGCTAAAAACAAATATTCTTGTATTAATTTAGTCAGTCAGTTAGTCAGTTAGTGTGCGTTTGTTAGTTAGTTAGTTAGTGAATTGTGTTGTAGAAGTCATGAAGTAGTAGATCTTATTTTGATAGCGTCACAGAACTCATTAATAACACGAAATATTTCTGCTAAAACCTAATTAACACACAATCAGAAAGACGGACGTACAGATGGAGGGACGGACGGACATATATACACACACGCAATTAAATTATTTTCTTTAAATGGACCACACACACACAATCATTCACTGACTTAAACATTATATTAGTATTAGTGATATAAAGTAAAACATAGTTAGTTAGTAACTATTTTTATGGTTTAATTGGTATTTTTAAATTAGTTTTTATTTTATTTTTATTTCTTCTATTTTTTTATTGTGTTTTATTGTTGAAAAGGAAAAAATGCAAAATAAATTCACTCTAAGATGAAATGGTAATTAAACAGAGAAACGGAGAGCAAAAGAGAATTTCATAGGAATTGACTTGTTTAGTAAATTTATTACTAATTAATAAAACTTGTATTGTATTTTAATAAGAGTTTAGTTTTTTGTATTTTAATTATGGCGATTTATATTTAGTGAAGAAAAGAAAAAAGACTTACGGTTGGTGAGTTTTAAAGTCATGAATTAGTTTTCAGAAAGCCATATTTTAAGGTTAAAATGATCGTTGGTGGTGGTAGGTTGGTGTATAATGAGGTGATTTAGCAGCTGTCAAAATGACATTTTAATTATGATGAATTAAATTATGTTTTATTTATATAATTTATGTATTAAAAATGTGTATTACAAACCAAATTAGTGAAATTATTATTATTTTTCATGAATGGTAATTGAAGTGAAAATGTCGGTTGGACAAAAATATGAAGAAAACCAAAATAATGAAAAGAAAATCTGTGTTAATTAAACTCTAATTAATAGGAAATAATGGATTGAGAAAAATGTTGAAACTGTAATTATAATTCGCTACACAAAAACAAAAGTCATTAAGAAATTTTCACATTACTTCTCACCTCTGAAATAAATGCTTTTTTTCGAAAATAACTCTGTAACTTTGAAACTAGTGAGTAATTTTTATTAGAACTTTACAAGAACAATATTGAGGTATTTTCCAATTAACTTGAAGCAATACAAGATCTTAGTGCGGCTAGGGAAGCAGGAGTGGAACTAAAAAGTTGCTCACCTCAGATAAGAAATTTTAATTAAAAAAATGTTCATCCAAATAATTTAATAAAAATAACTATGTATGCTACATTCGGCTATGCCGTATCTTCAATAACCTGCACCACAAATGCGTAAGAAGTAAATACGTTAAGTTTCGTACATACACAGACACAAACGTATACAATATATAAAAGTTTTTCTCAAATATAACAAAAGAACACTAAATGTGTTATAAAATTAATTATATATTCGGCTATAGCTTTTTTTCTACTGAACCGACTTTTGTTCGTTAATGGAATGGTAATGAAGTACACAAATCGGAATATTGGAGAAAAATTTCATCTTAATTTGTCGATTTATAATTGACAATTTTACCAAGGTTCTTGGCTTGATCTTAGAGGTTAACTCAGATATCGGTCTATAACTTCTAATGTACTGAACCGAAAGAAAACTTCTCAAGACTATAACAAATGCTCAGGCCAAATTTCATTAAGCTCTGTCATTTATTGTGGGGATGAATGTGCCAACAACAGACAGATGGATGGACGAACAAAAAGACAGATGGACATAACTATATCGGCTCAGGTTTTGATTTGATGGAAGAATATATATACATTATGTGGGTTACATACGGATGTTTGATGAAATCTTTTTAAAACACATCTTCTAAATTAAGAACTTAAATTTTTACTAGAATTTTTTCTGTAGTTTTAGTTTAGTTTCACAAAATATAGTTCTTCAAATAAATTTCGCCCCCTTTAAATCTCTTGGTTTAACTTCACAAAAATCTCACAAAATGTTAACGTTTTATCGCGTTAAAAAAATATCTTTCATCAAAAAATGTTTTTCCAACTCGAAACAATTTATTTTGTAAGAAATTACGATAAAAAAACGCGCAAACTTTTTGCGAAAGAAAGGCAGAGTGGGAGGTGAAAAAACTCTATTTTTACATCAATTGAGTTTACCAACTTTATACTTTTAAACAGACAGTTCAGCTCACAGTGGTTGTGAAAGGTATATCATTGTACTTGAAAGTGCGATCGGAATCTAGACCTCAAATCATGATTAATTAGAACAGAAAGTCAGAAAAAAAGTTAACTGAAATTTCACTTAAGTGAAAAGGAAAATGCAATCACGGCTAAGTCTTAATAGGTCCAAAAGTATGTAAGAGTTGAAATTACACATTTATTGTCTTACTTTGATGAATTTTAACTTGTCAGAAGTACTTTCACTCAATCGGAAGAAAAAAACTTTTACACACGGTCCCTGAATATTTTCAAAATTATATACTGAAAACAGCTTACTCTTATAGCTTTAATTTGGTATATCTTTAAAATTCTTATTGACCCTAAAAAGTTCTATTTCACTGAACCTTTAGTTTTAAATTAAAACAGACAAAAATGAATGGGAATAGTTTCACTTAAAAAAGAAAAGTTTTCAACAGATGGGTCTCAATAGGTCTTTAAGTATAAAAATTTAATCACATATTTATAGCCTTTTTATGGTAGTAAAATTTGTCACTTGCCCATTTGACCTGAAAAGTTCTATTACACTTAACTTTTAATTTTAATTAAAACAAAACCCAGCAAAAATATATTGAAAGTATTCTCATTTAAAAGGAAAAAGTCTTTGAAAAATGATCTCGAATAGGTCCAAAATTATATATGAGAAAAAAGTCTACAGTTATAGCTTTATTTTGGTAGTAAAATTTTTAAAATCCCAGTTGACCCTCAAAAGTTCTATTCCATTAAACTTAAAATTTTTTATCTACAAAAAAAATTTAAGACGTTAACTAAAACGGGAAAAGTGTTTGATAAACTGGTCCAATAGGTTTAATAACATGTGTGGAAAAAAAGTTAACATTTGTTGGTTTATTTAGGTGTTTAAATATTTTCAACTCCTGTTGGTCCCATCTAGATTTTATTCCACTAAAATACAATCAGAAAAACATTTGGAAATACTTTCACTTAAATGAAAAATGTGTTCAACAGATATGTCCAAATAGGGCCAAGCTATAAATAGATTAAAAGCATATACTTATAGCTTTCTTCCGATAGTAAAATTTTTTATATCTTTCAACGCCTTAGAAAGTTCTATTCCACTAAACTTTAAATTTAAAGAAATTAATGTACTGCAATAACTCATTGTGTGTAAATCTCCTACTGACATACTGTATTATTTTCAAAAGCCTATAAAATAGGATTAACCGATTTAATTATCATGACCAGTTAACAAGCAATGAATCCATACTTTTGAAGAAACTAAATAACAATTTTGCAAAGGAACATTTAGCGTCAGTCTTGTACAAAATGCCAATGATCCAATTTAACCTCAATTTTAATATGTTTTGTTGATTTTGAACCACTGTGAGACGCCTAAGTATTTTTGCTTTTAATAGTCGGTGCCTGAGAGTTGTAGATTTATATTTTTATTTATTTTTTAATTTTTTACTGTGTACTAGACATTATAACATTTCTGTTGTTGTTGTAAAATAAAGGACTATATCTACGACCATCAGACATCAGTAGAGTGTTGAAAGCATAATACAAGGGTAAACACAATAATATAAATAAATTCTAAAGGGAACTGGCCAGAAACTACGAAGAATCAAAAGAGTAAAAAATGGAATCCTGTTTCAATGGCGTAAAAACTGTTAGAAGGAAGCAAAATGCAAAAAAAAAAAAACAAATAATCCTTGAAATGAATGGAGAGATAAACAGCAAAACAATTTAACATGGCGCGCAATTTTTCACTTTGAAACGTCCTTATAATGTTTTTGTTTAACCACCTCCCCCCCTTCAAGCCCCCTCTTGTTACTGATGGTGCCAAATTTTATGGATTTTACTTGTTTTAGTATGTGTGTGTGTGTTTGTGTATTTTTTTTTGTGTAGTAGTAGAATTTTTATAAAGCCAATATGTTTTTTTTTTTTTGTTTTGTAATACAGTTACTTTATTTATATTTAAGAGTGTATCTGTGTGTGTATGTGTGTTTTTATATGTATGTGTAAAGTGAAGTATTACGAGTATTTATTTTTACAGCTTCCTGTTAAATCTTTATAGACCAAATTTTTGTTCGTTACATGTTAACACATTTCAACACCCACTTTTTTCATAAACCCCCAATCTCTCCTTCCTCTTCTCCTCCTCCTCTGTATCACCTCTTGTTCGCTTTGTTTGCTTAATATCAAAATTCAATTCGCACCGAGATCACGTTTTTAATTTGAAATTTTTTTACAACATTTGTTTGTATTTTTTTTATCGTGATTTTTTCAGCGATTTGTTTTTTTCACCGCGTTTTTTTACACTCGTTTCTACCCTTAAATTTGGTGTAAAACGCTTAAAAAAAGTTTTGTAGCCGTTTTTTTTCCTGTTTTAATGTATTTTTTAGTCGAATAAAAATTTGTGCTCATTTTCTTTATAGATTTTTTTATTGTATGAGTAAATTTACTGCAGCAAATGTTTTTGTTTGTTTTTTGTAGTGTAATTTTAGGCGAGTCTTCGATTTTTTTCATTTTTTAAAGTATATTTTGTTCTGTTTTTTGGCTATTTAATATGTAGCATATTTTAAGGGGTTTTGTTTGTCACAATCAAACACGTATTTCACATAAAATTTTATTTGAAATTTACAAATTAATTGAAATAAAATTACTAAAGAAATAAACGTTGAAATGGTTGAAAAAAATAAACGCATTTTAATTTAATTGTGTAGATAATTAAAAAATGACTTTAAATAATTTATTAAATAAATTCGAGTGTGACAGAAAAGTAATTTTCAACACTTAGAAAATTTTTTCACCTCTCTATTTTATATATAACTTGACTTTTTATACTTTCCACCACGTCAAGTGGTGAGGACATTATTTTAACTTTATCATTCCATAATATATATTTTTTAGTTATTTCTATCTGTCCATTTTATTGCAGTTTTAACCACAAAACCATAATTCAATTTCGAAACAAGTTATTATCACTTCAACCATCTAGTTTTAACCTCAAATATGATCAAACCCTTAAAATTTAATCCAACAGATGTCTCCGATCACTAGAAACTGAATGAGATTTTTTTGTTCAAAGTTAAGGCAGGATACTGTAAGATCATAATCCGTTTTCCCTTCTCGTTGAGTAGGATCTACAATGCGATTAGAATTTGTGATCACCATAAATGAAGCCGCAATGTAAACCGAGGTCTAGATATATTATTATCTATAAAAACTGTCTGATAACACATAATAGAGTGTTCGATCCGTTAAGTGTATGACAGGATTTTATCAAGTAAAATATCATCTTCATTGATTTTAAATTCCCAGGATTATCACCATTTTTTTCTCTCTCTCTAAATAAATATTAAAAAATTCATTCAATAATATTTACTTAACGATAATTATTTATTTATTTTTACTCAATGTGTTAAAAGAGATAATTCTGCTCTTCTAAAAAGAGATTACAAAATTATGACATCACTGATCTGTTAAGATCAGTTTAAAGAACTGGAGCAAGAGAGTAAAAGAGAGAACTAAAAAGAGTTTCAATGATAACTGAAACTGATAATATTCAATTGAAGGGAAAGAAGTGAAAAAGAAAAATAAATTCAAAATCACTGATAACGAATTGAACCGATTTCTATGAAAACGAGTTTAAAATGAATAAATAAATCATAAAATAAAAATAAACAAGAGAACTTATCAGTTGGAAAATACTAAAAATAAAGATCAGAAGCAAAAAAAATGTATTTCAAGAATACAAAACTAAAAATTTTAGTTTTAAATATTAAGTCCAACAGAACAGAACATCGTAATCACACAAGCGAATTCCGGCACAATGGGTAGAATTAAATTAATTTCTTTGATTTCCATCATATATTTACAAGTTATAAATTGGCAAAATGTACAAGCCGCTAATATGGTTTGTTTTCTGGATACCAGCCGTGTTAAATCAGGTACGATCATTAACAAATTCCCAGTAACTCACAAGAGAACAAAAATTATATAACTCCCCTAAATTCTTTCAGTGCAACAAACCATCTTCGATATTGATCCTGCAATGCAATTTTGTAATTATTTAATTTACGGTTATGCTGGCATTAATTCCGATACTTATCAATTGAAAACCCTTGATCGTGGTCTAAATTTTGATTTATATCATGCTGTCACTGCTCTAAAGCGAAAACATGCTCATCTTAAGGTTTTACTTTCGGTGGGTGGTGATCGTGATTTGGAATCGGAAGAGGAAGAACCAAATAAATATTTATTGTTATTGGAGAATATCGCTCATCGTAATGCTTTCATTAATAGTGCCCAGAGTTTTGTTAATACTTATGGTTTTGATGGTTTGGATTTGGCTTGGCAGTTCCCTAAAAATCCTCCCAAAGAAGTTTATACTGGAATACGTAAGGCCTGGAATAAATTTAAGGGTTTGTTCAAGGGTCGTAAAGTTATCGATGAGAAGGCGGAGGAACATCGTGAACAGTTTGTTAGTTTTGTGAGAGAGTTGAGACAGAGTATGAGTTCGTTGCATGCATTGTTGACGGTGACAGTGTTACCACATGTTAGCGCGGAACGTAAGTAAAGAAGAGCGTTATTAAAAAAAAAACTAAGTTAAATGAAAATTTGCTACAAAAACCGAAATTAAAGAAATTTTGCTATAAAAGAAACTCTTTATTATAAAAACAAAATTTAATGAATTTTTGATATAAAAACTAACTTTAAGAATAATTTTCTATTAAATCAAAATATTACGAAAATATTACGGAAATTTAACGAAAATTTTTATAAAATGGAAAATTTAGCGAAAATTTTTATAAAATGGAAAATTTAACGAATATTTGCTATGAAATCGAAATTTAACTAAAATTGTCTATAAATTCGATATTTAACGAAAATTTTCTATAAAATTGAAATTTAACGAAAATTTTTATAAATTCGAGTTTTAAGAAAAATTTTGTTTGAAATCAAAATTTAACGATTGAAAAAGGATATTTTATGAAAATTTCCTCTAAAAAGGAAATTTAAAAAAGTCTCCACTAAATAGGAAAATAAAAAATCTCCTAAAGAGGAACTTTATGAAAAACATTCTCTAAAGAGGAAAAACTAAGTTAAAGAATAATTTTTTTTTTAAATTTTCTATAAAATCAAAATTTAACGAAAATTTTCTATAAAATCAAAATTTAACGAAAATTTTCTATATAATCGAAATTTAACGAAAATTTTCTATAAAATCGAAATTTAACGAAGAATTTCTATAAAATCGAAATTTAACGAAAAATTTCTATAAAATCGAAATTTAACGAAAATTTTCTATAAAATCAAAATTTATCGAAAATTTTATATAAAATCAAAAATTAACGAAAATTAAGGAAAATCTTCTACAAAATAGATATTTAAAAAAACATATTATGTTAAACGAAAATTTTCTATAAATTTGAAATTTAACGAAATTTTTTAATCAAAATTTTGTATGAAATCGAAATTTAACGTGCAAATTTTCTGGTATTTTCCTCTTAAACGGAAACTTTATGAAAATTTTATCTAAAGAGGAAATTTTTTAAAAGTTTCTCCAACAAATGAAATTTAAAAAAATATATATCTCCTTTTTTTTTTTTAATTTTCCTCTATAAAGTAAATTTTGATAAAATTTTCTCTAAAAATTAAATTTTAAAAAAATCTCCACCAAAAAAGAAATTGTTCAAAAAAATTTCTCCTAAATAGAAAATTTGTCAAAAATATCCTCTAAAAAGGAAATTTTATATTAATTTCTTCTAGGAAGGAAATTTTATAAAAATTTCCTGTGAGACATTTTATAAAAATTCCTCCAAAGAGGAAATTTTTCAAAAATTCCACAAAAAAGTCTTTAAATTTTAATTTTCTGCCATTTTTTCAGTTTTCTTCGACATTCCTCAAATTGTGCCTCAAGTGGACTTTGTTAACTTGGCCACCTTTGATTACTACACACCACTGAGAGACCCCAAAATTGCCGATTATACCGCTTCAATTTATGAACTATTCGAACGTAATCCTGAACTTAATATCGATTATCAAATACAATATTGGTTAAATCATACTGTGGAATCTGGTAAACTTATGATGGGTGTACCAGCCTATGGACGCTCTTGGGTTATGACCAAGGAATCCGGTATTACCGGTTATCCACCAATACCAGCTGGAGGAGCTGCTCCAGCTGGTAATTTAACACAAACTATAGGTCTTTTAAGTTATCCAGAGATTTGTGTTAAATTACATAAAAACAGGGACTTAACGGGAGATGTGGCTCCAGTCCATAAGGTAGGTGATCCTACAAAACGTTATGGCACTTATTGTTATCGTGATGCTGATGAAAATGGTGAATATGGTTTATGGGTATCGTATGAGGAACCTGTTACTGCTGCCAACAAAGCGAATTATGCCAGAGTAAGGAGTTTGGGAGGAGTGGCTCTATTTGATTTGCTTACTGATGATGTGTTGGGTACTTGTGGTGATGGTAAATATCCAATTTTAAGAAGCATTAAATACAAATTGTAAAAACTGTATAAAATGAATTTTTGAAATAAAATTTTACCAAAAAAAACTCTTCTTTTTGTTCTTCTTTTTTTGAACCTGCTGAGTTTGTTTAACAAAAACAAATTAATCTTGAAAATTTTGAAATATTTGAAGTGATTTAAGAGAAGAAAACGAAATAACGATTGTCCTCAAAAAAAAAAAAATCGTGGAATTTCATTAAGCCTGAAACAAAACTCCACGCCACATTGACGCGTGTAATTAGTCTTCATCACAATTAAAATTCAACAAAAAAAAAAAAAAGAGAATTCAATTTTTAAGAATTAAAAATAAAAACACGATTTGTTGCAATATTAATCCATTAAATAAAATTGAAAGAAAGAAAAAAGATCAAGACTCTTGATTTTTATCGATTTAATTGTAATGAATGAATGAATGAATCTTTTCGAAAAAAAGGCGAAAATTATTAAACACGCAGAGTGAGACACCGAGACCAATCAACCTTGTACACACACTGAAATACAACAACAACAAATCCAGGGTCTAATAATGAATATCAATCACTAATCACTCATTCATTCATTCATTCATTCATTCATTCCTTCACTCATTCTTCATACAGTCGGTCAATGAGTCAGTCAGTCATTTAATTGTCTAAATGACTGATTTCATTGAGTGTGTGACCGTTTGTAATCATAATCTGTGTTAAAAACAACCAGAGTGAACAGAAGGAAATCAATCGATTTGATTTTTCTAGATTTTTTAATTTTTTATTTCAATTTTCAAAACAAAAAAAAATACATTTTTTTTGTATTTTTATGTCGTCTTTTAATTGAGACAAATTTGTCAAATGTTCTAAATATAATGACGACACTAAACATGACAGACGGATGAATGGATGGAGGGACAGACGGACGGACGTACACTTGATTAAATGTAATTACTTTTTTTTATAATTATTTGTGCCTGAAACAAAAAGTAATTCAAAACTTGTGTTCGACATTAATTTATTTTTATTTTTTTCTTTGATTTGAGTTTTTTTTCTCGTTTTTGTGATTTATTTTTTATGTCAGTTTTTTCGTAATTTTGAAATCAGATATTAATGAATCAATTAATATTGAACAATGAATGATTGAGTATAATTAAAATAGTTGGAATAATGCCTGTGTTAGTTCAACCTTAGATCTGAATCAGTTCCAGTTCCAGTTCAGTTTTGGTTAAGTTCTAATTCAGTTCTAGTTCAGCTCCAGTTCAGTTCTAGTTAAGTTCCAGATCAGTTTTAGTTCAGTTTTAGTTAATTTCCAGTTCAATTCAAGTTTAATTCGACTTTAGTTCTAATTCAGTTCTAGTTCAGTGCAGTTCCAGTTCAGTTTTAGTTCAGTTCCAGATCAGTTTTAGTTCAGTTTTAGTTAATTTCCAGTTCAATTCAAGTTTAGTTCGACTTCAGTTCTAATTCATTTCCAGTTGAGTTCTAGTTCAGTTTTTCACCAGGTCTAGTTCTGTCTAATTCTGCTTCTGTTCAGCAGAATATTTCCATTCATAATTCATAATTTACACCCGAAAAGATCACAAATATATATGTCAAAAATATTTGTAATAATTTTTATATAAATAATTTCTATTTAACAACATCTGTTTAGTCTCTAGATATTAATCGATTAAATTTCTTAATAAAAACATTCATAGAAATGAAATTACTTGCAAAAACAAATTCTTTCAAAATATTTTCACAAAATTTCAATTCAATTTTTAAAAAATTCATTAAGCGTGACAAATTAAGGAACAAAATAAAGGACACTTTGAAAGACTAGACAAAATATTTAACCACAACAAAATATTTTTCTTTCATCCAAGGAAAAAGGACGAAATTCATTTATTATAATTTACCACTTATTTTTAAAAAACTAAAGATCGATAAAATTAGGGGATGTTTTCAAAATTTCAGTAGCTAAAGAAATGATTCAATAAAAGGAAACTGAAATTTTAGAACTAAAAAAACAGGTTAGAAAATCATAAGTCCTTTTTTGGGGTTCTAATAAAAAGTAGTAATTTTAGGAAGAATTTTAAATATTTTGGTGATTATTTTTTTAAATTTATAATTAAAGGTAATAATTCTTTTTGTTTTTGTTTATTAAATATTAAAATATCCAACACGTAACACAAATTAACCAATAAAAAAAAGACTTCCGAGTAATTTGGACACACACATAAAAATTATATTAAAATGTTGTACGTGCCTCCTGAAACAATGGCCAAAAGATTCCCTAAAAAGAGAATTTGAATCCTTTAAATAAGAATATAAAAAAGAAATATCGTAAACTTCTGATAAAACGTATTAAAAAAAGGGGTAACATTATAAGTTAAATTGGCTTTTATATAAAAATAAGTAAGAATTCTATATAAGTTATACCGAATTTTCAGTACCCTCTACCGCAAATCGCTGAATAGTATATACATTATGTTATATGCACACATACGCTCACAAATGCATACAATGAGTATTTTTCTTCTTTATAACAAAGATACTTAATGAGTCCTAAAATTAGTTTTATTTTTTATTATAACTTTTTTTCTACTGAACAGATTTTTGACCATTTTTACTTGATGTTATGCAATAATTTTAATGCTAAAATAATGGAAAGAAAAACAACTCTGTTAAGAAAATAAACTTTGATACATTATTTAACAACCATGAGTGTCAAATTTTATTTAGCACTAAAATAAATTCATCAAAAACAATAACAATTATTAACAAAATAAAAACAAAACACAAACAAACATTAAATAAACAGTAAAGAAAAATAACAACAACAACAATGTGAAAAGAAGACGTATGTGCATTTGCATACAAGAGATGCTTCATTTTAATGAGTCTGTAAAAAGTACTCTCCTTGTTACACTCATCAAAGTAAATGCTCTCATTATTATGAGTAATTAATTATTAATCTCTTGTTTATATAAGAAAACAAACGAAAAAACAATAACAATTGCACATGTTATTCATCCATGAAAAACAACACACAATAAAAAGTAATTTCGGACAAAACAAAACATGATTTAGATTAGATTTACCTCGATTATAGAATAAAAACAAGTAGAAAATTTTAGGCCCTACCCTACACCACACTGTTGATTGTAAGTGGTAGCTACTAAAAATTAATGAACCACCCTCGTATAAAGACAATTTTAAATTTATGCTTAAAAGTACGGTATTTTATAATGTTACAAACATCCATGTGGGGTTGTGAGGATTTTTTTCTGTGGGCGTTACATGGGAGCTAGAAGAAATTGTAGACCTCGTTTAATTTCGCATATCGATTTAGGGTTATATTATGTAAGATTTAAGCCCCTCAAAGTAATATTTTGAAAGAGGTTTTTTGTTAACTTATAAGAAGTAATGGAATGATCCTCGTAAATTTTTGCGCGTTGTTTCAGAGTATAATAAAACTAATTTTTGCCTAAATTCATTAAAATCATTTTATATTTATGATATTTGTGACTTTAACTCCCCAATTCAAAAGGAACATTTGTATGGGTGATAGGTGAAATAATAGATCCATCGTCACCAATTTTAATAGGCATCGTCTTTGAGACGAAATAATAATACATGTAAAATTTCATTAAGATAGCAAAAAACTGAGGCCTTCATTTTGTTTACAAGGATCTAAAACTTGGACAGCCAGCCGGTGAGACGGACGAAGATCGTTAAATCGACTCAGAAGGTGATCGAACGGTAAACTTAAAAGTGGTGGTAGCACAATTTTTGCGTAAACCTCATAATACCCCAACCACCTATGGTGGTGTAGGGTATAATTATGAGTTAAAGTTTTTATATCAAAATGAAACTTGCATTTACCTCCATTAACTTTGACTCCTGTTGACTCCTTGTAGGGTATTTCCATTATTGTTTCTCCTCCTTTTTTAATCACTTTATTAATAATTCTAACAACGTTATCATAATCATAATTATAATAATACAATCACACAAACACAAAGACTTAAATTAAACATAAAAACTACCGAATTGATTTTAAATTTTTCTTTCTTTACTTTTTTATTAAAATTTCTCACATTTTGACAGTTTTTTTTTCTTATTTTGTTCTAAAAGAAATCGATGCCACCCATAAACACATGCACCTACCGTTTCAAACGAGTACTAAAGAAACGACAAAAAAGAAAAGAAAAGAAAACAATCAAATTATGGAAAAAAGGTAGGATTAATAACAACAACAACAATAAAAGCATAAACAACTGAAACAAAAAACTCAAAAGTAAAACACAACAATGAACAATGACATTAACAAATGTGACATTTTGTATCATAATGACAATTTTGACATTTTGCATAAATCAGTCTTGAGAGCACAACAAAAACAACAACTCCAACAGGCTTATTTTTGTTTCTATCAAAAAATATTATTATTAATAATATTGTGCGTGTGTGTGTGTGTGGCTTTCTTAGGATTATTATAATTTTTATTTTTGGAAAAAGAAAAATATTAGCAGTTTTGATTAATTCTTTTTTGGGAGTTTTTTTCTTTTTTTTAATAATAAAGTCACGCAAATGTTTCCTCAGAGACATAAACATACTTGCATACCTTCATAAATATTTAGAGTTAAAGGTTTTTGGGAGTTATTTTGTGATAAAAAATTAAATTGAAATAAAATTTTCGATAGATTTCCTGTTTAAAGGAAATTTTTGGCAAATGTACTTTAATGGGAAATTTCCAATTGATTTCCCTTTTATAGGAAATTTTCGATAAATTTCCCTTTTACAGGAAAATTTCAAAATAAAATTATCCTCTTTATAGGAAATTTTAAATAAATTTGCTTTTAATCGGAAATTTTCGATAAATTTCCCTTTAATAGGAAATTTTCAATAAATTTTCCTTTAATAGGAAATTTTCAATAAATTTCCCTTTAATAGGAATTTTTCAATAAATTTCCCTTTAATAGGAAATTTTCAATAAATATCCCTTTAATAGGAAATTTTCAATAAATATCCCTTTAATAGGAAATTTTCAATAAATATCCCTTTAATAGGAAATTTTCAATAAATTTCCCTTTAATAGAAAATGTTCAATAAATTTCCCTTTAATGGGAAATTTTCGGTAAATTTCCCTTTAATGGGAAATTTTCGGTAAATTTCCCTTTAATAGGAAATTTTCGGTAAATTTCTCTTTTATGGGAAATTTTTCGATAAATTTCTCTTTTATGGGAAATTTTCGGTAAATTTCTCTTTTGTGGGAAATTTTCGATAAATTTCTCTTTTATGGGAAATTTTCGATAAATTTCTCTTTTATGGGAAATTTTCGATAAATTTCTCTTTTATGGGAAATTTTCGATAAATTTCTCTTTTATGGGAAACTTTCGATAAATTTCTTTTTTATGGGAAACTTTCGATAAATTTCTCTTTTATGGGAAATTTTCAATAAATTTCCCTTTAATAGGAAATAATCGTTTAATTTCCCTTTAATAGTAATTTTTCGATAAATTTCTCTTTAATAGGATATATTTGTTAAATTTCCCTTTAATATGAAAATTTTCGATATATTTCCCCTTTTATAGCATATTTTCGATAAATTACATTTTTAAAGGAAATTTTCGGTCAGTAGATTTCCCTTTAATAGGAAATTTTTGGTAAATTTTCCTTTTATGGGAAATTTTAGATAAATTTCCCTTTTACAGGAAATTTTCAATAAATTTCCCATTTATAGGAAATTTTCGATATATTTCCCTTTAATAAAATTTCATTTTTTCCTTTTCCTTCAATAAAATTTCCTTTTATTGGATATTTTCGTTAAATTTCCTTTTTATAGAATTTATTTTGTTTTTAAATTTTCGATAAATTTCCTTTTTCTTCTAAATATTTTTTTATTAAAGAAGAAATCTGTTCTTTTTTCAAAAATTTTAATTTTATTTCTTTTTTGTTGAATAATTTGTTTGTACGTGACACCTTGTGTGGTGAATTTATTATTCTGGGTTCTCACATCATTTGATTTTGTTATTAATTTATACACAAGACCGTCTGTCCTTCTGTCTGTCCTGCCACCGATATGTCTGTCACTGAGAAAAAATGTTTTTGTTTTAATTTAAGTTCTTTTAGGGAGATCTCATCATCATGTTCGTGTTTAGACTCTTATTGTGGTATTTTGATTTTTTTGTTTTGTTTTCATAAAATTCAACTGACACTTGATCTTGTGATGTGTCAAATTAAGAGGCTGCAGTTTTCTCTCTTCTCTCGTCTTGATCTTTTGTTTCTCGTTTTATTTTTTGTGATTTAAAATTATTCATAATTTTATTTCTTTTAATTCGGAAAAATGATCGTGCGACTTTTTTTGTGAAGAGATTTTATTTGTTTTTGTCTTAAGTTGGATTTGAAACATTGTTATCTTTTGTTGTTGTTGTTGTTGTGTGGTTCTTGTTGTGATATTTTGAATATGACATTGGCGCATACTTAAGTACGGTGACGAAGACATGAATATTCATCATCATCATCCCAACATTATTCGATTATCATCATTCTCAATCTACTTCTCTAGATCACATTTACTCAATTCAACTTGTTGTCAATACTCTAAAGAGGATGAGAGAGGGGAAAGAATATGAAAAAAGGTGGTTGTATATTATGACTTTTTCTGTTCTTAGGGAGGCCACACGTGTTGAAATTTCTTGGATTTTGATTTTAACACGTTCAAAATTTTATTTTTTGTACTCGTGAATGGATCTTTCACGTAGGTGGCTTCTGGTGCTTATGTTTTTTCGGATTGATTGCATTTAAGTAGTCTGGCGTTGAGATGATGTCTTTATATCTCATTTTAAATCAAAACACAATATTTTTGACATATGGATACAACAATAAACAATAACAACAACAACAAATTAGTAAATAAAAATTTTGAAAATGAAACAGCAAAAAAGCAGCTGATACACACAGTTCTCTTTGTTTTCTGGTTCAAAAAATATTAAAGAGACTTAATCGAAAGATCAATTCTGGTGGTCCAAAAGTGGTTGAAATTAAGGTGAAAATAAAGGATTGTGGGAGATAATAAAAAATTAAATTAATACATTTTTCATATTAATGAAATCCAAATTTAACGACAAAAAATCGAAATTTAACGAAATTTTTCCAATTTAAAAAAAATTTTCTATAAAATTGAAATTTAACGAACATTTTTTATAAAATCGAAATTTTACGAAAATTTTCTATAAAATCGAAATTTAACGAAAATTTTTTATAAAATCGAAATTTAACGAAAATTTTCTATAAAATCGAAATTTAACGAAAATTTTCTATAAAATCGAAATATAACGAAAATTTTCTATAAAATCGAAATTTAACGAAAATTTTCTATAAAATCGAAATTTAATGAAAATTTTCTATAAAATCGAAATTTAATGAAAATTTTCTATAAAATCGAAATTTAACGAAAATTTTCTATAAAATCGAAATTTTTCTATAAAATCGAAATTTAGCGAAAATTTCTATAAAAACGAAAATTAACGAAAATTTTCTACAAAACGAAATTTAACGAAAATTTTCCATGAAAATTGAAATTTATGAGAATTTTCTTAAAAAATAAATTGAACGAAATTTTTATTTAAAATTGAAATAAAAAAATGTGAACTCAAAATTCAACAAAAATGTTCAATGGAATGGAAATCTAATAAAAATTTCATTTGAGCTTGATGTGAAGTTGAAATTTATCGATTTTTTTTAAAGAAAATTTATCGACAATTTGCTTTAAAAGAAAATGTATAGAAAATTTTCTCTAAAAAGAAAATGTATAGAAAATTTTCTCTAAAAAGAAAATTTATCGAAAATTTTCTCTAAAAAAAATTTATCGAAAATTTTCTCTAAAAAAAAATTTATCGAAAATTTTCTCTAAAAAGAGATTTTTATCAACAATTTTTTAATAATCATTTAAGTCATTAATCAAATGTGATAATTTCTTTTGGCCTTTAATCATTGATTTCAAATTATATTTAATCAAACAATTAATTAATTGAAAAAGGTCTTCCACCTCCGCTTCCCGGTAAAAGGAGAACAATTTATTACCCTCATAAATGTTTAATAAATATTTTCATCTTAATATTTTTCCCCCGAAAAACCGTGTTAATTGACAATTTATTTCAGTTTCTTGTTGACCATTTCACCCACTCGAAATGCCAGCAACAACAACAACAAAAATACTTGGAAATAAACCCTAAATTACCAGAACATTAATTATTTTAGGAAAAAAAAAACAAAAATGTAAAGAAACAAAATTAACACGCCTTTTTATTTTCTCAACTCTCTCCCACCCCTTTGGAGAGGGGAGAAAAGGGTTAATTATGCCATAAAAAAATATTTATATTTTCCTCCTCATAAAAAAGTTTGTTATTTGGAGGCAAAAGAAAAGTAAATATGGAAAATGCGTGTTACGAGAACATAAAAATGTGAAATCGGTATTGGTATTGGAATTGGAGCGGAATGGGGAATCCATTTCCAACAAAATGTTATGTAGAAAATTTGGATTAATTTTTTTATTGTAACAAAAATAAAAAGATTAATAATAAAAAATAATGCTTATTCAGGAATTAACCTTCAAACGACAAAAATTCTATAATCAAGATCATTAGGCGATGCTGTTATAGCTCTTAAATGAAATTTTTCTTACCAAAAATTAAAGTCAAAACTCTTAAAATATATTCGTCCAAAAATATTCTCATTTCCCAACAATTTGTGTACAAACGTAAATTAAGGTGTAAATATTACGTATTTTTTTTTCTTTTAATCCCTAAAATTATATTTTTGCATGTTTTACATGAAATTTTGCGCCAAAACCAACTAAATTCATAACGTCACCACCCCTCAACCAAGCGACTAAAAATAGTCATTTTTAATAAATTTAATTGGTAGAACATATGTTCGACAAGTTGAAATACTTTCAAAAACACTTTAATTATTTACTCCGACAAAAAACGAACAAATTCTTTAACATAATAAAAAAACAACCATAAAAATTCTTAAGTTTCCGCCTCAACTTGAGTAACAGAAATTATTTTATTAACTGAAAGTATTTTTAACTTTAATTTGTGACGACATTCCAAACAAATTTCTTCTTTTCAAGGGTGAGAGGAATATTGGAATTAGCCAAAGTTGGGAGCGATATTTTAGAACAGAGATTGGAAGTATCTATTTCAGGTTCTAATTCAGGTTTTAGTTCAGGTTCTAGTTAAGGGTCCAGTTATGGCTCTAAATAAGGCTCTGGTTCAGTGTCTAGTTTAAGTTCTAGTTAAACTTATTTTGAAGGATAAAGTTAATTTTGTTTTTAAGGTTCTAGTTCAAGTTCCACTTCAGGCTCTAGTTCAGGTTCAAGTTAAGACTCTAGTTCAAATTCTAGTTAAAGTTTGGTTGAGGTTCTAGTTAATGTTGTAGTTTAGATTCTAGTTCACGATATATTTCAGGTTCCAATTCATGTTCTTGTTCAGATTCAAGTTTACGTCCTAGTTAAAGTTGTCGCTCACGTTCGGATTTCCGTTAAGATTTTAGTTCAATTTCTAGTAAAATTTTTAGTTCGGGTTCTAGTTTAGGTTCTGGTTAAAGGTCAAGTGAAAGTTTAAGTTCAGGATTTAATTTGGATTCTCGTTCATCTTCAATTTAAGTTCTAATGTAGGTTTTAGTTAAGCTCTTAGTTCAGGTTCTAGTTAGAGTTTAAGTTAAGGTTCAACATCAGGTTCTGGTTTACGTTCTACTTTAGTTCTTAAGTTTTTTCAAGAATCTGAGTAATTTTCTATAGAAAAAAACTTACTCAGACTCTGAGTAATTTTCTATAGAAAAAAACTTACTCAGACTCTGAGTAATTTTCTATAGAAAAAAACTTACTCAGACTCTGAGTAATTTTCTATAGAAAAAAAACTTACTCAGACTCTGAGTAATTTTCTATAGAAAAAAACTTACTCAGACTCTGAGTAATTTTCTATAGAAAAAAACTTACTCAGACTCTGAGTAATTTTCTATAGAAAAAAACTTACTCAGACTCTGAGTAATTTTCTATAGAAAAAAACTTACTCAGACTCTGAGTAATTTTCTATAGAAAAAAACTTACTCAGACTCTGAGTAATTTTCTATAGAAAAAAACTTACTCAGACTCTGAGTAATTTTCTATAGAAAAAAACTTACTCAGACTCTGAGTAATTTTCTATAGAAAAAAACTTACTCAGACTCTGAGTAATTTTCTATAGAAAAAAACTTACTCAGACTCTGAGTAATTTTCTATAGAAAAAAACTTACTCAGACTCTGAGTAATTTTCTATAGAAAAAAACTTACTCAGACTCTGAGTAATTTTCTATAGAAAAAAACTTACTCAGACTCTGAGTAATTTTCTATAGAAAAAAACTTACTCAGACTCTGAGTAATTTTCTATAGAAAAAAACTTACTCAGACTCTGAGTAATTTTCTATAGAAAAACTTACTCAGAATCTGAGTAATTTTCTAGAGAAAAATTTACTCAGAATCTGAGTAATTTTCTAGAGAAAAATTTACTCAGAATCTGAGTAATTTTCTAGAGAAAAATTTACTCAGAATCTGAGTAATTTTCTAGAGAAAAATTTACTCAGAATCTGAGTAATTTTCTAGAGAAAAATTTACTCAGAATCTGAGTAATTTTCTAGAGAAAAATTTACTCAGAATCTGAGTAATTTTTAATAGAAAAACTTACTCAGAATCTGAGTAATTTTCTATAAAAAAACTTACTCAGAATCTGAGTAATTTTCTATAGAAAAAAACTTACTCAGACTCTGAGTAATTTTCTATAGAAAAACTTATTCAGAATCTGAGTAATTTTCTATAGAAAAACTTACTCAGAATTTGAGTAATTTCAGTTCTACTTCAATTCTAAATAACAAATCGAATGTCTAAAATGTATGTCTTAGTTTAATTATCTAAGTTTAATTTCTATTAAGAAATGTTAAATATTTATTTCATTATTGTCAAAAGTCATTAGATAATAAGGTCAATTATTTGAGGTTAAGGAGAAAAATATATTTAGGTTCACAAAACCCTTCCTTTATCCTTTCTATTATTAACTATTAAATGGAAAATTATTTTATTTTTATTATCAATTACAATTTCATCATTTGAAAATACGAAATCAAATAAAATTTAACGCTTCTTTTTCATGTGAAATGTAAATAAATGTCACAAAATGACAATTTTAACATTTTGTTACAACAAAAGTTTGCCCTTGTCCATGTTTTCCATCTTCTCCTCCTCGTTTTCTTCTATTTATTCTTACAAATTCGATTGGAAAAAGTGAAATGCGTAACGTTTATTTTCGGTATTTTTATATCAGGAAAATTGTTATTTTAACGTTTTGTAACCCGTTTATTGTGTCATCCAGATGTTTTGTTTGTTAAAGTGAAATATCCTTGTCGTAATATCCTTTATTTTTTTGTATAACTCTTGTTAATAATGAAGAATTTTCATCATATGATCATTGTAGTAGTAAAGTACCTTGTTAGTTGTTGTTTATAATCACATAAGTGAATAAGTGTGTGAGTGTGTGTGTTTAAGTCCTGTTACCACCCGTTTTTTCCTTTTTTGGTGGGGGTTGTCATCATCCACATTATTATCATCATTGTGATTGTCATCGTTGTCTCTATACGGTCTCTATTTTAAACACGTTTAGTCACGCATATCAATTTCAAAACACTTGAAAAACAAACATTCTCGCTCACTAACGTGACAATTCAAATTAATGTTGTCATCTTCATGGATTTAATTTACTTTTCAATTTAATTCCTCATTTTTTTCATTTCGCTTCAATTAAAATAAATTAAAAATCAAACTCTTACGAGAGTGAAAACTTAGATATGTTTTTTGAAGGAGTTTAGGAAAATTAGTAGCACAATGGGGTTGAGTACAAAAAAATAAGGAGTTTTTATTTTTTTTTTATAAAAAAGAATAACAATGTCGTCTAATTTTGCTCCTTCTTAATCAAAATTCACTTTCCGTACTAACGAGTTTTTTCATTTGATTCACTTTTCAATTAAACTTTTTGCAAGAAAACTTATTTGTCTTCATTTTGCTGGAAAAAAATGTTTAGAAGCTCGTTTTCGCATATGTGTGTTATATGTTACAGTGTGTGTGTGCGTGTGTGGAAGACTTAACTTACAATGTGGGTGGTCGCAACCTTTATCTTGCGCTGTTCTTGTTTGAAGCCATTAAACTTAAATTTACATGCGTTTTATGGTGAAAAAGGCGAAAAAAATAACAGAAAAATCGCTTCAAATGAATGCTAAACTTGTAGGTTGGGAAAAAGCATGGAAAATTTCTATTAACAGAGAAACAAGGGAACACAAAACAAAACAAGAACAAGAAATTCAGAAAAAATAAAATGAAGGATTAAAAATGCAATTAAATAACATGAATTTGTGATTTTCCTTAAATGAATTTAATTCAATTACAAGTATAAACTTTTTAACATTTAAATTAATTTAATGTTCATATTTCGGTTACCGTTCAAGTTCAAGATCAGATTTTGGATCTGGTACGATTTCAGAATCTGTTCATGTTCTAATTAAGATTCCATTTGAGTTTTATTTTAGGTTTTAGTTTAGGATATAATTTTGATACAGGTTTAGTACAGATTCCAAGGCAAAACCTAGTCCAGTCCAGATTATTAAGTTCAGTTCAACCTTAAATTCTACTAATAGTTCAGGGTCTTTTTCTAGTCCCGGTTCTAGTTTAGGTTTTATCTTAGGTCTAGTTAAGTTCTAGTTCAATTCTAGTTCAATTCTAGTTCAGTTCTAGTTCAGTTCCAGTTCAATTCTAGTTCAATTCTAGTTCAGTTGTAGTTCATTTCTAGTTCAGTTCTAGTTCAGTTCTAGTTCAACTCTAGTTCAGTTCTAGTTAAATTCTAATTCAGTTCTAGTTCAGTTCCGGGTAAGTTCTCATTAAAGTCTAGTTCAGTTCTAGTTCAGTTCCGTTTAAGTTCCAGTTCAGTTCTAGTTCAGTTCTAGTTCAACTCTAGTTCAGTTCTAGTTCAATTCTAGTTCAGCTCTAGTTCAATTCTAGTTCAGTTGTAGTTCATTTCTAGTTCAGTTCTAGTTCAGTTCCGTTTAAGTTCCAGTTCAGTTCTAGTTCAGTTTTCAGTTCTAGTTTAGTTATATTTTAGTTCTAAATTAGTTCTAGTTAAGTTCTAAATAAGTTCTAGTTAAGTTCTGGTTAAATTCTAATTCAGTTCTATTTAAGTTCTAGTTCTGCTCTAGTTCAGTTCTAATTTCCAAAAATGTCTAGAAAACTTCCAGTTTGTGTAGCAGATTCGAATAATTAATAGTTTGTTTTAGTTTATTCGAAAACCCTTTTTTTATATGCTGGCAACACTGAGACTGTTTATTAAGATTAAATAACGTAAAACACCGGCGATCATCATTAATCTCAAACTTTAAAGCCAAAAAAAAATCCGGCAATAAAAAAATGTAAAATGTCACTTATTTCCTTTTCAAATGAAACGGATTCAATGGACAAGATTTTGATATGAATTAATATTGAAACAAATTTCCTAAAATAACACAACAACAACAAACTTGACCTTCTTCATCATCAGCGTCTTTAACGCGATCACTATGATCATGCTGGTCACATTAAAAGATCCTTAAGAAAAAGTGTAGGCGTTCATGATGATCATTTTATGCCTTTTTTTGCGCGATCCAAATGAATAAATTTAACAAAAAGTTGTGATCTTTTTTCTGGTGGACAGTTTTATTATGATAAACATTTTCTTCTTCTTCATCATCTGCTGGACTTTTTCTTCTTCTTCTTCTGCATTTGTCGTAATAAAGGATCATTTAAAATTATAAATAATGGGATTTTGGTGTTTGTGGTTGGTGTCATATGGGGATTATTGGGGAATTTCATGAAGACGAAGAAGAAAAACAAATCGTAAATTTTCTACTTAAAATCAACCATTAAATTGTTGGTTTTATCATAACAATAATAACAACAACAACAATAATAATAACAAAAATAATAATGAAGTTGTCACAACACTCACGCATTTGTTTAAACTTTTAATCGCTCTTGTTTCACAATATTTTATTATTTCAATTCAAAATCACTTTTTTTTTGTTTTTGCCTCGAATATTGGCAGTTTACAACACTTTTTACAACAACTAAATTTGTAGTGTCACTTTAATGTCTCCATATGATATTAGTTTAATTTTTTTTTCAACAGCGATCGTTGTTGTTTGATCAACAAAGAAACTTGATCTGATGTTGTAAATCACTGGACAAGTATGAGCTACAATATTCACTTTTTTATTCCAGATTTCTGTCTTTTTAATATGTTTTTGCTTTCAAATATTGTTTTTATTTTGTATTTAGAGTCTTTTTTGGATTAAGACGTTTTGTGTGTGTGTTTTTTTCTGGAGACAACGAAATATTATAATCAAGTCATTTTTATCTTTTGAAAAAATTTTTATGAGCAAAATATACTGAAGAGTATATTTTGTACATTTTAGAAACGAATAAACTTTTAATCGAATAAAATTTATTCGAATAAAAAAATCGATATTTATCGAAATTTTTTTTCAAAAAATTGATTTTTATCAAAATTTTCTAAAAATTCGTAATTTATCGAAAATTTAAAATCGGAATTTTTTAAAAATTTACTGAAGAGTACATTTTAGAAACGAATAAACGTTTAATCGATTAAAATCTATTCGAATAAAACTTACATTTAAGAAAATTGTTATTTATCAAATTGTTTTCATAAAATCTATTTTAATCAAAATTTTCAATAAATTCGAAAGTTATCGAAATTTTTTTTTTCGAAAAAGTTCTAATCGATATTTATCGAAAATTTTCTTCAATATTGGAAATTCATCGAAAATTTTCTAAGAAATCAAAATTATATAAAATCGGATTCTATCGAAATTTATTGATAATTTTCCTTTAAATCGAAAATTTACGTAAATTTTTTCTGTAACCGAAATTTATTGAACAATTTTTACACATTCGAAATTATCGAAATTTTTTAAAAAACTATATTTAACGCATATTTTAAACGATTAGTATTGAAATTTTTAATAAAACGATATTTATCGAAAATCTTCTATATAATCGAAATTTATTGAAAATTTCCTGTGATCTTTAAATTTATCAAAAATTTGCTCTAATTTTCCCCGAAATCGAAATTAATCGCATTTTTTCCGAAATCGTCATATATCAAAAATTTTTTCCGAAATCGAAATTTATCGAAAAATTTTCTGAACATTTTCGAAATTTTTCTCTGAAATCGAAAATTATCTAAAATTTTATATAAACTCCTTATTTATTGAATTTATTTTTTTTTATCGAGAGTTATCGAAAATTTTCTCTGAATTCGAAATTTATCACAAAATTTTCTATTAAATTAAAATCGAAATTTATTCAAAATTTTCCATTAAAACGAAATATATTGAAAACTTTTTGTAAAATAAAAATTTTACGATAAATTTCTACAGAATCCAGATTTATCGAAAATTTCTTCTAAAATCAAAATTCATCGAAAATTTTCTTAAATTGGAAATTTCACAAAATGTTTCTATAAAATCGTAAATAAACTAAAATTTTCCTCAAATTCACAAATTAAGAAACATTTTCAAAATTTCGAAATTATTCCACTCTGGCAACACTTTTAAGCCCTGAAATTATTAAAATTCTATTTTTTAGAAAAAAATTGAGTTCCTGCTTAGATTTCTATTCTGTTTCTTTTTTTAGATTTTTGTAGAAAAAAATCTCGAAATTTCTTAAAAACAACTTCATAAATTCGTAAATAAATTATTTTCACGCTTCGACAAGTGAAACAAAAGTTTAAGCGAATACAAATTTAGTTTTCTCTGGAATTTCAAAGTTGTAGAATGTAACAAACATTTTGGACACAACAGAACAAATTATTCATTATCCATAATGAGTCCGAAGTATTTAAGCTTAATTCCCAATAACCAGCGAAAAATAAGAGAAAAATGTGTCACACTGAGTGGAAATATGCAAAAAATACAACAACAACAAAAAGCAACAAAGAATTACACAAAAATCTCATATTGTTTCGATAATAAATCTTCGAGTCAAAAAGATGGGCCATAAATTTAGAACTTAATAAAGCTTAAGAGGAGTGAAAAACCAAAAGCTAAAAGCGGTTGTCGTAACCAAGATTCATTTAATTTGAGATTCTTCGTCATCCTCCTCATCACCAACATCACAATCATCAACATCGTTTTCTGAAGTTTACAACTGAGAATTTAAAGAGTTTTTGTTCCTCCTTTCAGTTAATAATTAGTTGACTAATAAATTGAGTTTGTTGATGACAAAACTCCAAGAGGAAACAAAAAAAAGGTGTTCGTTCCACAATATTTAGATGCTGCTATTTTTTCAACTCTAAACCACAAAATAACTTAAAAAGAATATTTCATTGTCTTTAATTTATTTTTGCCATTTTTTTTTTGTAAATTATGTTTTTATAATTTTGTTGTAATTTATCGCTTTTCGTCTAGTTGGAATATTTAAAGAAATAAAGTGAAATATTTAAGTGGATCACAGAACTAAATTAAGTGATTTATAAGTTAAGAGACTGAAATGAACAATTTTTATCAATTTATGGTAATATTTTCTTAATAATTAATTAAATAAAAGTTTTAGCTGAAAAAATTAATTATAAGTAGAATAAAAAAAATCCGAATAAAATTTTATTCGATTAAAATTATTCGAATAAAATGTTATTCCAAAAAAATTTCAATTGAAATTTATTTCAGATTTTATTAAACATAAAATTACACTCAAATAAAATTAATTTGGAAAAAATAATTTTCGAATTTCGAATAAAATTCCAAAAATAATTTAATCGAATAAAATTAAATATAATTATTCGAATATTTTCGAAAGGGAATCAAGTATAAATTTATTTTTATAAATTTAAAAGTTAAAAACAGCAGCCGAAGAAAATTATCACAAATTTTAATCAAAAATAAATTAAAAATCTAAATAGAAACGTCGCCAAATTTCGATTAAAAATCGCTTAAACAAAATAAATGAAAAAAATATAAAATTAAACAAGTAACTCACGGAATGACAATGCTAACACACCCTCCTCACCACTTGTTTTGGTGGAGGGTAAAAAAACACAAGACTCCTAAATTTTAAAAATCGCAAATCTTAATAAAAATCGCTAAAAAAAAAAGAAAAACCTAAACAAAAATCCTCATAAGCTACACCAAATTTTGCTAAATTTAAAAGTTGCAATAATAAAATAGCAAAACGGAAAAAAGTCTTAACAAAAAATCCCAAATTTTCGATAAAAATCGCTTAAAAAAATATCATATTCTACGCCAAAAATCGCTTAAATTGAAAAGTTGCAAATATTAAATAGCAAAAACAAAAGTTCTTAAATTTTCGTAATATAAAAATCGCAAATCTTAATAAAAAATCTCCAAATGTCGAAAAAATCACTAAAAACAAAAAACAGTATAATCTACACCAAAAATCGCCAAAATTGTAATGTTGGCAAAATAAAATAGCAGAAAAACGAAAGTTCATTTAAATTCTTAAAATTTACAAATTTCAAAGTCTTTACAAAAAAATCGCTAAAAATTAGTTTAAAATTATTAAAAATTAGGCAAAATCGCTTAAACAAAAATTATCATAAAATTCGCTTAAACTGAAAACTTGCAAATATAAAATAGTAAAAATAATAAAAAATTTTTAAATATAAATAATAAAAATGGTAAATCTTAATAAAAAATCGCTGAATTAAGAAAAAATCGCTTAAACAAAACATGCAAAAAACTCCAATAATAAAAAAGTAAAAAAAATTCATATAGTTAACATGGAATATAAGAAGTTTACATACCTGATATTTTTAAATCTTGAAATCGAGCAGCTGAAATCAAAGTTTACAAAATAAAATTGAAAAAATTTTAAAAATTTAAAATTTTGGAAAAATGTAAAAATTTGTTGGAAATTCGTTTTCGAAATTTGCTCTTTAAATAAAACACTTAATTGTTTATTTTTTTTTTTCTAATTTAATTTATTTCTTTAAATAATTTCAATTCACTTTTTTTCAAAATTATGAAAACAATTTTTTTCATAAAGAAAATAAAATTCTTAAAGACAAAAATTTAATAAAAAAAATACTTAAACTACGACTAGAAACTCAAACATTTTATATGAATGAACAATTTTTTGAACTTAAAGGAAAAAGTGGACTCGGAAAGAAATTTTTCAAATTGAGAATTTTTGCTTTTTAAATTAATTGAGCCCGATTTCGGGGCATAGAATATAAAAAATTTATACCCTACACCATCATAGGCGTTTGTGCAGATGTTTGTAACAGGTAGAAATAATAGTGTATACCGTTCGACTCAGAAATCGTCCTTCCGTTCTGTCGGCTGGCTGTCCATGTAAACTTTGTTCGCAACGTACAGGTCGTTGTTTAAAGATATCTTAATGAATATTTTGGTCCAAGGACGATGCCAATTGAAATTGGTTATGATCGGCCCATTATTTCATATAGGTCCCACACAAATTTCCCCCAGGAATGGGTTTTTTAGCACATCAAATTGCTAAATGTTAAATGATTTTAACCAAACTTTGCACAACTAAGTCTTATTATATTCTAAAACGAGATCGGTCCATTATATCTTATAGGCCCCATAAAACCAACCTCTCGAATATCATTTTGAAACTCTTACAAAGCACATATACGTGGGTATTTTAAAAATATTTTGTCATATAATTATAAGCCAAAATAGCTCTGCGAAATTAGACGAGGGTCGGTACATAATTTTTTCTAATTCCCATTTAACCTTACAGAAAAAATGTCCCTCTAAAACGCTTAAATGTCACATAATAATGCACATATAAGCATTATAAGGAAAGCAAATTGTACGAGGGTCGTTTATCAATTTTTCATAGCAGACATTTACAATCAACAAAAATAGTCGGGTTTGACCGTCTATAACATTTTTCTTGTTCTCTTTTCAAGTCCTCTTTATGAAATAATTAAAAAAAATCTTTATGTATTTTTTCTACCAAAAAGAAAATGGACTCGATAAAATTATTTTTTCAAAATTTATTGGATCCGATTTCTTAATAAAAGAATCAGAAATGAGATAAAACATATTGAATTTTCAATATTACAAAAATCTAGAATTATTTTAATAAAATTTTAAAGTCCATTTTCAAGTCCTTTTTTCGTAAAAAAAACTAATTCAAAATGGCTTCAGAAAAAAAGTATATTTTTAAAAAATTATTAGGTCCAGAATTCTGTGCATAGAAAATAGGGATCAGTTTCGTAATAACATAATTTTAAGACAAAAATATCGAATTTTCAATGTTTCAAAATTTTAGAACTCCTTTTATCATAATTTCCAAGTCCATTATTTTGTTTTAAAGTCCTCTTTTTGAAGTTTTATTTTCAAAAAAGTAAAATGGCCTCGGAAAAAATATAACCGATTTCTGTTCATATAATTTAAAAATCTGTATTACGGTAACTTGACTTTAATTCAAAATTTTTGTAATTTTTGATCTTGAGTCCATTTTTCTCCCTTCAAGTTCTCTTTTCCGAAATAAATTCTATATAAATTTTTTAATCTAAATTCTAATATTGCTTGCATTTTTTTCAAAATTATTCCTCTGTTCCATAATTTTTATTATTTTTACACAATTAACAACAATTTTCCTTATTTACATCATTTGAGCGAAAAATAAAATATTCAATTTTGTACAAAAACAAAAAAATTTGAACCGATTTGTTTAAAAACCCTTCCCCCGAATTTAGGAAGATACAGCACTTGTGGCCTGTTGCTGGGACTGTTGCAAACTATTACTGTTGTTGTTATTATTTTTCTCCCTCTCTTGTAACTCTTGCAACTCCTCTTCCTCTCTTGTAAGGGGTATGGTAGAATGATTATAGAGACCTTGAGCCATAAGCTGTAGAGCTAAAGGATTTTTAACGCCGCTGGACTTTTTCAATTTGGCACGTTTATTTTGAAACCAAATTTTGATTTGAGCTTCATTTAAGCCCAATTCAGAGCTTAATTGTTGGCGACGTTTTTCGGTTAAATAGCGATTTTCATTAAATTCATGCTAAAAGGAGAGTAAATGGTAGAGAGAGAGAATAAATATTAAAGCTTAAATTCTTTCAAAGTATTTAAGGCTTTCGAAAATTATTTAAAATACCTTCAGTCTTGCTAATTGTGAACCACTAAAAGCGGTACGCGGTCGTTTATCTTCGTTGTTATTTACTGCTGTCGCAGCTGCAGCCCCTCCTGCTGATGATGATGAACTGGGTGAGTTGGCATTTTCACCACTGGCTACTGTACTGGCAGCCGTATTAGCTGAGGAGTTATTGGTTTTTGGCGCTTTTGGTTTTCTTACTCTGGGACCTGAAATAAAGCGAAAAAAAGAGGAAAAAAACAGAGAATAATGTTAGAAAAAGACCATAAAAATTCCTTAAAGCAAATAAAACATATATAATTGCGCCACAATGACTCGAGAAAAAAAATACAAAAGCAACAACAACATAAACAAATGGTTTATAATCACCATATCTCTACTTGTGAGTTTCAGAGTCTTGTTTTTAATTGTAATTCATTTAGTTGGTCATGATGGCGAAGTTCAAGAAAACACGCAGCACTAAATCCCCACAATTTGTAATAAATTTTATTTAAAAACTTTTTTTTTTTTTGAATGCAGTTGTTGTTGTTGTTGTTGCTTTAGTCTTTGTTAGCCAAAATTGTATGGTCCAAGCATGAGAATGGATAACAAAAACAATAAGATTTATGAGGAGTTAAAAATTACACGCCAAAAATTTATAAAATAAAACGTAACGCAATGTAAAGTATTAGAAATCATCATCGCTTTGCAACTACCCTTAAATCGTTTAATTGGGAAATGAATAAATGTTGTAAATAAATTAGTGACTGAAATTAGGGTGAGATAGATCTTTAAGGTGATTTTGTAGAGTTGAAGTATTTAAAGTATCTTAAACGTTTCTCGATTTTTGGATCAACCTGATTATCTTTATCGATTATTAATAAACGATTATTAAATCAATTCTTGTTCTCGGTTAACACGATAAAATCTAAAGTCGATCGTTTATGAAAATCATGATAAAAGAGACAAAAGGCCGGACTAAAGTTGAAACAATAAAGTGGACTATACTTTTTCAACTTGATTATAAACAAAACTTTACCAGTGTAATAACGGGACTATAATTGATTTTATTATTTAGGACAATTAACTATACAGTGGATCACATTTTTTATAAAATTTAACACAAAGATAGCAGAGGAGTGTAGCTTTGTAGGTATGTATCCATAAGATAGTTTATGACCAGAATTATGGGGCCTCAAAAGAAGTTATCTCTGAAATCGATATTTTTTTAGGGCTCCCTAATGACACTTTCAAAGAACTCAGATTTTTACGTAAAAAAGACTTAAATTTAGTTTTCAAAAATGCTTATTGGGCCAAATTCGACACCCACGAATTTGACTAATTTTTTATCATAATTTTTGATTAAAAATTCAGATTTGGGGATTTTAAAATATATAGAAAGTTTGGAAGTTATTTTTTGTTCTTAATCTAACCCCATGATCTTCAAAGCCAATTTAAAACCTCCAATAAATGTGGATTATTAAAGTAAAAAATAATAATACAAAGATATTTTTAAATTGAATCAATAACGCTTTTTCAAAACGTTTATGTAGAATCAGTATTATTCCAGGTACTTCAAAAAATCAAATAGTACTTAAGGAAGATCCAAAAAAGTACCACAAAATTATTGGATTAGTAACATCAAAAAATTTAAAAGTTACAATTGAAAATTTTATACAGTAATAAATCATTTATTTGATTTATATATTTATAAAAAGTACAATTATAAAAAATCAAAAAGTACCAGAGAATTCGCCCAATTGGGTACAAATATCTCAAATTTCGTATTTTGCTATAATAATTATGAAAAATAAAAATTGAACCTTTTCAAGATCCCAAAAAAGTACCACAGAGTGGTTCATCCATGAATGATTTATTTCCTTTTTTTAAGGTTTCTCATGACAAATAATTCTAAAAGTACCATCAGAAATTTAAAAAAGTACATACGTAACCGATTTCATATTTGAAAAGTACAACAAAATGTTCTCGAATTTTTAAAATTTATCATTTTTATTTAATTTATTCGTTAAAAAGGTTTCAAAAGGTACAAAATTTTATCATGGAAAAAACACTCTTTGACATGAAGTTCAAAATGTTCAGCGTAAATTTTCTATAAAAAGTACCATGTTATTACTTGAACGAAAGAGGTACCAAAAAGAGTCCCGCTTTATGCCCCCTAAGCGTGCAAATGTCCATATTTCCACTTTTTTTTGGTTTTGGAATGTAATAGGAATCATTCATTTTAATGTATCCTGGTTTTGGTTCCCAAAAAAAGTACCAAATTATAGTTTTTTTCGCCATTTTCTCCTAATTATGACTGAATGTCAATATTTCTTAAAATATTGACATTCAGTCAAACATATTTCCGTTTAAGAGATATTTCATCCTAAATTTTAATAAATTTCTTATCCTCATATTTAAATACCACCCTAATATCTCAATTAATTCACGTACTCGATTAAATAAATAAATCTGCAGTCGTAAAACGAGAGTGTAAATGATGCCATGACACAATAAAACGAGGAAATAAGTCTATAATGTTGTTGACTATTTTGGTCGCTCGGTAGGTTGGTGGGTCGACAATGTTAAGCTGGTAGCAAAAACAACAACAAAAAAGTTTAAAAATGACAGTTAGCAGTAGCAGGAGTATTTACAGCAGCAATTAATTCAAATGTTAACAAAGTCAACTTCCGTTGGAAAAACGTCTCTAATGTCTACAATATGTCTCACTACCAAGAAAAAAACATTTATTTTGTTCAGGCAGTCAATCGTTCATTCATTCATTCAAAAAACATTACGAAATTTTTTTTTCTGGAAAAATAATTAAAGTTTTCGATAATTTGGCAAAGTCACTTTTGGCGAAGTCATTGTGACTTTAAACATTAAAATAAAGCAAACAAAAAAGGGAGGGCGGTCTAGAAATCTCTTCTTAAATTAAATCAAATATTGAGGCATTTGCTGACATCGAATGTATTGAGCAAAAAAAAAAAGTTCAAAAGTTCTATACAGACTAAAAATGAAATGTCTATTTTGGAAATAAAAAGCTAATTTTTGGCTTTTTGGATTCTTTTCAACAAAACTGTCAGTCAACATTGACACAATAACAATTTTAATTTAATTTGGAAAATTGAAAGGAAATTTTTTTGAAAGTATTAAAACTTTTCCAAAAGAAAGAGATGTTAAAGAATTTAATTATGGAGAGAGGAAAAATATTTTGGAAAATGTTAATAAAATTTGCTAATTTAAAAAGGGAAAAATTTTTAAATTTTAATCAAGATTAACAAAATTTGAAATATTTTGAAAAATATTTGAAGAAAATAAAATAAAAACAATTTGAGGTTATGTTAACGAGAATTCTTTCGGTTTAAAGTTTTTTAAAGATGAAAACTTTCATTAAGTGAAACTATATTTCACAAACCATCTTTTTCTCACCTCAACATCAGTGCACAGTGGATCAGAAATAAGCAAAATTTTAATGTCATTCAACAGTAGATCTAAAAAGGCCATAAGTTTGAATCGAAACATGTATGATTGTGGGCGTGGCATGCTGTTGAAGACACATATTTAATTATAACTTATAAAAGTATGAGTTTTCTTAAATTTAATCAGAAATAAGTTATGATTGATTATAACCGATCGATTATTTCCATCTATATAGATAGGAAAATGGATTTCTAGAAACAGTACACTATGTCAGTATGACATTTACACTCACTGTATTATAGCAATTTTCCTCAGTTACTACATGTTACTAAAATTTTAAAGAATATATCTTTTTCAAAGGAATATAACACTTAAAGGTTCGGAAAGAATTAAAGAAATTTTAATACCAAAAGAAAGCTATATGTATTAAAATTCACCTCATATATAATTAAGATCTATTTGGATCCATCTGTTGAACACATTTTCTATTTAAATGAAAATATTTCCAATTTTTTTTAAACTTTTAATTGAAAGTTGCGAATAAAACTTTGGAGTAGAAAGAATCAGCTTTTTCCAAAATTGTATGCCATTAAATAGAAAACATATTGAAAATAAGGAACTAAGAAAAATCTAGATCAAAATTCTTATAATTGTGGGCGTGGCCTTCTGTTCAAAACATTTATTTTATTTACTAAAAAAATGAAACTTTTTTAAATTTAATCAAAAGCAGAACATGAATACTTGAAAATAATAATTAATATAATTGGCCGATTTTTCCTTTATCTAGCCCGGACAATGGGCTTCCAAAAATAATAAACCTTGTAAGTATAGCGTTTATACTTACTGTATTATTGCATTAGTTGCTCAGGTTCTACATTTTACTAAAATTTAAAATTCAATGGAATATAACTTTTGATGATCAGGGGAGATTAATGAATTTTGATTTCCCAAAGAAAGCTGATAATATACAATTTCACCACATATACTTTTAGACATATTTGAGCCCTTTTGCCTAACACTTTTATGTGTTATACAAAAGGGCTGAAAAAATTAAGCTTTTTAATTTAATCAGAAATAAGTCTTGACAACTTGGAAACTATTAGCTATACTTTGACAATATTATCCAGTTATATGGGTAGGACAATAAGCCCTTAGAAATGGTATATTATGTCAATATAGAATTTACACCCACTGTATTATTACATTTTCTCAAGTACTGTAACTTATACAAATGTAAGTTTATCGGAATATAACTTTTGTATGGACATACAAATTTGTGGTACCAAATGAATGGTTAAAGTCTTAACTTTGACCCCGGCTTTAGACCTATTTAAACCGATCTTTGGAAAACTTTTACTGATCCACTGATCGATTTTACACTTCCATATATTCTTTTTATCATTTTCAATTAAGTTTGGTACAATGTTTAGTTCCTAAACTATTAACTATAATGGATCAACTTTTTTTATATCATAATGGTAGAACTATAGCCTTTCAGAAATGGTCATTTATGTTCCAATTACGGTTTTACTCATCGTGTTCATACATATTTTTTTCTAGTACAAAATTTTCCTAAAATTCTAAGTTTAATGGAATAGAAATTTTGAGGGTTAAAAGATGTTTCAAAAAGCTGAATACGAAATAAAAGCTCAAAGTATGTACTTTCATCCTATATATACTTTTGGACCTCTTTGGATCTATATGTTGAACACTTTCACTGTTTGAATGAAAATACTCACAATATTTGTTGTAGTTTTAAAAAATTTTATGAAAATATTAATCAGGATCAGATTACAAATTTGAACAAATTGTGTTAAAGATAAGTGACCGACTTTTTTGTTATATGGGTAGGATAATAGGATTTTAGAAACAGTCTTCCTTGAAGCAAAAGATTTGATGCAGACTGTATAATAGTATTTATTTCTCAAGTCCTTCTTTTTTCAATTTAAAAGTTTAGAGGAATATAAATTTTAAGGATCAAAAGAGATTAAAGAAATTTGTATAAAAAAGGAAAGCTATAAGTGTTCGCTTTCCCGGCATATACAGTGTTGGTACCATTTTGGTTCATTCATAGAACAAATTTTTCATTTGTATAAAAGTACTTTCCAAAAATGTTTGCAGTTCAATTTATTTTAATTAAAATTTTAGAACAGAATTCACATCACTGTTTTGAGGATAAAGTATTGATAATAATTGGCCGATGTTTTGTTTTTCTTTGATGGACATTTATCTGCTAGAAGTGGTATTTTAAGTACCTAAAGCATGTATGTCGGCTGTTTTATTGGGTCTTGTTCTCAAGAACTCTATTTCAACTTAGTTTTAAAGTTTTAGTGGAGGAGAACTTTTGCGGGACAAAGGGCGTTATATAATATTGGACATCTCTAGATCCTTTTGTTACGTATTCGAAATTGATGATAAAATATTCATGACAATTAGCCGATTTATCCTGTAATATGGATAGAAAAATAGTCCTTTAAAAAATAATATCAAGTCCCCCCTTTTTATTTAATTTAAAATGTGGTGAAATAGAATTTCCAAAGTTTTTAGGAAAAATATGGATAATAATTGGGTGATTATTTTACTAATCTTGACACCATAATGGACTTTTAAAAAAAGTACCTTTTGTCGCTACCACGTTTAGGTTTTTTGCGTAATTTGATTTTGAATCAAGTATATATAATTTGATTAAAGTTTAAAATTGAATGGAATAAAACTTTAGAAAGTTAGAATGTATTAAACTAGTTTTACTGCCAGAAGAAAGCTTTAAGTGTACACTTTCATTCCATATATACTTTTAGACCTGTTTAATGGCTTTTTAACTTTGCCATTTCAATGATTTTACCTCCCAAATATTCCAATTTTCAAATATCTCCATCCGTTGAAAATTTGAATTTTTCGAGTGCTTAAAACTTATTCTGTCCCACTGTTCCTCGTCTATCATTTAAATATATTATTTTAATAACCACCAGCATTTAAAACAGAAAATTTCTTAAACTCCAGACCTCTTTTTCTTAAGTAGAAAAAATAACCCTTCAGAAAAAAGTGAAATTTCTTTTCGCCAAAACCAACTTTAAATCATCATAGTAAATGTTAACAACTATTTGTTTTTGTTTTTGGTGTGTTAAATATATTTTACTTAATAAAAGTCGTTTTCTCTCGATAGTTTGTCTTCTGGCCGAAGAAATGTCATCAAGACATTTTGTAAATGGGAGCTGCTGCTGCTGCTTCTTTCAGTCAGTCTATTTTTCCTCTTGACCACAAGTTGCTGTTAATTGTTTTTCGTTGCTCATTTGAGAGTCAAGGAAAACTACTTTCATTTTCATTTATTTCTGTAATAAATAGTTTGAAATTTCCATTGTCATTGATTTATGATGTTCGGAAGAAATTTTGAAATTATTCTTTATTGTCAACTGGTAAAAAGGGACGGATTAGTTTTAATGGTCTAGTTTCTTGGGTATTTAAAGGAAGACAATTTTGTTTTGGTGTAACTGGATAACGAAAAGTTGGGTATTTAAATTAAATTCCTTTTCTCGAGATAACAAATCAAATAACCGCGAAAAATTCTTATTTTAACAAAATTTTTTGGCAGAACATAAAATTTGAAAAATTTACATTTTAGCTTTTTGTTTTTTTATAATAGAATTTCAGTAAATTTTTTTAGACCCTATAGCATTTTCTAATAAAAAAAATCAATTTTGAGCCAAATTTCCTTGCTATATAATATTCATCCTTCTGTCCGTCCTTCAATCAAAAAAAGGGGAAAATAAAACAGATTTATTTTCCCATTTTTAAGGAAGACTTCTTCAAAGAGTTGACATTTAAACAATGAAATAAAATCTTCATCTATCTATACATTTTCACCACTAAACGGAATTTCACCTTAAATACAGTTTTTCATCATCTAATGAAATTTGTTGTATTAATTCAATTTCTATCACAAAATAGTTCCCAAAATCATTGTTTATATTTCTATAGGTTATTCACCTCTAAATTCTATATTCACCACAAGAATCCTTTTCACCATAAATTATACATTTCAAATTATAATTTTAATGATATATACACAAATTTCGAGCTATCTTATCGGAGTAATGATGTCCGTCCTTCCGTCTGTTTTAATAATTTTCATTGCAAATTCACTTGTTATATTCTGTAACGTTCACTAAATATTCACTTTTAAATTCTAAATTCACCACAAAAATCTTTTTCACCCAAAATTTAACATTTATAATGGTATACTTTTATAAAATATTAGATAATTTCGAGCTAACTTATCGGAGTAATAATGTCCGTCCTTCTGTCTGTCTTAATAATTAATTTACTTCAAGAAAGAAGTGTTAAATGGCTTTTGAAAATTAACTTTTAATATTCATCCTGGATATTCACCACACTATATACTGTTCTACTACATAGATTATCACAAAATTATTTGTTCAACACTAATTAAAATATGTCTGCCACATTTAGTTTTTAATACGTTAAAAAAGCAAATTTTATTTATTTTAATAGAAAATAAAATATTCACCACTGAATGTAATTTTCACCACGTAAAGTGAATTGACGGCAAACTCAAAATTTCAAATTTTATACTTTCAAAACTCCTGAAATAATAACGACCGTCCTTCTGTCTGTATTTTCAAAATCTGTTCACAAATAAAAAAAACAAAATTTTTTCTCACCACAAAATGTTTATTTCACCACTAAGTTTTTAGTTAAAATTTTTATTTAAAACAATATTTATTTTAACCCTTAAATAAAGATTTTTTAGATTTAAGAAACTAAAATTTACATGTTCACCACATTTTTAGCATTTCACCTCTAAACATGATTTCTCACCACTAAGTGTAGTTTTCAATAGAAAATTAACATTAAAAGCAAACTGAGTAATTATTTCATCAATTAAATTATTTAACAATAATTAAGTTTTCTGATCAAAATTAAGTCTTTTTATAAAATTAATTTTTCTACAATTTATATTACACCCCTAAGTAAGTTTTTCACCACTCAAACTATATTTCTGTAAATATGTAATTTTAAACTAAAAATCAATTGTCTGCATATAACTAGATTTTTGTGACAAAATTAAGCTTTTCTGTCTTTTTGCCAAAAAGCCTTCACTTACTTAATTTTTCACTTCTAAATCGATTTTTTTTACAAAATTGAATTATAAACATATAATTATATTAGTTTTCAATATAATTTCTCATGAAGACCACGTTTTTATAAAATAAAAATAGTTTTTCATCTGCAAATAAATTTTTCACCACACAATGGGAATTTCACCACTATGTTATTTTTTATCATTAAAATGAAATTTGTTTTATTGTTATTGCTTCAAATTTTTTCTGCTTAAAATTTTGTTTTTTGTTACAAATTAAGTATTTCACCACTAAGTAAATTTTTCACCACTAAATTTATAAACTTTATTTGTCTATATAAAATAAGATTTTTAACACAAAATTGACTTTTAAAATTTATTTTTCAGTACGAAAATATGTTTAAACCACAAAAATGAGAATTTCACCACGAAGTTAATTTTTCATCTTTATATAAATTTTTTTTGTAAAAAATTAAATTTTTAACCAAAACAATTAATTTCTAAAGCGATATTTTTCAGAAACTCTAATCTGAAACCAAATGGTTTCAATAGTTTAATTAAAAAAGATTTTGGTCCAACAAAGGCTTCACTTTGAATTTCAAGACCCCATCTTATTTTGGTATATATTCATATGAAAAATCTTCCTAAACCATCGTCTTGTACTTGAGGTACATTAAACATATATTTGCTCTTTTGTATATAGATTTGATTTTATTATATAGGACCCATGTTTTCTGATAAGTGCACATAAATAGGCGAACCTTAAACGTATAAATTTACATATCAGAAGGAAAAGTGATATATAAGGATTTTCCTATTTGGTTATAGTTGTGTTAGAACAGTATAAATCGGACTTCTAATAGAAGATAATTTTACAAGTACCATTTTGGAACTAAATGTCCATTTGAGTCAGGGATAAGTATTGCTGGTTTGGATGGATAAAGAGTCGGTTTGGATAAAGAGTCGATAAGATTGTTTAGCAATCATTCCTAATAATATTGCTCACGAGTAATTTGAAGCTTAACAAATTACATTAAAACGTACAACAACATTAGATAACAAAAACAACAGACATCAACCACTTTCATTCTAACCTCATTTTTAATATAATAACTTTTCAATCTTACCCGTTTTCTTTTTTAAATAATTTTTAAAATAAATAAATTATTTATTTAATTTCAAGAATTATAAATTATAATTGTCATCATTAGTTTTTCATCATTTACTTACTTCTGCCTGCAAAGAGAGAAAATAAATAAAATGAAATTAATCTTAAATATTTTTTTCAATTAAATTGATTTTTTTAGAATTAAATTAGATAAAATAACAATTTAAAGATTTGTTTTCGACGAAGAATTTAAAAATCGTAATCAATAAAACTCTCACACAAGAAAATATTTTGATTAAATTCCTTAAAAAAATAAAGGAGAAAGAAAAATAAAATAAAAGATATAAAACATAAAAGGAAATCTGTTGTGAACGGAGAAAAAAACACTAAAACGTGCAAAAATTTATAATCGCCAAGAAGAAGAACAGGGAATAAATAATAATGCTCGATAAAACCTAAAAGAGAGAGAGAAATAAAATAAAACGGTAAATCTCACAAAGTCATAAGTGATGCCAATGTTGTTATTTAGAGATATGGTACTGATAATAAGAACTAGAAGAGGACGCAAAAGCAAGAAGAGAGAATTCAATAGATGTCTGAGGCTGATATAACAGGCCTAAATTTTTTACTAAAACATATTTTGAAAAAATTCTAATGTCATTCAATTGTCATCATATTAAAGCTATGACAGTAAAAATATTAGATCACAATGATTGTAATCGTGGGCGTGGCACACTGTTAAATACAAACGTTGTTTTGTTGAAAAATTTTTTGCTTTATTTATGAAGATAAATTCTTCCTCATATTAAGCCGATTTTTCAGTTATATGGGCAATACAATGGGCTTTGAGAAATAGTAAGCTGTGACGCTCAGTTCTAGTTCAGTTCTAGTTCAGTTTCAATTCTAGTTCAGTTCTGTGAATGAATCTTTTAAAGAATTTCTATAAAAATCGCTTAATTGTCAACATTGCTTCCTCTTCTTCATCCGTAAATTGAGGCGATAATGTTAAAATGCAAAAAAAAACAGGAAAATAAATTTAATCGTTGGAAAAATTTGAACAAATTAATTTAAAAGCTAAAAAAAGCATCGACAACAACAAAAATGTGATTTGAAGCTTAACAAATTACATTAAAACGTACAACAACATTAGATAACAAAAACAACAAACAAATAACTAAACTCTATAAAGAGAACATAATTTTTCTTGTAGCAACAATTGAACACGTGTTTATACCACCAACTTAACACCTCACACACACCCATCCCCCCCTCTCTAACAAAGGACAATGATGCTAAAGGCAGCAAAAAGGCAAAAGATTGAGTTGAATATATTTTTATCAAGGATTTCAATTTCACACTCTTTACGAAAAAAAAACAACAACAACAACAACAACAAAGCAAAAGTCTCTATAAAAATATGCAGACTTAAAGTCGTTTTGTAATTTTAACCCAACTTTATATCGAAGCAGTCAAGTGTCAAAAATATAAAAAACCTTGAACCTGTCATCGATTCTAAGAGAAGGTTTATTGGTATGTGTGCGGGTGTATGTGAGTGTGTGTGAGTTTATATAAATAATTTAAAATTTATTTGTCAAGATATTTTCAAGTCCAGTTAAATTTTTTTGATTTTAATTTTAAAGTGTAAAAAAAGGGATGTTTTTTTTTTCTTTTTGGTTCAATAGAGGTTTATCATTCAGGGGTTGTGTTCCTTAAAAATAATGTTATCGTTTGCTCTAAAATATTGGAGAACATGAGAAAACGTATGTTTTTTGTCTGATATGTTTGGTACTTTTTTTATGAACTGAATAGAGATTTATGGCATGACAAATTATTATTTCATTTAATTGCAGTTTAAATTGAACACAATAGAGAAATGAGTTTTAATATGGATGATATAGAGTTATAAAGACATTAAATAAATGAGTATGAGTCAGCTACCGAAGGATGTTTTCACATAAAAAAAAAAAAAAAACATAAATGATGTTCATAGTGATTTTCATCCCAACGTTGAATTTATTCTTTCACTTGTCCAACTAAAGAGCGTTAAAAGAGTTCAGATATAGAAATTAACTGAAAATGGAACTAATTATTTTTTTTTTAAGTTCAGGTTCTATTTCAGATTCAAATTTTGCTTCTAGTTCAGGTTCAAGTTTCAGTACAGGTTCTAGTTCATGATATAGTTCAGGTTTTAATTCAAGTTCTATTTTAGGTTCTAGTTCAGATTGTAGTTCAGATTATAGTTCAGTTCATTTCTAGTTCAGTTTAATTACTGTTCTAGTTCAGTTATAATTCAGTTCTCCTTCACTTCTAGTTAAGTTCCAGTTCAGTTCCAGTAAAGTTCCAGTTCAGTTCTATTTAAGATCAAGTTCAGTTCCAGTTCAGTTCTAGTTCAGTTCTAGTTCAGTTCTAGTTCAGTTCCAGTAAAGTTCCAGGTCAGTTGCAGTTCAGTTCTATCAGTTCTAGTTCAGATAAAGTTCAGTTCCAGTTTAGTTCCAGTTCAGTTCCAGTTCAGTTCCAGTTCAGTTCCAATTCAGTTCCAGTTCAGTTCCAGTTCAGTTCCAGTAAAGTTTCAGTTCAGTTCCAGTTCAGTTCTAGTTCAGAACAAGTTCAGTTCCAGTTTAGTTCCAGTTCAGTTCCAATTCAGTTCCAGTTCAGTTCCAATTCAGTTCCAGTTCAGTTCCAGTTCAGTTCCAGTAAAGTTTCAGTTCAGTTCCAGTTCAGTTCTAATTCAGAACAAGTTCAGTTCCAGTTCAGTTCCAGTTCAGTTCTATTTCAGTTCTAGTTCAGTTCTAGTTCAGTTCCAGTAAAGTTCCAGTTCAGTTCCAGTTCAGTTCTATTTCAGTTCTAGTTCAGATAAAGTTCAGTTCCAGTTCAGTTCAAGTAAAGTTTCAGTTCAGTTCCAGTTCAGTTCCAGTTCAGTTCCAGTTCAGTTCCAGTTCAGTTCTAGTTCAGTTCTAGTTCAGTTCCAGTTCAGTTCCAGTTCAGTTCTAGTTCAGTTCTAGTTCAGTTCTAGTTCAGTTCTAGTTCAGTTCCAGTAAAGTTCTATTTCAGTTCTATTTCAGATCAAGTTCAGTTCCAGTTCAGTTCCAGTTCAGTTCTAGTTCAGTTCTAGTTCAGTTCTAGTTCAGTTCTAGTTCAGTTCCAGTAAAGTTCCAGTTCAGTTCCAATTCAGTTCCAGTTCAGTTCTATTTCAGTTCTAGTTCAGATCAAGTTCAGTTCCAGTTCAATTCCAGTTCTTTTCCAGTTCAGTTCTATTTCAGTTCCAGTTCAGATCTGGTTCAGTTTTAGTAGAGTTCTAGTTCAGTTCCAGTTCAGTTCAATTCTAGTTCAGTTCCAGTTCATTTCCAGTTCAGTTCTAGTTCAGTTCTAGTTCAGTTCCAGTTCAGTTCCAGTTCAGTTCTAGTTCAGTTCTAGTTCAGTTCTAGTTCAGTTCTAGTTCAGTTCCAGTTCAGTTCTATTTCAGTTCTAGTTCAGATAAAGTTCAGTTCCAGTTCAGTTCAAGTAAAGTTTCAGTTCAGTTCCAGTTCAGTTCCAGTTCAGTTCCAGTTCAGTTCCAGTTCAGTTCTAGTTCAGTTCTAGTTCAGTTCCAGTTCAGTTCCAGTTCAGTTCTAGTTCAGTTCTAGTTCAGTTCTAGTTCAGTTCTAGTTCAGTTCCAGTTCAGTTCTATTTCAGTTCTAGTTCAGATAAAGTTCAGTTCCAGTTCAGTTCAAGTAAAGTTTCAGTTCAGTTCCAGTTCAGTTCCAGTTCAGTTCCAGTTCAGTTCCAGTTCAGTTCTAGTTCAGTTCTAGTTCAGTTCCAATTCAGTTCCAGTTCAGTTCCAGTAAAGTTCTATTTCAGTTCTATTTCAGATCAAGTTCAGTTCCAGTTCAGTTCCAGTTCAGTTCTAGTTCAGTTCTAGTTCAGTTCTAGTTCAGTTCTTGTTCAGTTCCAGTAAAGTTCCAGTTCAGTTCCAATTCAGTTCCAGTTCAGTTCTATTTCAGTTCTAGTTCAGATCAAGTTCAGTTCCAGTTCAATTCCAGTTCTTTTCCAGTTCAGTTCTATTTCAGTTCCAGTTCAGATCTGGTTCAGTTTTAGTAGAGTTCTAGTTCAGTTCCAGTTCAGTTTCAGTTCAGATCAAGTTCAATTCTAGTTCAGTTCCAGTTCATTTCCAGTTCAGTTCCAGTTCAGTTCTTGCTCAGTTCCACTTCAGATCTAGTTCAATTTTAGTTTAGTTTTAATTTAGTTCCAGTTCAGTTTCAGTTCAGATCAAGTTCAGTTCTAGTTCAGTTTCAGTTCATTTCCAGTTCTTTTCCAGTTCAGTTCTAGTTTAGTACTAGTTCAGTTCTAGTTCAGTTCCAGTTCAGATTTAGTTCAGTTTTAGTAGAGTTCTAGTTCAGTTCCAGTTCAGCTTTAATTCAGTTCTAATTCCGTTTTAGTTAAAATCTAATTTAGTTCATTTTGGCTTCATGTTCTGATATAAGCACAGCACTCTTTATATGACTTTTATAGCGGAAGTTTTAAAAAATTTTGAATTAATTTTTTTTCGTCTTTCATAGAAATCAAAGTGCTGCGGAAAAATACTGGTGTAAAAACAAAATATTCCATTTCAAACTAAAATTCATTTAGTTTGTTTCAACAAACATTTCATAAGAAAATCTAAAAATGAATATTCTCAACCATTTAAAGTAAAAGAAACGGAAAAGAAAACTCTTATACAACTGACAAAAGCTCTTGGACGGACATATTCCATCACTGCACTATAAATGTAAACTTGGTCAGTCACTAGTGCAGCAACACGTCTATGATTTTGTGTTATTGTCTCTAGACGATAACTGAAGAACTACACGTTAGTGACCGTAAATGGATTTTGTCACCATAATCAATTTCATACAAAAATATTAACATAAAATATTATAAATGTCTGACATATTTGTGGCTGCTTGTAGAGGTATTTTTTCTTTTTTTTTTTGTTATTAAAGGAAAGTGTTGAAAATAGAGCTGCCTGCCTCTGCCTGACTGAATGACTGAGGTTTTGTCTTCTAAAGATGTTTTCTTTTTTGTTTTTTGCTTTGATTTTTCTTAGACTTAAAGAAGATGTCACTTGTAAATTGAGGAGACTTGAGATGTTTTGGTGAAGTTGATGACAATCATGATGATGATCATGATCATGATGATGATGATCATGATGATGGAGACACATATTTATGTTATTGCAGATGTTTGTAATGCATGAATTAATGCAACATGTCTGAATGTGAATGTTTGTGGAATCTTTTTATTACATATTTACAGTTGGGGCATCTTTTTTTTGTTTTTGTTTTTGTTTTTATCTTTCTATATATATATATTCAGTTTTTATATAGACTTCGATATTGTGTTTAAAGTGTGGTCTGATTTGTTAAGATTTTGTTGTTGTTGTCGTTGTTGTTATTGTTTTGTTTTTATTTTGAAATAATTTTTATGGCAAAAAAACTAGAAAAAAACACCTTTAGTTATGACCATAATGAGGTATAAATAACCATCTTTGGTTTTCGATACACTAAACTATTATGGTTTATACGCAAAGAGTGACAGACAGACAGACTTACGGACGGACATATAGACAAACAGACATGCGAATGAATGATAAGACAGACAAACATAATTGTTTAAGGCATGAGATCAGTTAAATTAACATGATTATGAGAAATACTACAACAAAATGTCATTCAGATAAGAAATTTTATATAGAAACTCTATAAAGTCACACTCGTTTTGAATTCACCACTAGTGGTGAGTAAAGGATATAATAAATTTTTTATTGCATTTCTAACATCATAAAGAAATTAAGACATCATAAAGTGTACTTCTTTACTCAGAATTAAAAAAAATAAAATTCACTCAGATTGCTGGTTATATTCCGCTGCCGTTTTCGGTTCAAAATCAGTTCAGTAAAAAAATATGTTTTACCTTGAAAACTAAACTCATTTTTAAAATTTTACAATCTGCGAATAGAGTTTATTTTAGTGGCTCAATTACATGCAAAATGAAAACTTTAATGCAATAAAATGATTCTAAATTGTTTTTTAATTCTTTTCGAATTTTGGAATTCTAAATCGAAAAAAAAATCGGATCAGAAGAAATAAAGTTTTGGATAAATTTTTGAAAATTAGTTCTAAATCCATTGAAATCTATTATTGCTAAATAGAAACAAAACAATGAAAATATTCAAATTCACTTTAATAAATTACAGTTTTCAACCAAATCGGTTAAAAATGAGCAGAGATATAGACCGATTTCTCAAATAATTAGAAAATCCATAAAAATAATTTGTGTTTAGGCCATTCCAGCAATTCGTAATAAAATAACTCAAATAACAATCTATAACTTTGTATCAACTGGACTAGAATAAAAACACTAAGATCAAATTTTATTAAGCTTTGATAATAAGTTTGTGTGTGAGTGCGGCATAGATAAATCGATCCAGATTTTGAATCATATACACATAAAGAAGTTTTAGGTTAAAACTTGAAAAAGAACGACCTAAAAAATATAAAATGTACCAATAATGGACGAATGGAAGGACATACCTTTCATCTACCCGTGACTCATGGAATGACAAAGTTAAAATACCCTTATTTACAACTGATAATGATCAGATCTTAAGTTGATTGTTGTAACACAACAACTTTGTTTATCTGTTTTAACACAACGATTATCTTCGTTTTTTTGCTGATATCGGCTTCGGTTGATCGTTTCTAACATTATAGTTGTTAAGTTATTATATAATTAATGAACCAGAGGAAGCCGAACTGTTTGCCAGCCAGTATTGTAAATTGATTTCTGAGACTCGATCCATTATCGACAATCAGGAGACTACTTAGAACAGAAATTTTGGTTGAATGTTTGAATGACTGTCTTAGCACAGTAACTTCGGTTATCTGTTTAAACACGACTGCTTATGTACACCGTATTCGGTTGTTCGTTTTAACACAGAGAGTTCGCTCGAATGTTTGCGAACAGCAGCTTTGCATGTCAGTTTTAACAAAACAACTTCGGTTGTCAGTTTTAACACAGCGGCTTTGTTTTCACATAGCAACTTCGGCTGTCTGATTCGTTTACTAACTCTGAACATTTTATCTTACAGCTAAGACTTTCGTAGCATCTGAAATGTTCGGTTTTGTGTTATCGTACGTCAGCTTGTATTGGAAACTGTTATCACAATCGTTCACCAGCTTTTATTCAAAATAAATCCTTAACCTTTTTTATGTACCCAACTTAGTCCTTGCAATCCTGCTACTCGTTATTGATGAAAACAATTAATTAATCGAATTAAATAAAAAATATTTGTATATATTAACCCTTTGAAAAGGGTAAATTGATGGTGTTCATACTTAAGATTCATTCTTGAACACTGTAAGTCGACACTAAACCGAACAAACTCAGCCAACGATAACCGACCACATTCAAAAGGTATTGAGTCAAAAATTAGGGAGATATTTGATTTGACAAATTCATTTATAAAAAATGGGTCCCATATAGAGCGAATATAAATTATAGCAAATTCACTTGATTATTTCTTAAGTCTTACTGGATCATTTTGTAACTCCAATTTTATTCATCACTTTCCTTAAATTTAAACATTTCAATCTTTAAGATTGATTATTTAAGAGAAAAAAAAACTTTATTCTACGATCTTTTAATTAAGAAGCCCTATTTCTACGATATTTTTATTCAATATAATATTTATCGTTTTTTTCTCCCCCCTGAATTTGCATTTTTAATAAATATAGTTTTTTTTATAATAAATTTTTTTATATTTTAATAAAAACCAAAAAAACCACAATGTTACACGACTCTTATTACAATGCAATTCCAATTTCAATCTCAAGTCGTATTCAAATGTGTCAATAAAGTTTTCATTATTGTAATAATTTTTTTGTTCATTTATTATTTTATTATTTTCACACCTTAATTGAAATTTTATATAAGAAGTCTGTCTCTCTCACTTTGTTTTTTTTTTTTTTTTTTTTTTTGCATTATTCAATTTCAATTTCAATTCAATTCAAATACAATTGATTCGATTTTTCAATATAAAAATCAGAAACATGTTTATTATTGATGTCATTTGTTCTTCTCAATAATTATTTATTATTATTATTGTTATTTCTATGAAAAGATTTTCTTATTTTATATTAATAATTCATTTTGTTATTGTTTAATATTAATAAAAAAATCAAGATGAAAATTTATAAAAAAAAATCAGTATTGAAATTGATCTCTCGAATCTCGGATTCGTTTCGATTCAAATTGAACTGTATTCGATTCCATTCAGGCATGAAAATTAAGAAAAAAAACTTACATGTGAATTTTATAAAGTGAATTTTAAATTTTACAATTTATTAGCTTTTACCCGGTGCGCTTTGCTGCACAAAAATCCTTCTCAGTCCCAGATCTCCAAAAAAAAATCCGTTTTAAAATTTTTCCAAAAAAAAAAAAATCGTTTCAAAGGAAAGTGACAAAATAAGGAAACTTTAAGTGAAATAGTTTTTAAGATATTCCATTTGCTTTGCTTGTAGAGAACCCTTCCCCCCTGTGCTATCCGTCCTATATTTTGTCAAATAAAACACCAAATTTGAGAACTCTCGCTGTTATAGTTCTTTAGGTACTCTTCATAGCCCATGTTACTTTCGGCTGTATTGAGATCATTGTGTGCAAAATTTTAACAAAATTGACCCAGTATTTAGACTGTCTTTAAGTCACAAACAAACAGACAAACTAACACGGATTTATTTTTATACATATAGATTATTTTTAAGGGACTATAAAATACATTTTAAATTATATTACCAACCGATAGCTTTCATTTGATGTAATAAATAATATTTTAATTATAACACTTGAATTGTCTAATGTTCACAGAAATCTTCCTAAGATGCCACTATAGGTTTTTTATTATAAAAATTCAAAATCCTGAATTTAAATTCATTTTACTGTATCACTCTATAATTAGTGGAGAGTTTTCCGAAGAATTTAGAGGAGAAGTTTTTTAGGGACGTAATGAGTGCTGCTCCAAATTAGACCATCCTAAGTGCTTCCTTATTAATGCGTAACTCTTCAACTGTAGGTGATAACTTAATTAAATTTGATAGTGTTATAGCTGAAGTGGGGTTGATTTGTGGAATTACTGGTTACCAGCTTTTCAGAGGTATACTGGATGGTCTTCAATTGGAGTCTATTATGGTAAACTGGACTGATTTCTTCAAATGCCGAGATACAGGATTTTTAAAATCAAATACCGTGATCCCGAGATTTTTCGGTATTTTTTGGGGTTTCGGTATTTTTTGGGATTTGGGCATTTTCTATTCTATAATAAAACACATTAATTTTCATAAAAAATATATTTTGTAAGACTAAACATTTTTACCAAAATTTTAACTGAAATTTTGCGTTTTTCATTTATGAGTAAAATTTCGAAAAAATCATTTTTACTGTTCGAAAAATCGAACGCCGGAACGAAATGGATTAATAACTGTCCGCATTCAGTTAATATTTTTGTTAAATGGTTTTAAGTTTTGTATATTTATGACACTAAAATAAACTTAAAATGATTATATTATTAGGGATTTTCCGGAAAATTCGGGATTAAAGAGTCTCGAAAAATCCCGGGACTTATTTTTTTAAATACCGGGATTCGGTATTCTTTAATCCCGAAAAATTTTAAAATTTATTTATTGATATTTCTTCCTGTTTTCTAGAGATTAGCTTGGGGCAAAGATCTGCCCATGAGCCCTAACCAAATCTTAAAAATTTTGTTGAAAAAAAAAAAACATTTTTTCGTTAAATTTCCTAAACACAAGATAGGAATCAACTTTAAGCTATCATAATTATATAGCCACAGATGTAAGATATATTCCCAAATATAAATTTCTATCCGAATCCCACTTTTAGTGTTATTGTGACTATTTTTATGGAAAACTTAAAAGTTTTAAAAATGTTATTTACGGATTGGGATTTTGGATATTTCTTTTGGATATTTTTGAATTTCCTGATCAAAGGCCAAACTTATACATGGTATATCGAATTTTCAAATAAATAACACAAGTTTTTGCATTTTGATCAAAGTTCAAACATTAATTTTATTTTCAAAATAACACAAAAAATTCGAAATTCTAAGTTTTTTTCTGAAATTTTGTCACCAAATAATATTCCAACAACTTTTACTTTAAAAATTGTTAATCTGCAGGTTCTAAGTTCTTATTAGATACCAAATACTTGCATAAAAAGTTTATAATTTTGCCAGAAATCGAGTCCTAAACTTGACTTCCTCTAAGCAAATTAAACTAATTTCGATTTAAAGAAAAAATTAAGCGCCTGAGATGACCATTTTTGGAAAGTCAGTCTATACGATCTTGGACGGCTGTGGTCTTTTAATTTTCCACATTAACTCTAAAAGATCTTGGCTTTAAGCAAGTGAAATTTCATTAAAATATCTTTATCGGTTTCTAAGTTACAGAATTATTTCCGAAATAAATCGTTTTAGAACTAAAGCGCCCATAAAGAAAAAAGTTATTTTACCTAATTCTACGAGGCTCGGGCTATAATTAAATACTTCCACATACAACTCTGAATATTTTGAAAGGTTTTCTATACTTAATTTTAAATTTTTGACTTGTTTTCTGAATAGACCAAAAGATGTCCGGTCGTCCTTCTTAATACAAAATTTCACATATGATAAAATTTCGCACTCGATCAATATCTACCAAAATTGGTGATGATCGATTTTTCTATTGCATTAAGACATTTAACAAACTGAATAAATTTATGTGTCAAAATTGCGAGAGGCTCGATCCATAATTGATCATACAAGATCTACTTCAAATATCACAAACAATTAATTTGATTGAAATTATTATAAATTGTTTGCTGGTTTATGTCAATAAATTTTTTTGTAGTTTTAATTTAATTTAATTAAATTAAGTAGTAAAAAATTTCATGTTACATTTTACTCCTTTTCTAGCTAACTATTCCAAATACATATTTGTATGTCATTTTGTTTGTAACGAAGAAAAAAATCTATTAAATTCATGCAAAATAAATTAATCAAGAAAAAGATCATTAAATTGTTGAAAGTTTTCCTCTTCTCTTACTCTCCTAAACTGATCGTTTTTTTCTCTAAGTCACTTATTCGTTCAATTATAATAAAGTTTTTGTTTATTATCTTCAATTTCATAATTGAGGAGGTTTTTTTTTACGCCAAACAAACGCCTAATATCAATAACATTAAATTATATTAATTTTGTATTCTTTGACTCAGATCAGTAAATGATCATTAACGCGGTTGAGACTATTTTTGCAACAGAGAGTCTTAAATGTTGAGGAATGGGGACAAGCTGATGGATTTTAAAGATCTTGGAAAAGAATATAAATTGACGAGAGAACTTCTCAGATGATCTTTCAAAATTTTAGTTTGAAGGACCAAAGTTTATCTAGTTAAATTCAAACATATTGATCCTTTAAACTAAGGATCATCTATAATTAATGAAATAAACTTTTTTTAAAGATCTATGTTTGCTTGTCTATTAGAAAAAGATCAACAAAAATGAACAGGTGATTGATCACCTATTGATCTCCTCAGATGATCTATTTCATATGATCCTCCAGAATCATAATATGAAAGCCAATTTTGTACTTTTGAACTAGTTTTTACATCTCACAAGGAGTATTTTAATTGATTATAGATCCTTTCAGATGATCTTGCAAGGGATTTAAAAAAGTCTTTAGATATCGGCGGATCCTCTATAATCAATAAGATTAACTTTTTTTAAATAAATATTTTTACTTGTGTATTAAAAAAGATCAAGAAACATGAACAGCTGATTGATCATTAAGATCCTTCTGATCTTTTCATATGATAGATCAAGATCAGAAATGTATAAAACTTTCAAGGGAATTAAAAAAATCTTAAAGCTTTAAAAAACATCAAGTTTAAGTCTCCCTGTTTCTGCTTAAATTATGTTGTTTTATGTGTAAAATTACATTCATTTACTCTACACTCTGTCTTTTGTGTAAAATATTGTTGTTCTCCTTTTACGTCTTATTTACAATTTCAAAAAGCCTGAGGCAAAAAAATTTATAGAGAATGAACTTAATTGGTTGATCAATTTAGTTACACATTTGCATTTAATAAACTTTTATTAAAGAAAAAGCTTAAACGACATGTGTGTGGTCTCAGTTTTTATTATTTATGATTCTTGTGTTCTTTGTTCGTTAATTTTAGCAAAAATTTATTAAATAATAATTAATTAAGTTTTTTTATTTGGAAAAAAATAATAAAAATAAAAATGGCGATACAACTTTGTAACATGTTATTTACATAAAAAACTTATTTTTTTATAATTCAAATTAGAATTATTGTCAGAAAATTGATCATAATAAAAAAAGGACTGTAATTGGATAATCCGATTCGAAGGACCATGAACAAATAATTGTTCGTAAAAACGAACTTCACTTCAATTTTTCTTTAGAAAAACTTCGAATTTTAAAAGAAATTTGTATTAAAAGAAAATTTTTTCGTTAAATTTCCTTTTAAGAAAAAATTACAACATCCAAGGAAAATTTTTTTAAAAGAAAATTTTTTGTAAAATCACAATTACAAACGAGATTTTCGGTATATATAGATTTAGCTCAATTTTAGGGTAAATTTTCATTAAATTTCGATTTATCAGTTAAATTTTCTTTAAATATCAAGTTCAGCGAAAATTTTAGTAAAATTTTATTTAGGAAGAAAATTGTTATTAAACTGCGATATCAGAGGAAGTAGCAGACTAATTCGTTTTTTTATGATAAATTTCGACAAAAAAAAAATATATATTTTTGTAAAATTTTTAATAGTTAAACTTAATGGAGAAATTTAAAAGAAAAATTTGAATTTTGTGGAAAATTTTCATTAAATTACTATGAGAAAATGTTTGCTTATTTATGATCCTGTAGAAAAACATTTTCTTTAAATTTCGCTTTTGTAAAATTTTTTTCCATAAAATTGAAATATAAATTTTTAAGAATTTTTTTAAAAACTTAATTTGAAAGAAAATTTCATTTTAATTTAAGTTAAAAACAATTTCTATAAATTTAAATTAAAAAAATCTTACAGTCCCAACTTTTTAATCTTAAATTTTTAATTTTTGATTTTTTAGGAAAATTTTTAATAATTTTAGATTTTTAAGATTTTTTTAATTTTCCATTATTAAGAAATTTTTATATAATTTGTTACCTTTAAATTTTTTGTTAGTTTTTGATTATTTAAATAATTTTCTTTAATTTTTGTTTTTTATGCAAAATTTTCATTAAATTTAAAGCTTCGTTTTCTATGAAAAAAATTCTATTAATTTCGTTCCTTTAAAAATCTTCTAAAATTTTCTTTTTAAAGAAAACGCCCTACAAAATTTGTTTTTTCTACAAAATTTGTTTTTATAGAAAAATTTTTACAAAATTCGTTTTATAGAAAATTTTCTAAAAAAAATCGTTTTTATAGAAAATTTTATATAAAAAATCGTTTTTATATAAAAATTTCTACAAAATTCGTTTTTATAGAAAATTTTCAAAAAAAAAAAATCATTTTTGTAGAATTTTTTCTAAAAAAATTCATTTTTATAGAAAATTTTATAAAAAAAATCATTTTTATAGAAAATTTACTAAAAAAATCATTTTTATAGAAAATCTTTAAAAAAATAGTTTTTATAGAAAATTCGTTTTTTTAGAAAATATTAAAAAAAAAAATCATTTTCATAGAAAATTTTCAAAAAAAAATCTTTTTTGTAGAATTTTTTCTAAAAAAATTCATTTTAATAGAAAATTTTATAAAAAAAATCATTTTTATAGAAAATTCACTAAAAAAATCATTTTTATAGAAAATCTTTAAAAAAATAGTTTTTATAGAAAATTCGTTTTTTAGAAAATATTTAAAAAAAAAATTCATTTTCATAGAAAATTTTCAAAAAAAAAAATTTTAGAAATTTTTCTAAAAAAAATCATTTTTAAAGAAAATTTTCTAAAAAATCGTTTTTATAGAAATTAAAAAAAAAAAATCATTTTTTTTAGAAAATTTAACAAAAATCGTTTTTATAGAAAATTTTCTTCAAAATTCGTTTTTTTTTTTAATTTTCTACAAAATTCGTTTTTATAAAAAATTTTCTACAAAATTCGTTTTTATAAAAAATTTTCTACAAAATTCGCTTTTATAGAAAATTTTCTACAAAATTCGTTTTTATAGAAAAATTTTCTACAAAATTCGTTTTTATAGAAATTTTTTTTAAAAAATTCGTTTTTATAGAAATTTTTTCTACAAAATTCGTTTTTAAAAGAAAATTTTCTACAAAATTCGTTTTTATAGAAAATTAAAAAAAAAAAAAACGATTTTATATAAAAAAATTAAATTCGTTTTTATAGAAAATTTTCTAAATAAATTCATTTTATAGAAAATTTTCTACAAAATTCGTTTTTATACAAAATTAATTCAAAATTTCATTTTAAATTTTAAAATAGTTTCTAACGTGTTTATGTTTGCTGGGTATTTGTGTAGTTAAGTTTCTCTCTCTCTTTAATTGAACGATCGCGATTTGTTTATTCTTTTGATTTCAGTTGGAGGTTAACAGGAAGAGTTTGGTAATGGGTTTTTGAGTTAAATGAGAGTAAATATTCATGTTGTTTCTTTTTCTTTTCGTCGATAAATGAAGTGAATGAATTAAATCAATTTAAATTCGATTTATTCTTTGGATCGTATGTGTGTATGATCGCATAAAGTAAATAATGTAAAGTATTAATGTAATCAATGTTTGTAAGATTATTATGTTTGACATTTATCAAGGAGTGTTGGATGTAAATACGAAACACACACACACTCACATACACTGTCTTATACACAAACTCTTTGCAGAGAATGGAAAAATTTCCATTCTCTATTAAATTATACATCATGGCAGCAATAGATGGATCGTATCGATCGTTGGGTTTTTAAACTAGTTTGTGTTTATTAACTTAAAAAAAAAACTACGCACTTTTTTACAAAAAAACAACTGACAGCCGCAAATTGTATTGTAAATCAACTGATTACAACACCTACTCACTTCAATCGGGAATATAAAAAAATTGGATTTCAAAAGAATATTTATATAGTCTTCTTCTTTTTCATGTCGATCTAAACACGTGCAATTATTTTCTTTGGAAAAACTAAACATCACAATTTCAAAACATTAATTCATTCAATAAAATTATAAACAAAAGTAAATAATTTATTTATTAAAATTGAAAAGAAACCAACATTATTGACAATATTAACATCAACTTATTCACTCACTTATACAGTCATTTCTTCACTGACTCACTCACTCACTCACTCACTCACTCACTCATTCACTCACTTACTGACTTCATTCGAGTCACTTGAGTTAAATAGAAAAACCCTGCCTTATTTTGTTTTGGTTTGTTTAATTTGACTTGTCTTCAAACTCACCGCAAATGTCAAATGACAAAAACTGCTGCAGCAACAACAACAACAACTACAATAAAACCATTATAATTATGATTGACAGCAAGATCAATTGATCGCACAAACTATCGACTAAAAACAAAACGAAGAAATTAAAAATATAATTTTTTTTTCGAAATAAAACTTGGAAAAAAAAAGAAACATTTCAAATCAAAGTGATTGACAATGAGTTGATTGAAATTTGTACACGATTCAAATAGACAACTAAGCATTTGATATAGAGAGAGAGAAAAAAACGATCGCTTAAGCACGCAATAACCCAGCAAACATAAAGCTAAAAATATAAAAAATATTTTGAACAAGTTTCGGAAAATCTATTATTTCAATAAAATTGTCGAGTCCCTTTGAAGTAATACTTTGTACCCTATGATGATCTTAAAATAGGAGGTATGAAGTGTGTACTGATCTTCGCATAATGTGGTTTTGAAATTTTAGCTTATAATTACAACTGATTTTGATCATGAAATTATTAAGAAAAATTTACCAAAAATTCTTTAATTCAATTTTCTATAAAAAAAAAACCCTGGACTCTATAATAATCTTCATTTAACAGTTAGGAAATGTGGAATAATCTTCATAGAATCTGGTCCTAAGATTTGTGTTTCTATAAAACTTATTTTTTTGAGAATATTACGATTAAAATAACATTAATGTGAGATTTATTAATTTGTTTCGAGAGTTTTCATCAGTAGATCTTATATGGGTACCATAGGAAAATATGGGCCGATCCTCCACAAATGTTTTTTAGTTTAATTTATCTTAATTGTAATAAATATTATTTTTTATTTTAATATTACTAGAATTTAAAATATTTTGGGAGAAGGTCTTATAGAGGAGCTATAGTCAAATATGAACCGATCATTCTCCAATCTATCAAGATAGAACAAAGATTACTTTATACCCAGAGTCATAAAGGTAATTTTATGTTTACAACATTTTATGAGCAGAAAATTCTAATCTGAAGAACATTTTCCGGGAATTAGGTTAAATAATGGACCGATCGTCAACAATTTCATTTCAATAAATGTCCGAAATTTCATCTATATATCTTCATTGTGCTGACATTTCCTTACTATTTTTAATTAAAATAGCAAATTCTGTGAGTATTTTCATTCAAATAGGAAAAATCTTAAGCGAAAAGGGCCAAAATGGTCTAAAGGTGGAGGATACATCTACAACTTTCTTTCAGTAGTAAAATTACTTTGATCGGGTTTTGATCCACACCTGTTCTATTCCACCGAACTTCAAAATTGTATTCAAAAGTGGTACTTAAGCCAAAGATGCGATAACTCGGGGAGTATAAAATCAGAAAAGGCGTGAGATACAATTTTTAAAGGATCATTTCCCTACCAATATAGACGAAGAAAATCGGTCAATTATCATTAATAATTCTCAAATAATCATGATTTTCTTCCGATCAAGCTTTAAAAAATCGCATCCAAAAAAAATTTACACAAAATATTTGGTTTAACAGAGTTCAACTCCTCATAAAATGAATAAAGTAAATTTTCAACTTTACATCATACGTTTGATGGTAGGACCACCCTTTATTTTTATATCTAAAGGATTAAAAAAAAACTTTTTCTACAACTCAAATCGAAACCTGTAAGTTAAGAGTGACAATATTTTTGACATCTGTCAAACTTCTATGAACCGTTGAAAGTTATAGTCACGTTATATACTCAGTTTATATTTTTCTTGTGAAATTGAACTTTTTTCTGAAATTTTAAAGGTTTTTTTTAAATTTATATCTCCAGTTAGATTTCATTTAATTTCGATCCAAAATGTTTGTTGGGTAACTCTCCGTTTATTAAATCTACAGAAAGTAAAGTGTGTATTTTGATTTTAATTTTGCGGATGAATTGTTTATTTATGAATTTCAATATCGATTAGATCAAACTTTATTGAATATTTCAAAACTTCTAATAGAACTTTGCAACATTGTAAATAATGGAATCGATATCATTTCGTAAGCCGGGGAAGATCAAATGATTTGCATATTAATCAGATGGAGAAAACTTAAGGGGAGTGATTACACATCCGATATTGAATTAAATATTTATAATTTTTACAAAAATTAATTTATTAACATTCAAAAGAAAAAGGACTAAAAGGTTCAAAAAAATATATTGGATTTAGAGGACACTCTGACCTTCATTTATTGATTTTTAACCTTTAAAAGTCCACGACATTTCTAATCCATTAAATTTATTGTGAAAGTTTCATCATTCAAATTGAAAAGGCTTGAAAGGGAGGAATTCGAAAAAGCTACAAAATCACATAAGAACTTTAAAGGGACCCTTTGGTATTTCCTTTGTTGGAAAAATTAACTCTGGACTCGGAAATTTTTACTCCTCTACATTCCAAATTTGAAAATACGAAAAACCATAAAATACACTAAAATTTTTAAAAGTACTTTTGTTCAAATTAAAAAAGTGCAAAAGGAATGGCCCAAAAATGGTACCAAAATATATATGAGATCAAAGAGGACACTTTTGACTTTCTTTTGATAATCAAATTATTTAAATACCTCTTGACACCCAAAAGTTTTATTTAGTTAAATTCAAAATTTAGAAATTGAGAGAACCTTTCATTTGAATTATGAAAGTGCAAAAGCTATGGACCCAAAACGGTGGACATTTATATATGGGGTTTATAAGGACACTTTGACCCCTTTTTACTAGTAAAATTTTTTTTCCTGAAAAGTTCTATTTAATGTAAAAATTGCACTTTCATTTTTTAAGTCCTTTATTTAAATTGAAAAAGTGTAAATGTACACTGATGCACATTCCTATAAAAGCACATTGTTTTTAAAGAATAAGAAACAATTACACGAGAAAATAACATTTTTATATTTTTTATTAAAAACTTCACTTGTATTTTGTTGCATTTTTTAACTCATTTAAAGAGTTTAATAGCCACGTCTTATGGTATTTTCCTATAAACGCACTTAAGTATATCAGTCTCTATAGCATTATTAATAATTGTGGGTTACCTCAAAAGTAAGGTCTGGTATTAATTCCATGAACTATTTAAGCTGATCGGAATCAGTTTCCTCCAAAAGTCATTATGCTTTCACTTTGGGTATTATTTGGTTCTTCCTTGGCTTTAAGTTCGAACTGTAAGTCGGCCAGTCCAATAGATTTAAGCTGCGATCTTTACAACATAATGATTTAGAATGCCTTAAACCATGAACCGCAACATTATCCTGCTGGAATGTGCAATCTTCAATTCGTTATAAATTGTGGCATTAATTTTTGTTGGAACAAAAAATGCTGCTCAAATCATAACTCCACAAACGCCGAAATTATTTTTGAGATTTTAATATCATTTGATCTTAAATTGTCCCACTAACATGAGCATGAGTCAAGACCATTAAAATTATTTTTTACCTTTAAGAAACCTAATTCCACTTCACTGTTCATTTTATTTTAGGGCAAATTTTGGAAAATTTTCTTAATGCTGTTTTTTGAGCATTGAAAGCATTAAATGACTTCTTCCATTTGATGTATTCACCTCTTCGAAAAATGTGAGCAAACGTGTTTGAAAGTCACAGGTTTGTTTCTTGATTTGTAAGATTTATTCTCTCTATTTCTTAATTTTGTATTTCACTTCGTAAGTTCCCGAATACCATAATTGTGTGCTTTAAAATGACTCGCACCATAATTTCGAAGCTTTTAATTTTACAACCATTTTCTCTATTGGAACAACTTACGTAGAGAAAAAATATGTTTGCGATAACCATAAACGGGAAGTAACATACTATTGTTATCAGATATTGTTGCCGTAACTAAAATGTTTGTTAATTCACAATGTGACTTTGTATTAATAAAAATAGTTATTTTTATCGTCACTAAAAATATTGTTATCACAACTAAAATTATTATTATCGCCACTAAAAATATTGTTATCGTTACTAAGTACATTGTTATTCCAATAAAAAGATTGTTAGTTAAATGAAAAAGTTGTTTGTTTGCAATTTTTTCTTGTTGAATAAAAATATTTTTGTATGAAATATTTTTGTCTTATAATTTCATTTATTTTAATTTTTATTTATAAATAATAAAAATATTGGTTCAAATAATTATTATTTTTCAATTTAAAACAAATTGTAAAAAATTAAAAAAAAATCATTTGTTCATATTCAGTTGTTAGTAAATTGAAAATAATATTTTGTCCTAATAACAATAGTTTTTTTCATAACGGGCTGCTTAATAACAATAAAATTGTGATCCGTCCAAACATATTGCGACCACAATATTTTTTTATTATTTAATACAACGAAATTGTTATCAAAATAAAATAAATTCAACATGTTAACATGTTGATGATAACAATAAATGTTTGCCGCAAATATATATGTGTTTGCGAGGAACATATTACGAAATGGCATTGGGTAATTCTTGTTTGCTTTAAAAAAAGCATCGCTAAGTTGTCTCTTATTAAATGTTGAATGAGAAAATTTATAAGAATATGGATCAGTGTCTTTGTATGACGTTGCATAACTTTATAACCGTTAAACATATTTTCATGAAGTTACGCACAATTATTTCTATGGTATTTTAGAGTGATTTGGAAGAACACAGTGAATAGTGGAATCATAATATTACATAATATTTAACTTTTTGAGCACCCAAATTTTATGGCATTAAAGAATTTTGTTTAAATAAAATAAAAAATAAATATTTTTCACTTAAATTTTGCCATAAAAGTACTCAATATTTACCGCTCCAAGAAATCACCAATTCCTCGCAATAATTCAATTTAAGGTGACAACATAAAACCACCCAAGTTATCACACTTTTTTTTGTGATGAAAATTTCAACAATTTTTAATAAAAATTATGGTTAAACAAGTTTTTTTTTTCTAAAAAAAAATAACATAAATATTATTTAACAAATTTGTTAATAAATAAATAATTTTTTTTAATTAAAAAAACAAGACGAGAAAAGAGAGATAAAGATAAAAATTAAGATTTGCATATATAGACACAAACATAAACATTTAGTTGCCATAAATAAATTGACCTGAGAGACAAGTAAAACTATAACGAATCTTCAAACACCTCTACCACAAATGCGTATGAAGTAAATAAGTTATGTTTCATACACGTTAAGAATCATCATTTCGTAATATGTTCGTCGCAAACACTCACAAATTCGAGGAAAAATATTTATTGTTATGTTAAACATGTTAACATGTTTAATTTATTTTATTTTAAAAACAATTTTATTGCTGTAACAAAGTTATTTTTATTAAATAAAAAAATATATTGTGGTCGCAATATGTTTGGAAATATGTTTGACGGATCACAATTTTATTGTTATCAAACAGCCCGTTATGAAAAATGTATTGTTATTAGGACAAAATATTATTTTCAGTTTACTGACAAATGAATATGAATAAATGAATTTTTTTAATTTGTTTTAAAATGGAAAACAGTAATAATAAAAAAGGAATAACAATGTATTTATTATATTTTATATATATTATATATTTTATTTACAATAATTATTGTTATCAATGCAAAATAACAATGCAAATAAATAATTTTTTATTGGAATAACAACAAATTTAGCGGCGACAACAATAACTTTTTTTAATTAATGCAAAATAGCAATGTGAATAAACAAAATTTTTGGTTACGGTAACAATATCTACAAACAATAATTCTCGTTTATGGTTACCGCAAACATAATTTTTCTCTTTTACATACGCTCACTGACATTTTCCTTAAATATGACACAGAACACTTGGTGGATCATAAAATTAGTTAGATTTGCGGCTATAACTTTTTTTCGTCTCAACCGATTTATATAATTTTTGGAAAAATGCATATAACTTAATATTATGACAAAATTTGTAATTTGTCGATTTATAATTGACAATTTTACGAAAGTTCTTCACTTGAATTGGGGTGTTGTCTCAGATATCGGTCTATATCATTTAATGTACTGAACCGATTTTGCTAAGTAGGAAACTTCTCAAGACTATAACTAATATTCAGGTTCAAATTTTATAGAGATCAGACAGACGGAGAAACTGACGGACAGACAGTCATAGCTAAATCGTCTCAGATGTTGATTTGAAGCAATAATATATATACATTATGAGGTCTGAGATGATTTCTTCTGAGTGTTACACACGGAATGACAAAGTAAATATACCCTCTTCACCATTTGCGGTGGTGTAGGGTATACAAATAAATATTTCATATTTTATTTTAAAATACGCACTCAAACACACACATACAAATATTCACTTTATTAAGTAAGAAATATTAAAAAAATATTTTTTATTTATTGATTTTTTTTATCTCAAAGTAATTTTATATTGAAAACCACATTTTTTCAGTTGACAACACAAACAATTTTATTAAAAAAAAAGTAATAAAAATTAAAATTACTTGTCATTGATATCCTCCCATAAAGGTCTCTATCTAACTATCTAACGCTTTAACTAAATAACTGTCTTTGGTGTCAGTTTGTTGGAAAAAAACAGACAGACGGACGGACAGTCTGTCTGTTTGGTTGGTTGCTTAGTTGATGATCAATTGATCTTATATCTCGTTAAATTTATTTATTATTTTATTATGTTACTGATCTTTAATTTAATGCAACAAACAACAACAACAAAAATTATTGAAAAAAGAAAAACGCTTGATTGCAGTGTGTGAATTGTAAAATGATTGAAATAAATGGCATCAATTTCTATGCCACCGCAAAAATAATAATTTATTTCTCTCTCTCTCTCTGTGTCTTACTTATTTCTCTTTTTATCATTTGTTTATTTATGGCAAAAATTAATAAAATAGAGAAGCAGAAGAAAAAAATCCAATAATAATGCAATAATTTGTCAAGTGTGATCTTATTACAAGCAATTCACACCTTATTTAGTTTGCAACAATTCAATGAGATGAGGTTTTTTGTTGTAGTTGTTGTTGTTGTTGGTTTTTCTCATATCATTTTCATGTCTCAATAATAAGGAGAGATATGGAAAAAATAATGGTGATGATGATGAAATATTAGGTTATATAAAAAGTATTTAAATGGTTTTCGACACCAGTTCCCGCATATTGATCTCAAAATGCTTTTTTGAAAAAAAATGCTATAACTCTGGAACTGGTTAATACTTCTTAACCAAATTTTACATGAACACTTCTGAGGTATTTTCTTATCGATCTTGAAAAAGCACATAATTCTAATATCTCCAGGAAGCGAGGAATTAACCGCCAAAATAGATCACCTCCAGTACGAAAGTTTTTGAAAAAAAATTGTGGTTCCAAGACATCACTGGAATTGGAATTTCTTCAAATCATTTACAAAAAGCGGAGAAAGCGTTTCTCCTAAAGCGCTCGAATATATAGTCGAGTCAAAAATAGAAAATTTTAAAGTAAAAGTTAATTTTTATTGGATTCATCTACACGCAGAGAAACGTCATTTCGTAATATGTTCGTTGCAAACACTAATATAATCGCGGTAAACATTTATTGTTATTACCAACATGTTAATTGTTGAATTCATTTCATACGAAAATATTTTTATTCAATAACAAAATAATGCGAAGTGTAGTCCAATTTAAGTTTTGTGTTTGGACTTTGTAAAAATCTAAATCTACGAATTTAAAACGTACCGGATTTTATAGAGTCCACTGTAAAGGATTCAGCTAGTCGAGACCTACAACTTTCTATCTTAAAGTTTAAAAGATATTGCCAGTGGTGAAAATTTACTTTATGTGGTGAAATAGCAAATTTTGTATAAAGATTGATTATTATTAATTAATTTTATTTGAAACTTGATTTTGAGGTGAACATTTTTGATAACAATTAGATTTTGTATTGAAAATTCGTTTTTCGAATAAAATTTGTATTTTTAATAAAAAATTCGATTTTAAGATGAAAACCTGCCTTTGGGATAAAACCGGATTAAATAGTGAAATATTGAAAGTATTTGGTTTAAAATTTTATTTATGGTGAAAAGCTGATATTGTGGTGAACTATTTATTTGATGGTGACATATTGATTTTGTAATGAAATATTGATTTTTGAAAAAAAAAAAAAAATAATAATAATAATAAAAATTTATTTAAAAAATTAAATTTTTATAAATTATTTTGGGGAAAAACTTAATTTATCGAAAATTTAATGAAAAACGTCATAAAGAATAGTTATGTGAAGAAAAAAGAGTGTGGTGAATATTTTTATATAGTGGTGAATATTTCATATGATATGAAAAGTCAATAGAAAGTTTAATTTTCTTGCTTAAATTGATTTTATAATAAAAACTTAATAAATTGAAAAAAATTTAAACTGTGGTGAATAACTTTATTTAGTGGTAAAAATTTCAAATGGGGTGAAAATTTTTTATTTATAAAAAATGTCTAAAAATTTTTAGAGAAAAAGTGTTAGAAGAAGAAAAACGAAGTTGGTGAATATTTCATTAGTGGTGAATAATTTTTATTTATGGAAAAATTATTAAAATATTTTATAAAAAGGAGGAATATTTTATAAAAATGAAAAAAGGAACAAATTAATAAATTTGTTTTGGAATACAGTATGGAAATATAATTATAATGTTAAGAGTGTTGAATTAAGGTTAAATCCCAAAATGAGATTTTTTAGATGAAATATTTTTAATAATTTCGCTTTAAATTTTCATTAAAAACATATTAACATTTACTTTATTTTTCCTTCAAACTAAAATTCAAATTCTTTTACCAAATGAAATCCAGGTCATGTCAAAAGTTCTCCCAAAAAGGCCACACATAACGAATTGTATGGACCACCAACTTAAAACTCAATTTATTTATGATCACAATTTCATTTAAATTTTCTAAATAAACAAACAAACGAACATTCCAAGATCGATCTTCAGCACATTCTTTAAAACACATTTGGCACACAAAAATGTTGCCACAACAACAATAACAACAAAAACTTTTGTTTGTTGAAGATGACAAAAACTCCAAAACTCGTGCTTGTACCAGAAAAATCTTCAAATTTATTTATGTCTGCATATAGATCATAAAAAACGTGCTAATCTGGCATAAACAACAAAAAAGCAATTTCCCATATTAAGAACTAAACGCCGATCAATTAACTAATCTCTCTCTCTTTCTTTGTTATTAAAGTTTATTTGTTCTTTCTCCAAAAAAAAAATCTGCTAAAGAATCAAGATTCATAAAGTACCGAACAAAAAAAGTTCCCATGTAGTTAAACACATACACATGAACACACATAGATTGATCGTCATATGGACTCATATGCAAGATCATTTTGTGCAGAGAGACAGAAGTTGTAGGTTCTTAAACTTTGATGTCTTAATGAACTTATAAAATGTTTTTATGACTTTACTGCTACTTTGAGAAATGAAGATGATGCGATCAACCGACCGACCGGCTGAATGAACAAACAAACGATCGCTGGTGGTTGGAATGGATGGATGAAATGCTTTAAAGGTTTATGCGTACGCTAAGAACTCTCTCATGTAGAAAAATTTACTTTAGCTTTTTCCAAACATTTGTCTGTCCAAAAATAAACTGTGGTGGTGGGCCACACCATTCAACCAACAACCACCACATGCATATGAAGCTAAAACAACAACAACAACAACAGCAACAATCTTCAGAAAAAACAAAAACTCAAACTCACTTTTTAAGAAGGGAGGACCACCCAAATAGCTCAGATGAGCTTACACACATTTTATTCTTACTGTTTGTTTTGTAGTTGTTGTTGCCATTGCGACGGCAGCCGCTGCTGCTGATCTTTTCAAGATCATAATGAAAACGAAAGGAGAAAATGAATTTAACCCAAAAAACACTGAACCGAACAAATAAAGATACAAAAAAAGCCCATAATAAAAAAACCAAGTGCCACCGTATGTTAAACTAAATCAAGCGATCGACCGAAAGAAATTAAAATAAAAACTACAACAACAACTGCAACAAAAATGTGGAGGAGATCTGCTCTTCTCTATAAATATTAAGCAAGAAGCTTATGAATATTAACTGAGATTAAAGTAACGAAAAATTTAAACACCAACAACAATTATAACATTTAAGATCAGCATGATCAATATTATCATACACATGATCGTCATGATCAATATAATAATATTAATGATAATTATTATTCTCTTCTTTTGTTTTTCTTACAAGAGATTAAAGAAAAAATTAAAACAGATGTTTAATACACAAAAACCACTCTAATGATCTCGATGATTATTATATTTATGCAGATGATCCTCTCTCCTTGTCTCCCTCTCTCTCTTTCATATAACTTAACTTTTAGCTGCTGCATTAACATATCAGAGTTTGGGGAAAAAACAAGGTATTTTAAAAAATAATTTGTTGATCAATAACCGTCGTGTTTATGACTATATTAGGGACTCATTATGTCTTAGATTACGACGCCGTTGACAAGGTTGGTGGTATACAACCTAAAATGCTGATGATGGCGATGGGATGATCATACAAAACAGATGCAACTAAATGATCGCAACCTGTTTAAACTATTTTAAACAGAATTTTATAAACTAAAATTTAAAGAAAATATTTGAAACGATTGTTCCTTTAGGTTGGTAACGGAATATACCTTTTTTATATTCTTTTTTTTCTATAGAAAATTTGCTTAAATTTTCTTTCTACTGGAACTTTACGAAAATTTTTTCTCTTCATAGAAAATTTTCGAGAAATTTTCTCTTCATAGAAAATTTTCGAGAAATTTTCTCTTCATAGAAAATTTTAGAGAAATTTTCTCTTCATAGAAAATTTTCGAGAAATTTTCTCTTCATAGAAAATTTTCGAGAAATTTTCTCTTCATAGAAAATTTTCGAGAAATTTTCTCTTCATAGAAAATTTTCGAGAAATTTTCTCTTCATAGAAAATTTTCGAGAAATTTTCTCTTCATAGAAAATTTTCGAGAAATTTTCTCTTCATAGAAAATTTTTGAGAAATTTTCTTTTCATAGAAAATTTTCGCGGAATTTTCTTTTCATAGAAAATTTTCGCGGAATTTTCTTTTCATAGAAAATTTTCGCGGAATATTCTTTTCATAGAAAATTTTCGCGGAATATTCTTTTCACAGAAAATTTTCGCGGAATTTTCTTTTCATAGAAAATTTTTGGGGAATTTTCTTTTCATAGAAAATTTTCGCGGAATTTTCTTTTCATAGAAAATTTTCGCGGAATTTTCTTTTCATAGAAAATTTTCGCGGAATATTCTTTTCATAGAAAATTTTCGCGGAATATTCTTTTCACAGAAAATTTTCGCGGAATTTTCTTTTCATAGAAAATTTTTGGGGAATTTTCTTTTCATAGAAAATTTTTGAGACATTTTCTTTTCATAGAAAATTTTTGAGAAATTTTCTTTTCATAGAAAATTTTTGAGAAATTTTCTTTTCATAGAAAATTTTTGAGAAATTTTCTTTTCATAGAAAATTTTTGAGAAATTTTCTTTTCATAGAAAATTTTTGAGAAATTTTCTTTTCATAGAAAATTTTTGAGAAATTTTTTTTTCATAGAAAATTTTTGAGAAATTTTCTTTTCATAGAAAATTTTTGAGAAATTTTCTTTTCATAGAAAATTTTTGAGAAATTTTCTTTTCATAGAAAATTTTTGAGAAATTTTCTTTTCATAGAAAATTTTTGAGAAATTTTCTTTTCATAGAAAATTTTTGAGAAATTTTTTTTTCATAGAAAATTTTTGAGAAATTTTCTTTTCATAGAAAATTTTTGAGAAATTTTTTTTCATAGAAAATTTTCGAGAACATTTTTTTTCATAGAAAATTTTCGAGAAATTTCAATTGTATAGAAAATTTTCATTAAAATTCATTGTTATAAAAAAATTTCTTAAAATTTTAATTTCAGTTTCACAATGTTTGTTTTCGCTCATAACTTCTTTTTCTCTACTATTTTCTTAAACACCACTGTCTTTTTTAAATCCAAAAATGTTTAAAACAAATACAAATTAACAAATTCAAATTTCAAAATCGAAATAGTTTAACTGATCTTACACAATATCGAAATATTGATATCAAACAAACCACAACAAAAGATCATAACGCATCAAACAAACATCTTAAGAGAGAAACAAACCGAAATGATTTTTCATTTTTAAAATTTAATTAAAAGCTTTTTGTTTTAAATATTTAATTGTGGACAATTAAAGATCACTTTCCAATTAAGTTGGCGTTTTAGTGATCGTCAGTCCATCACTGATCCCATTCACTTATTAAAACTAGAGAAAATTGGCAAAAATAAAAGACAAAATAAAAAAAAAGGATGATCAAACTCACATGATGATGATGTTGAATGAATGACTGACTGACGATCGATGACTGTGGCTCGACGACGTGTGTGGTAAAGTGAATTTTAAATATGACGCCTTAAAGCAAAATGCAACTTTAATGGACACAAGCTGCCGTTAAACTTAAATAAAATAAAAAAATCCGACTGTTAGTCAGTCCAAAGATGCCCTTAATTTAGTTTTGCATTTCAATTTTTAATTTTCTGTACCCTACACCACCGTAGGAGGTTCAAAAATTTTAACTGGCTGAAAAGATTGTGGTACTACCACTTTAAAGTAAAGTATCGTTCGACTCGGGATCACTTTCTGGCCGGACTGCAGGCCTCAGTTTTGGCCCAAGGAAGATGCCTATTGAATTTGGTGAAAATGGGTCCATTTTAGTCCATCTAGATCCTATACAAATTTTCCTCCCGGATTTCGATCATAAAAGTCCTTAATATAAAGTGATTTTAATGAAATTCAGAAGAAATTATTTTTTTCAGTATCAGTCCATTATTTTTTATAGGTCCATTTAGGTCTCATATAATTGAATATAACTTTGAAGGACTTAAATGTCACACATACATTGTTAATGTGGTACGAATTGGTCAAAACAAGGCAAATATATATAAAAATCGATGTGAGAAATTTTACGAGGTCCGATCCATAATTTCTTCAAGCTTCCATGTAACACCCGCAGAAAAATGGATGTTAGTTCTGTAAGCCCTAATTCCAGATGGATGTAAGTACTGTACTCTTAAGCAAAAATTAAAAAAATATCATTATACGAGGGTAGTTCTTTAATTCTTAGTAACTACCACATATAACCAACAATGTAGTGTAGGGTATTAAACAGTTGGTCTTGACCCACTATAACTACTTATTTGTTTTTAATCTAGAATATGAATTAATGAAAATGATGAATAAGTTGGCAAATAAAACAAACAAAAAAGTCTCTTCTAAATGAACACACATGTGAACATAATGTTCACACCAGTGCCCCTTTTGCACCCCAGGACGTCATAAAATGTTTTGCTAAAAAAAATTCATCATTATAATTATTTTTCGCTCTTTTCACCAAAAGCAAATAAAAATAAAATTATTAACATCAATCTTCCATGGATCAAAAAACATTTCTGCCAACTAAAAGACAGAAAAACGCAGAAAAAGAATTATTTACGATGTGTTTGAGTTTAAAAGGTCTAAACGGGGTGTAAAATTGTTTTAAATACCCTACAAGAGGTTTACAAAAGGAAAAAAAAGAATTTTAAAATTTTAATTTGAAAGAACGGGAAAATAATTTAAATTTCAGAATTTAAAGAGTCCATTTCTATTTTCCTAAATATTTGTTTTCCAAAGAGAGAAAAACAATTTTCATAGTGAAAAAGTAAGGTGACTTTTGGTCAAGCTTGACCGCCCATTAATTTCTTGCTTGCACACACATGTTTTGCAATCACAAATAATTCACAATTGTTGTTATTTTCAAAACAGGGTACGGAAAATAGATATTAAGAGAAATTTTTAATCAAAAATTCGTTTAAGAGAAAATTTAATTAAAATTCAGATTAAGAGAAAATTTTCTTTAAAATTTCTTTTAAGAGAACAACATTTTGTTTGAAATTAAACTTACTTGCAATAAAGAGAAAACTTAATTATAAATTTCATTTAAGAGAATGTTTGATTTCAAATTTCTTTAAAGAGAAAATTTCGAATAAAATTTTCTATAACAGAAAATATACGTTCAAATTTCATTTAAGAGAAAGTTTTATTTTAAATTTCTTATAAGAGAAAATTTTAACTAACATTTTCTTAAAGAAAAATATACGTTCGAATTTCGTTTAAGAAAAAATTATTGTTAAATTTTTTTAAGTTAAATTAAAAAAAATATTTCGTTGAAAGAAAAATTCCTCTCGATTTCTTTTAAGAGAAATTTTTAAATAATATTTCGTTTTAACCAAAATTTTCTTTAAAATTTCTAGAAATTGTTAATCAAAATTTCGTTTAAAGGTAAATTATTGAAAATTGGTGCAAAAATTTTTTTTTTAATTTTCGTTGAATTTTGAAATTATTTAAAATGTTCATAAGGTTTCTTTATAGAAATATTTTGTTAAATTTTTTTACGGAAATTTTTTGTTAAATTTCGATTTTAAAGATTTTTTTAAATTTCAATTTTATAGAAAATTTTTTTCTTTAAATTTAGATTTTATAGAAAAATGTTTATTAAATTTTATTTTTATTGAAAAAAAATATATTAGATTTTAGATTTTTAAATAAAATTTTTAAAATTGAACTTATTTCCGCACCCTGATATGGAATATAACTGAAGCGTTAAGTTTGTATTTGACTTTAACGAAAACAGAAAGCGAGAACTTTATTTTGCATTTAAGTGAATTTGTTTTTTCATTTTTGTCAAAAGTAAAAAACAGTTATTTAATTTGTAATTCAACCGCTAACGCGCAATTAGATCAACAAATACAACAACAAAAATAGACACTTTATATAGGAATCGGAAAAAAATTATACATCTGCTACGCAATAAAAAGCAACAACAACAACAACAACAAATAAAAGAAAATTAATTAAATTTGAAAGCTCAACTAAAAAACGAATAAATGAATCTCCTCAATTATCGATAGATCATAGAGGGCGATCACAATGATCCTCAGAAATCAACTAAAACAAACTAATAAAATTTTCAATTAGCTTCTGCATTTTCCGCGATCTTCAGCAGCAAAAATAAAGTTTAAAGAGAAATCAACTTGATTTTGTCTGTTTAAATAAAAATCATTTAAAATAATGATTGACTTTTGTTCAGCGACAAGAACAATTCCAAAGACAGAACCAAAAAAACAAAAAAAATCTCAGAATTTAAGAACGAAATAAACACGCGATCAACACACTCTTTAATGTTTTTTTCTTTTTGTTTACTCTTGAATTGAATTGATTACTACGTTACTAATTCTTTTTTAAAATGTTCCATCATCATGATCGTCATTATGATCATCAACTGCGACCGACTACTACTTCTTTCTTTTTTTTTTTCTACTGATCGTTTCACTACTCACAGATCTTACAGATCACTAGAGGCAGTTTAATTTTATTGTTATTTTTTTTATTTTATTGAGTTTTGTTTTGTGGCTGAAACGCTGCTGTTTTCATTTTTTTAGTGATCAGTAGTGATCACTCTCTATGGGCTTTTATTCAATGCTCTTTGTGAGTATGTTGTAGTGGCGAGTGTGTATGTTTGTTTGAATATATATTTATTTTTTTGGTGGGGGACCACACACGTTGTTTGACATCTGCACAATCAACATTGGACTTGGACAACATTTTTACTTAAGAAAACTAAAAAAAAAACAACAAAAGAAAAAATTAAAAGTTTTATCATCTTCAACAGTTCACAACATCATGATCATCATCATCAATTTCTACTGCCAATAATGATCGTTTGATCAGCATTCATCATTGATCAGCGTCTTTTTTTATTCATTTAAAGTTTGGACAATTTTGCAAAAGTTGAACAAAGAAAATTGAACAAATTTCTGCATAAAAGTTACATTTTTCGATCACTTAACGAAACAATTTGATAAATTATCAATGAGAGAATTTCTCTCTGTTAAAGACAACACTGATCATTTTATCATTTACCTACCGCAGACAATGTAAAAACAATGAAATTAAAAAAAGGAATATTTTCTCTAAAAAGAATTTATTCTCTACAAAAAATTAACGAAAAATTTTCTCCAAAAAGAAAATTCTTTTCAAAAAGTAAAAAAATAAAAAATAAGGAGACATTTTTTTAAAACAAATTTCCTTAATCGAAAATTTAACGAATACATTAAGAAAAGAAAAGAAAATTTAATAAAAAATTTCAAAAATAAAAAAAAAAAAATATATTTTTAATGAAAATTTTCTATAGAAAATTTAACAAAAACTTTTCTATTAGAAGAAAATTTATTGAAATATTTCCATACGAAAAAAAAGATGATCGAAACTCTTTTATAAAAAGAAAATTTGTATTTCTCTACGAGAAAAATTTATCAAAACTCTTCCATAAGAAAAAAAATTTATCTCATCTTTTCCATAAAAAAAAATTATCAAAATTTTTCCATAAGAAGAAAATCTAAGAAAAAAATTTATCGAAACTTTTCCGTAAAAAGAAAATTTATAGAAATTTTTATATGGATGAAAATTGATCGTAACTTTTTTATGGGAAAAAATTCATAAAAATTATTCTATAAGAAGAAAATTTATCAAAACTTTTTCATAAGAAGAAAATTTGTCGAAACTTTATAAACATTTCTCCATAAGAAGAAAATTATTCGAAATTTTTCCATAAGAAGAGAATTTATCGAAAATTTTCTATAAGAAGAGAATTTAACGAAAATTTTCTATAAGAAGAGAATTTAACGAAAATTTTCTATAAAAAGAGAATCTAACGAAAATTTTCTATAAAAAGAGAATTTAACGAAAATTTTTTATAAAAAGAGAATTTAACGAAAATTTTCTATAAAAAGAGAATTTAACGAAAATTTTCTATAAGAAAATGTATGGAAAATTTTCTATAAAAGGAGAATTTAACGAAAATTTTCTATAAGAAGAAAAATTATTCGAAATTTTTCCATAGAAAGAAAATTTATGAAAATTTTCTATAAGAAGGGAATTTATCGAAAATTTTCTATAAGAAGAGAATTTAACGAAAATTTTCTATAAAAAAAGAATTTAACGAAAATTTTCTATAAAAAAAGAATTTAACGAAAATTTTCTATAAAAAGAAAATTTAACGAAAATTTTCTATAAAAAGAAAATTTAACGAAAATTTTCTATAAAAAGAAAATTTAACGAAAATTTTCTATAAAAAGAAAATTTAACGAAAATTTTCTATAAAAAGAAAATTTAACGAAAATTTTCCATAGAAAGAAAATTTATGAAAATTTTCTATAAGAAGGGAATTTATCGAAAATTTTCTATAAGAAGAGAATTTATCGAAAATTTTCTATAAGAAGAGAATTTATCGAAAATTTTCTATAAGAAGAGAATTTAACGAAAATTTTCTATAAAAAGAGAATCTAACGAAAATTTTCTATAAAAAGAGAATTTATCAAAAATTTTCTATAAGAAGAGAATTTATCGAAAATTTTCTATAAGAAGAGAATTTATCGAAAATTTTCTATAAGAAGAGAATTTAACGAAAATTTTCTATAAAAAGAGAATTTAACAAAAATTTTCTATAAAAAGAGAATTTAACGAAAATTTTCTATAAAAAGAGAATTTAACGAAAATTTTCTATAAAAAGAGAATTTAACGAAAATTTTCTATAAAAAGAGAATTTAACGAAAATTTTCTATAAAAAGAGAATTTAACGAAAATTTTCTATAAAAAGAGAATTTAACGAAAATTTTCTATAAAAAGAGAATTTAACGAAAATTTTCTATAAAAAGAGAATTTAACGAAAATTTTCTATAAAAAGAGAATTTAACGAAAATTTTCTATAAAAAGAGAATTTAACGAAAATTTTCTATAAGAAGAGAATTTATCGAAAATTTTCTATAAGAAGAAAATTATTCGAAACTTTTCCATAAGAAGAAAATTTATGGAAACTTTTCTAAAGGAGGAGAATTTATCGAAAATTTTCTATAAGAAGAGAATTTATCGAAAATTTTCTATAAGAAGAGAATTTATCGAAAATTTTCTATAAGAAGAGAATTCATCGAAAATTTTCTATAAGAAGAGAATTTATCGAAAATTTTCTATATGAAGGGAATTTATCGAAAATTTTCAATTATTTTCTTTAAAGAAATGATTTAAAAATTTTTTTGATGAAATTTTATAAAAATCTTCTATTGAAAAAAAGGAAGAAAGTTATTGAAAATTTCCTGTAAAGAAAAATAAATGGAAAAATATTTTTTTCATTTTCATAAAAATAATTCTAATTTTCCAAAATTTGGTTGAGTGAATCTCCAACTATTTATTTTGCCATTGAAACTTTGAGTGTGAGATCACTGAAATATCAATCATTTAATTATTGAACCTTCAATCATGGTCACGGTCAAAATAACTTCAAACAAAACTGATTGATCTTAAAGATTATTTTTAAATCAAACTGGAGAGAAAAAGAGATAAATAAAAACAAATTAAAATTCTATTAAAGAAATAACTTAATTAAGTCATCAAAGTTTGTGTTACGATCAGGTAAAAAAAAATATTAAAGCTTTTTTTTTTTTAAAGCAAAACAGTAAAAGCTCTTAAGAGTGGAGGATTGAAAGATTTTAATGTAAATCAAAAAGTATTTTTAAGAAAACGTATTTAATTACAGCTCTTTTTAGAAAAAAAAACTATTATCGCCTTAATTTATTGCTAAAATAAAATGAGTTTTATTTGTGCGGCTTCTGAAATAAAAAAAAATGTACAGAAAGCGATCGATCGGTGGATCGATCAATTAGCTAAAATGATGCGTGTGATGATCGTTTCTTAAGAGAAAACGCGAGAGAAGAAAAAAGCAGTACAAAACAAATGAGAATGTTATATTCGGCTTTGCCGAATCTTCAATACCCTCCACCAAAACTGAGTGCGAAGTAAATATGACAAAATTTCTATTCAGTTCGTCGATTTATAAGTGACGATTTTAGGAAAATTCTTTGCTGGACCTTAAAGCTTTCCTTCGCTATCAGTTTATATCTTTAAATATACTGTAACGATTTTGCTGGATATAAATAGGAAACATCTTAGGACTATAAAAAAAATATTCAGGCCAAGTTTTATTAAGCGCTGTCATTTATCGTGGATGTGATCGTGCCAACAACAGACAGACGGACATAGCTAAATCGACTCAGATTTCGATTTGATGCAAGAAATTATATACATTATGGAGTCTGAGAAGATTTCTTCTTACGGTACACACGGAATGGCAGAGGTAATATACCTTATTCACCACTTGTGGTGGTCGATGGTACAACAATATAAAACAGAAATTAAATAAATTTAATTTTAACGTCTTTTTTTCTTAATTTCGTTATTTTAATTCTGGTGGTCTTTTTGGTTAAAGAAAGAAATCTTGTCTTCTTAATAGTTTTACGTTAAAAAGTTTCATATAAAAATTGTATTCGAAAAATTTAGGCGCCAATGAAATTAAATGTCCTCATTAATGAGTTGCAGCTGATCGAGCACGTATAAATGTTTTTCTTATTGTATTGATCTTTTTTCTTTTTCTTTTCTTTTTTTCACATTTTTTTTGGGAAATAATTTAAAATTGTGGTATCGTATCGTATTTTTTACGATGATTCGGAAGCTAAAACATTAATTTGTAAACACAAAACATTACTTAAGCATCATCGTCATGATCATCATGATCATTATAATCATGATCATTTTATTCTTTGTTGTGTTTTCTTGCTAAAAGAGCAGAAGGATGATGTTCATAATGATGATGACAACTCATTGATCTCTAGATCATGTTGCTTTCAACTTTCATTAGCCACTTGACTACCTGTTAAACGGTAGTTTTTAATTTTTGTTATTGTTTTTTTGTTTAAATATTTAAAATTATTTTCTGTCTTTTTGTTTTGTTTTTGTTTTTTCTCCAAAGGACTTATGTGACAAAATAAATAAATTGTCAATGATCTTGTGTTGAAATATTTTTGAGTTTATGAATCAGCAACAGCACACCTGTTTCGTATGCTATATGAACCAAAAGAGAGAGGGAAAGAGAGAAATAATGACAGATATTATGACATTTTTAATAGTTAAATATTAAGTTAATTCAATTAATTAATTAATTAAGACAATTTAAAAACTGTAGTTTTATGGGCTCCAAAGCGAGCGGAAGGTATAATGAAAAGTGAGTCACATATTTCTGTGGATGAAATAGAATTCTTTTTTATTAAAAAAATCTTTTAGTAGAACATTTTTAAGAAACTTTCCTTTTTATAGAACATTTTCAACAAAATTTCCTTTTTATAGATTTTTTAGAAAATTTTTCGTTAAATTTTCTTTTCATAGAAAATTTTTCGTTAAATTTTCTTTTCATAGAAAATTTTTCGTTAAATTTTCTTTTCATAGAAAATTTTTCGTTAAATTTTCTTTTCATAGAAAATTTTTCGTTAAATTTTCTTTTCATAGAAAATTTTTCGTTAAATTTTCTTTTCATAGAAAATTTTTCGTTAAATTTTCTTTTCATAGAAAATTTTTCGTTAAATTTTCTTTTCATAGAAAATTTTTCGTTAAATTTTCTTTTTATAGAAAATTTTTCGTTAAATTTTCTTTTTATAGAAAATTTTTCGTTAAATGTTTTTTTCATAGAAAATTTTTCGTTAAATTTTCTTTTCATAGAAAATTTTTCGTTAAATTTTCTTTCCATAGAAAATTTTCCGTTTAATTTTCTTTTCATAGAAAATTTTTCTTTAAATTCTCTTTTCATAGAAAATTTTTCGTTAAATTTTCTTTTTATAGAAAATTTTTCGTTAAATTTTCTTTTTATAGAAAATTTTTCGTTAAATTTTCTTTTTATAGAAAATTTTTCGTTAAATTTTCTTTTTATAGAAAATTTTTCGTTAAATTTTCTTTTTATAGAAAATTTTTCGTTAAATTTTCTTTTTATAGAAAATTTTTCGTTAAATTTTCTTTTTATAGAAAATTTTTCGTTAAATTTTCTTTTTATAGAAAATTTTTCGTTAAATTTTCTTTTTATAGAAAATTTTTCGTTAAATTTTCTTTTTATAGAAAATTTTTCGTTAAATTTTCTTTTTATAGATAATTTTTCGTTAAATTTTTTTTTTATAGAAAACTTTTCTTTAAATTTTCTTTTTATAGAAAATTTTTCGTCTTTTCTTTTCATAGAAAATTTTTCGTTAAATTTTCTTTTCATAGAAAACTTTTCGTTAAATTCTCTTTTCATAGAAAATTTCTCGTTAATTTCTCTTTTTATAGAAAATTTTTCGTTAAATTTTCTTTTTGTAGAAAATTTTTTGTTAAATTTTCTTTTTATAGAAAATTTTTCGTTAAATTTTCTTTTTATAGAAAATTTTTCGTTAAATTTTCTTTTTATAGAAAATTTTTCGTTAAATTTTCTTTTTATAGAAAATTTTTCGTTAAATTTTCTTTTTATAGAAAATTTTTCGTTAAATTTTCTTTTTATAGAAAATTTTTCGTTAAATTCTCTTTTCATAGAAAAATTTTCGTTAAATTTTCATAAAATTTTAGTTTTCTAGAAAATTTTCGTTTAATTTTATTTTGATAGATAATTTTCGTTAAATTTTATTTTTAATAAAATTTTTTATAAATTTTTTGTTGAATTTAATTTTTATACAAATTTTCGCTTAATTTCAAATTTCTAAAAAATTTTTGGAATTTACTTTTTTTTTTTTTTGTAAAAAAATTCCGTTAAAATTTCTTTCTATGATTTTTTTTCTAAAATTGAGTAGATTTGAAAAAATTCTATTAATTTCGTTTTTATGGAAAGTTATCGATCTTCAATAAATTTTAAACTCTTTTGAAGATCGTATAATGATCATCGCATTGCCCACTTTGCCGACTTTATGTGTCACTAGGTTTTTTTTTATTTTAGTTTTCGTTCAGTTTTATTTTTTCTTTAAAGCAAAAAAATATCCAACGACCTTCGATATTTCTCACATTTCATTAAAAGATCAATAAAAAACAAAGTGATCGAGAAAAAAATTCTTTATATTTACAAAGTAAACAAAACGGTTGTTTGGATCCGATGAGGAACCAACATGTATGAGATCACAAAAACAACAGCAAAAAATATCTTGTTGTAAATAAATTAACAGAACAAAGACGACATATTTGTAGATCATGTTTTGTTTCTTTGTACAACTTTTTTTCTCTTTTATGTTTTTGTTTTTGTTCTTTTGACAAGAAATTTATATTGAAATTCTTTAATTTCACTTAAATGAGTTAATTAAGTAATTAGTACAAATAAACTGGAGAAATAATAAAAAAAGACAATTAAAACAACAGCAACATGATTAAGAAAATGTTTAACAACAATAATATTTCTGAAGAATTGTTGTTTGTTGTTGTTGCTGTTATTTTATTGAGGACGATTTGAAGAAAAAATTGTTTATTTTAAATATTATTTTTCAATAAAAGAAGAGAAAGAGATGAGATGATGGCAAAATGTATTAAAATAGAGAAGTAAAAGAATTTAGTGTTAAAAAGTATATTGAGTTTTGTTATTGTAAGAGCAAATTTTGATATTTTTTTAAAGAAAATTTTCCTAAAATTTTATTTTTTTCATTAAATTAAATTCTTGTATAAAATTTTCGTTAAAATTTGCATTTTATGGAATATTTTCGTTAAAATTTTTATTCAATTTTCTTTCTGTAGACAATTTTCGTTAAAATTTTCTTTCTTTGCAAAAATTTCGTTAAGATTTTCTTTCCGTGGAAAATTTTCGTTAAAATTTTCTTTTAAAAAATTTTTATAGAAAAATTTCGTTAAAATTTTCTTTGGAAAACTTTCTTTCTTTGGAAAGTTTTCGTTAAAAATTTCCTTTTTTGGAAAATTTTCGTTAAAATTTTCATTCAATGGAAAACTTTCGTTAAAATTTTCATTCAATGGAAAATTTTAGTTAAAATTTTCCTTCTTTGGAAAATTTTCGTTAAAATTTTCTTTCTTTGGCAATTTTTCATTTAAAATTTTTCGTTAAAATCTTCTTTTAAAAAAATTTTTATAGAAAATTTTCTTTCTTTGGAAAATTTTCGTTAAAATTTTTCTTCTTTGGAAAATTTTTTTTCTAGAAAAATTCGTTAAAATGTCCATTGGAAAACTTTCGTTTAACTTTTCTTTGTTTGAAATATTTCGTTAAAATTTTCTTTCTTTAGAAAATTTTCGTTAAAATTTTCTTTTTATAGCAAATATTCGTTAAATTTCATTTTTTGAATTTTTCTCTTTCTGGAAAGTTTTCGTTTTTGTTTTTTTTTCGAAAATCTTCGTTAAATTTGTTTCTTACAGAAAATTTTCGTTAAGTTCCTTCAAATTTCGGTTTCTGATATTTTTTTTTCACTTTTTTAAAAATCAAGTGTAAAAATTTTGTTTAAATATTTTTAAATTCGTTTGTTTTTTCTTCTTCTTCTTCTATTTTGCAATTCAAGAGAGTTCGTTTTACTTAAAAAAGTTTTGTTTTTCTATTTTCTATAACAACAAATACAAACAAAACAGACAGTATTGTGACATCAAGGATTTAATTAAAATTCTATTTTAAATGACATGTTTGTTGTTTTTATTGTTGTTGTTATTATTATTGTTGTTGTTATTGTTATTACAATTATTTGTATTATTTTTGCTGGTGTTTTGTTGCTTTCATAGATTTCTTTTACTCTTTTAAACACCCTGTCGACATCAATTTGATACGCATTTTCGTTATTTTCACTTCATTTCACACTCAACCCACTTCCATCCCTCCTTTTCACCATGTTGTTGTTGTTGTTGTTGCGTTTGTTGCTGTTGGAGTTTTTAAATCCAAATCAAATTTTATTATTGAATTGAATGAGAAAAGTATCTGGATGGTAAAAAATTTATTAATTAAAAACCAAAGAAACAACAACAAAAACAATATTTAAAAAACAAAAATAACAACAACAACTGCAGATAAAGGAAATTTGAAAATAAACGTTAAAATTATATTTGAAATTGGAACTCGATTTCGGCACTTGAAATTTTATTGAATTTTTTGAAAATAATTGAAATGAAAAAAAAGCGCAAAATAAATATTATTATTTTGCTTTAAAATCGCAATTTAACGTTCATTTCTATCAAAATTCAAATGTTCTAATTTAATAAAGTTTTTCAAAAAAAAGAGGTTTTTAATAAAAATCCGTAATTAAAAAAAATAAGGAAAATTTCCTTTAAATTCAGAACTAAATAAACATATTTATAAAATCACAAGTTTAAGAAGTATATAAAATCAGATATTAATGATATTTTCTACAAAATCGCCAATTTACGAATATTAACAAACAATCACAAAATAACGAATATTTTCAATCAAAAACATTCAGAATAAATCCCAAATAATTCAGAATCAAAAATTTATGAAAATTTTCTATAGGATCACAAATTAAAGCAATTTTCGATTACTTCACAAATAAACAAACATTTTCAATAAAATTACAAAATTATGTAGAACTGACACACGCTTTTTTGACTATAATTCTGTATCTTTGAATATTTGTTAACGAATTTTCACAAGAAAATTCTTGAGACGTTTTCCAATTGATTTGGTGAGGAACATTATTCTACTGGAGGCTGGGGTGGGGAAGTGGTCCTCAAAGGTTGGTTACCTCGATATGACGATTTTCTAAAATTTTATTTCTAACTAGCTAAAACCTGCTGCGCTTTGCCGCCCTTATAAAGTTGTTGGTACCCCTTCCCAATATCATATTCGTCCTACATTTTGGCCAGTAAAAAGGATCCTTGGGAAAGTAATTAGAACAGATTTGAATACTACTGCATTTACAGTTCTTAAGATATTTGATAAGTATTATTTGTATTGTATGGGAGTACCTTTCCCCTTGATCCTTCCCGTCCTATATTTTGATCAAATGCTTGAGATAGTGATTGGAATCGAATTTGATAACTATTGCTGTTCAACATTTTCTTTGTGTGGGGGACACCTCTCCTGATCCCATCCGCCTAATTTTTGAAAAATTTTTTTGTTGGTTTTTTGAACTTGGTGGGTTCTATTCCGGTCCAAAAAAAAATTTATAAAATTTTAAATAATTTTTGCCATAAATCTATAATGGATTCAAGAATTTTTAACATAAATTCATATAAAGCTAATCCGAGGACTTTAGGGGAAACAGTCTCCCCGCAAGCTCTATCGAAATTTCTTTAATTCTGAAATATTAAGTATTTGAAATTTTTAATATTTTGGAATGAAAAAGTCAAAAATTAAGGACGTCATACACAACAATATTGGTTTTAAATGGTAGTGACGAAAAATTAATGAACGACCCTCGTATAATTTTATTTTCTGATTTATTCTAAAGTGTGCAGTAGATTGAAACTAACATTAATGTGAAATGTATGCTTTTAAAGTGAATTTTTGTGAACGGCTAAATGAGAGCTGCAAAAAAATATGGACCGACCCTCGTATAATTTCGTACAACGATTTTTGTTTAAATTTATCTAAATTTCACCAATTATTATTACAACATCAACATATACAAGATTTATGCCCTAAAATCGTTAAAATCGATTACGAGTTGTATGAGATTTAAACCTCATTCCGGGAGGACATTTGCATGGAAGGTAACTGAAATATTAAATCGAACTGGGACAATTTCAATAGGCTTTGTCCTTGGTCCAAAATAATAACAATAATGTCCTATATTTCATCAAGATAACACAACCTGTAGAGTGTTCACAACGTTTACAAAGACAACCAGGCTGGCGGACAGACAGACAGACGGACATCGTTTAATCGTCACAGAAAGTGATTTGGAGTCGAATGGTAAAGGCTAATGTATCTTGTACGAAGTTAAATTTTAGTGATATTTCATAATCTTCGTTATTATTTTCAAAATTTTACATACTTGATCACAGTTAAAACCCCTTTTTTCCTAAATCTACTTATAAATCATATGAAATAATTTTGGTCACACTTATTTGGCGAAATCTCCCAAAAATTTTGTCACAATATTATCTTATCTTATAAAATCCATAATAATCCAACATGTCTACATTTTATTATCTGGATTATTGAAAAAACATACCATTTTAGCACACATTGAAGTGAATGACATTAAACATATTTAAAATTCAATAAAAAATCCCCCATTCCATGCCAAAATACTTTAACTCCAAGAAAAAAAACTTAACAATAAAACACCCACAAAGACACAATCACAAATAAACTGGTGGGAGAATTAGACCCAAAGGAGTTATTACAAGTTGCCACAAAAGAAAATTAACCTTATCAAGTGATTACAACAACAGAAAACAACAAAACAGGGGGACGAAAACCACCCTCTATTTTAGTCTAAAAGCCACAAAATGCTCCAGAAAATAAATATTTGTAATAAACATTTAGAGAGGGAGAGAGGGGGAGAGTGTGCGTGTGTATGTGTTTGTTGGCTTGTGGGTCTGATATTTTCAACACTTAAGAGCTGCTTATCTTGTTCTTTGCACTCGGTTGTTGATTGTTTGGAAACGGGGATGGGAATTGGCTGATATTAGAAGAAATGGTGTAGATGGCGGGGAAGAACGGAAGGAGGAAATTTGGAACAAGATTTGTTATGTTTTACACAAAATATTTTTATTATTATTATTTTTGGGGTTTCATAAGAGATTTTGTTGTCTTCCGTTTTAATGGGTGTTTTATCTGTAATTTAAGTTCTTTTATTGTTTATTTATTTAGTTGATTTTGAAAATATTTATTTTCCATATTAACTTCATCATAATAAAAATTAAAGGAGTGAAGAAAAGGAAAGGAAAATTTTAAACATCACTTTATTCTGCGATATCACCACAAATAAGGTCCGGATTTGAACAAATTAAAAGAAAAACTTTATGTTAAGGTCAAATGATCTCAGATATCGGTCAAGAACTCTTCATTTATTGAACCAGTTTCTCTGATTTTAAATAAAAATCTTCCTCAGATTATAATTCCTTTGAATTAGTTTCAAAATGAGTAACAAATTTTGGACGAGCAATCATAGCAAAATCGGTTCAGATTTTCCTTAATGGGAGTTTCCTTAATAACACCTTCTTTGGTGTTACACACTTAGTGACAATTTTAAAATAAAAAATTTAACTTAAATAAATCTCTTAAATACCTTGAGAAAACTGAATAAAATAAAAAATTCTCTCGGTCTTCCTCAGAAACAGTTAAAGCGGACTTACCTGAAAAGAAAAAAAAACAAGAAAATTAAAAAAATATCGAAAATTTATGATGAAAATATTTAATAAAAAAAGTAATAAAAATTATTATTAGATGATCAAGAAAGTCTTAATCATACCCTACACTGGGCCTATTTTGATAAAATTTTTACAGAATTTGTGAGGGTAATCTTCTATACGAAGCAAATATTTATTATCGAATAACTAAAGAACTAAAACAGCGAGGCTTCTCCAAACTGGCCCTAATCAATTTCTCCAGGATATGATCAGGGAGAGAAGTACCCCATAAAGGCAAATTTTAATTATAAATAATCTGTTTCGATCATACGATAAGGCAACATGTAACGTACAAAAGTAACTTGGATCTAAAAAATTCCGATATTACCAGGAGAGGTATCCCCCATATAAATATTCACTATCGAATATTAAAAAAGCTATAACTGTGTGAGTTTTAAAATTTGGTCCCAATCGTTTTCTCTTCTTATTGAAAATTTCCTATAAAATGAAAATTTATAGAAAATTTTCTATAAAAAGAAAATTTATTGAAAATTATCTATAAAAAGAAAATTTATTGAAAATTTTCTATAAAAAGAAAATTTATTGAAAATTTTCTATAAAAAGAAAATTTATTGAAAATTTTCTATAAAAAGAAAATTTGTTAAAAATTTATTGAAAATTTTCTATAAAAAGAAAATTTATTGAAAATTTTCTATAAAAAGAAAATTTATTGAAAATTTTCTATAACAAAAAAATTTATTGAAAATTTTCTATAACAAGAAAATTTATTGAAAATTTTCTATAACAAGAAAATTTATTTAAAATTTTCTATAAAAAGAAAATTTATTGAAAATTTTCTATAAAAAGAAAATTTATTGAAAGTTTCTTATAAAAAGAAAATTTATTGAAAATTTGCTATAAAAAGAAAATTAATTAAAAATTTGCTATAAAAAGAAAATTAATTGAAAATTTTCTATAAAAAAAAAATTTATAGAAAATTTTCTATAAAAAGAAAATTTATAGAAAATTTTCTATAAAAAGAAAATTTATAGAAAATTTTCTATAAAAAGAAAATTTATTAAAAATTTTCTATAAAAAAAATTTATTGAAAATTTTCTATAAAAAAAATTTATTGAAAATTTTCTATAAAAGGAAAATTTATTGAAAATTTCTATAAAAAGAAAATTTTTTGAAAAATTTCTGTAAAAAGAAAATTTATCGAAAATTTTCCATAAAAAGAAAATTTGTTGAAAATTTTCCATAAAAAGAAAATTTATTGAAAATTTTCCATAAAAAGAAAATTTATTGAAAATTTTCTATAAAAAGAAAATTTATAGAAAATTTTCTATAAAAAGAAAATTTATAGAAAATTTTCTATAAAAAGAAAATTTATAGAAAATTTTCTATAAAAAGAAAATTTATAGAAAATTTTCTATAAAAAGAAAATTTATAGAAAATTTTCTATAAAAAGAAAATTTATAGAAAATTTTCTATAAAAAGAAAATTTATAGAAAATTTTCTATAAAAGAAAATTTATTGAAAATTTCTATAAAAAGAAAATTTATTGAAAATTTTCTATAAAAAGAAAATTTATTGAAAATTTTCTATAAAAAGAAAATTTATTGAAAATTTTCTATAAAAAGAAAATTTATTGAAAATTTTCTATAAAAAGAAAATTTATAGAAAATTTTCTATAAAAAGAAAATTTATTGAAAATTTTCTATAAAAAGAAAATTTATTGAAAATTTTCTATAAAAAGAAAATTTATTGAAAATTTTCTATAAAAAGAAAATTTATTGAAAATTTTCTATAAAAAGAAAATTTATTGAAAATTTTCTATAAAAAGAAAATTTATTGAAAATTTTCTATAAAAAGAAAATTTATTGAAAATTTTCTATAAAAAGAAAATTTATTGAAAATTTTCTATAAAAAGAAAATTTATTGAAAATTTTCTATAAAAAGAAAATTTATTGAAAATTTTCTATAAAAAGAAAATTTATTGAAAATTTTCTATAAAAAGAAAATTTATTGAAAATTTTCTATAAAAAGAAAATTTATTGAAAATTTTCTATAAAAAGAAAATTTATTGAAAATTTTCTATAAAAAGAAAATTTATTGAAAATTTTCTATAAAAAGAAAATTTATTGAAAATTTTCTATAAAAAGAAAATTTATTGAAAATTTTCTATAAAAAGAAAATTTATTGAAAATTTTCTATAAAAAGAAAATTTATTGAAAATTTTCTATAAAAAGAAAATTTATTGAAAATTTTCTATAAAAAGAAAATTTATTGAAAATTTTCTATAAAAAGAAAATTTATTGAAAATTTTCTATAAAAGGAAAATTTATTGAAAATTTTCTATAAAAAGAAAATTTATTGAAAATTTTCTATAAAAAGAAAATTTATTGAAAATTTTCTATAACGAGAAAATTTAAAGAAAAATTAAATTATAATTAATTTTTTTTATAAATTTTCCTTCAACTAATATTTAATGAATTTTTCTTTAATTTTATTAATTTTTTTATAAAACTGAAATTTAAAAAATTTCCTATAAATGACTTAATATTTTAGTATAATTTATGTCTTTTTTTATTTTTTATCTCAAAATTTTGTTGATTGAAATCTAAAGATAAAATTGTCTAGAATTATGGTTATTTTTTCTGTTTCTCATTTAATTTGTGTATAATTTTTATATAAAAAGAATAAAATGTGTAATTAAATCGCGTTGGAAGTGTAAGAGAAGTTAGTATTGTTAGTTGGTGTCTAGTAGTTGTTATTAGTGTTGCTGTTGTTGTATATAGTTGTTGCCATAACTAATAACTCATTTAAGTTGCAACAAACGTTTACAACAACTCTGTTTACAGCAGAATATCATTTAACAACAAAAACAACTAAAACAACATGTTTCATGTTTTGTAGTTATTTTATTGTTTAGAATTTTTTATTCTCAGATCAATTTTGTGTTTTTTTTTTTTTGCTTTTAATTTCTAAATTGTGGCATTTAGAGTACATTTAACTTTATTGTAGGAATGAATGTGTGTTTGTGTATTTGAAGAGACAATTGTATTGGAAGTGTTGTTGTTTGTAAACAGAAATACATATTTGTTTGTTTGTTTGCTGAGTATGTTGTTGCATGCAACAAATATTGTTAGAGTTGTTGTTGTTGTTGTTCTTGGTTGACTTGAATTTTTGTTGAAATCAACAATAAAGTTTATGTAGTCAACGTTGTTTTTTCTTTTTGCAATTCATTTTTATTTAGTTCTGCTTTAGTTTCTTTTTTATATGTGAAATATTTGTTGTTGTGTTTGTTGTTGTTGTTGCTTCTGCTGTTAAATAGTAGTAGAATTTTTTCCAAACCATAAAATCATGTTCCCAGGAGCAAAATAACTCAATTTTAAAATGGCAAACGACATAAAACAACAAGCAAAATTGACGCTTAATAAAGACAAGAAGAAAAAAATAGCAAAAAGCAACAATGACAACAACAAAAAATTCAAAACTATATAAAAATTATTGCCTCCTCCTAAAAACTGATACACACACACACAAACAGTCAGTAAGTCAGTCATTGCAATCATTCCTTTAGATGTCGTGCCACCAACAGAAATTCTTATTTTGCAACTCAGAGCCGAATGAATCTATGAAAATTTCAGACTTCGGAAAGCAAAAATTGAATAAAATTTCTATAACTTGTTATTAAATTATAACGTAATAAAAAATGAGGGTGGCAGCAGAAGTCACCTAACGAACACTTTTATAAAATTTAAATTTTAAAAAAATTTTTCTTAAAATTTTATTTTTTAATTTACGAATTAAAATATTATTTTCATAGAAAATTTTCTTTAAATTTCGTTTTTATAGAAAATTTTCTAAAATTTCGATTTTAAAGAAAATTTTCTTAAAATTTATATTTAATAGAAAATTTTCTTAGAATTTCTATTTTAGAGAAAATTTTCTTAAAATTTCGATTTTATGACAATTTTCTTTACATTTCGCTTTAATAGAAAATTTTTATTAAATTTCGATTTTATAAAAATTTTTCTTTAAATTTTGTTTTTATAGAAAATTTTCTTTAAATTTCGATTTTAAAGAAAATTTTCTTTTAATTTCGTTTTTATAGAAAATTTTCTTTAAATTTCGATTTTATAAAAATTTTTCTCTAAATTTCGATTTTATAAAAATTTTTCTTTAAATTTAGTTTTTATAGAAAATTTTCTTTAAATTTCGATTTTATAAAAATTTTTCTTTAAATTCAGTTTTTATAGAAAATTTTCTTTAAATTTCATTTTTATAGAAATTTTTCTTTAAATTTCATTTTTATAGAAAATTTTCTTTACATTTCGCTTTAATAGAAAATTTTTATTAAATTTCTATTTTATAAAAATTTTTCTTTAAATTTAGTTTTTATAGAAAATTTTCTTTAAATTTCGATTTTATAAAAATTTTTCTTTAAATTCAGTTTTTATAGAAAATTTTCTTTAAATTTCATTTTTATAGAAATTTTTCTTTAAATTTCATTTTTATAGAAAATTTTCTTAAAATTTCGATTTTATAGAAAATTTTCTTTACATTTCGCTTTAATAGAAAATTTTTATTAAATTTCTATTTTATAAAAATTTTTCTTTAAATTTAGTTTTTATAGAAAATTTTCTTTAAATTTCGATTTTATAAAAATTTTTCTTTAAATTTAGTTTTTATAGAAAATTTTCTTTAAATTTAGTTTTTATAGAAAATTTTCTTTAAATTTCGATTTTATAAAAATTTTTCATTAAATTTCGATTTTATAATTTTTTTTTTTTTTTAAATTTAGTTTTTATAGAAAATTTTCTTTAAATTTAGTTTTTATAGAAAATTTTCTTTAAATTTCGTTTTTATAGAAAATTTTCTTTAAATTTCGTTTTTATAGAAAATTTTCTTTAAATTTCGTTTTTATAGAAAATTTTCTTTAAATTTCGTTTTTATAGAAAATTTTCTTTAAATTTCGTTTTTATAGAAAATTTTCTTTAAATTTAATTTTTATAGAAAATTTTCTTTAATTTGCATTTTTATATAAAATTTTCTTTAAATTTAATTTTTATCGAAAATTTTCTTTAAATTTAATTTTTATCGAAAATTTTCTTTAAATTTCGTTTTTATAGAAAATTTTCTTTAAATTTCTATTTTATAAGAAATTTTCTTTAAATTTCGTTTTTATAGAAAATTTTCTTTAAATTTCGTTTTTATAGAAAATTTTCTTTAAATTTCGACTTAAAAGAAAATTTTCTTTAAATTTCGATTTAATAGAAAATTTTCTTTAAATTTCTATAACATAGAAAATTTTCTTTAAATTTTATGTGAAAATTTTTATTGAAATTTTATTTTTTTAGAAAATTTTTATTGAAATTTTATTTTTTTAGAAAATTTTATTTTTGCAAAAAATTATTATTTCTTGAAATTTAATGTTCTTGAAAATTGTCTTTAAATTTTGATTTAATTTTCTTTTTTCAAATTTCAGTTTTATAAAAAATTTTCATCAAAATTCATTTTTATAAAAAAGATTTCAAAAAATTTTTTTTTTAATTTTTTTTTTTTTAATTTTGTTTGAACTACCCTCGTATTTTAATTGTTATAGTCATATAAATCGTTTTCATACATTGTGTGTCATTTTACATAAAAAACTTCCCATATTAAGTGTTATTTCGATGTTGAATGTTTGTTGTTGTATAAAGTAGAAGTACGTGTTGTTGGTTGAATGCCTCAGTGTGTGTCATGCCACATAATATTCCATGTTTGGCACATTCGTCAAAACTAACAGCAACAATTACACCGGCAACAACAACAACAACCATAATAACAACAACATATTTATGTTGCATTATATTTTTAACTTTATTCCACTTCATCACTGATGTGTTATATTTTTAGCTTTTTTTCCATTATTTTTCATCGTCATTTTCCTACAAAACTGTTGCGATAAAGTAATTTAAGTTGTTTCTTTTTTTTCTTTTTGGGCCTGACAGACAGACTGGTGGACTGACTGACTGAATAGTGAGTGATTAAAATGAAGGTGTTTGTGGTTCATGTAAGTTACCAACCAAACGATCCAACGAACCAACTAAACAATAACGAGTTGTAAACCATTTTAACCAACAAAATTTTCAAAAGTATTAATATCGTCATCCATCTTAGACCGAAAACATTATTTTATGTCGTGTCATAAATTCATTAAAAGATAGAACAAGTCCCCCCTCTATTTTCCCCCTTTTTTGCTGTTCGTTATGTATAGAAACATTAATGTCCTGAAGGTTTTTGATTTCTATGACTTATTTTTTTTCATACACTTTTCTCTCGCTCTCCCTCTCTCTGTTTCGGTCTCGCTCTCTCCTTTTCACGTTTGGAACTTAAACTAAAGTTAACTGAATGTTAAGCTTTAATTAATCTTAAATATAGACGTATTTGTATTTTATTATTATTACCGACATGACTGACGACTGGCCACTAGATGGAACGAAGTTTGAAGTAAATAATTATTTTTTGCTTTTATTTTTAGTCTGTAACTAATTGTTGTTGTCGGTTTTAAGGCGTTCTTTTATCTTTAAATAATTATTAATAGTCACCTCATAATATTTAGTAAGTGATGAGAGTTGAATGCATTTTCTTAAATTACTTCCTTTCGCGAATGAGATTATGATTATTAAAAAGACAAAAAACCGGAAAATTATAGATAGAAGGAAGATGTTTTCTGGTTAAAATAATGTAATGAAATATTGCATTCAGATTCATTTTTAGCAAAAAGTATCTTTAGGATACAATTGTATCTTTTAACATATAAATACATTTTTGCAGGGATATTTTAAAACTCTATGTATTTTCTATACTATTTTCACATTTAGATACAATTTTCCAAAAAGTATCTTTGAGATACAATTGCAGTTTTTAACAAATAAACACATTTTTGCATGTAACATTATAAAATCTTATTTAGGTATATATTTTCTACATTATTTTAGCATTTGGATACATTTTGCAAAAAGTATCTTTAAGACACAATTGTATCTTTTAATTAATGTATACATTTTTGCAAGTTATATTTTTCATGTATGTTAAAAATTATATCTTCTAAATTATTTTAGCAAGAAAGTAAGATACATTTTTTATTCTATCTAAAGTTACAATTGTATCTTTTAACTAAGAAATACATGTATCCATGTTAAACTCTATTAAAATATATGATACCTACGTTATTAAGATATATTTTTCGAAAGGTATCTTTAAGATTCAATTGTATCTTTTGACAAATGAACAAATTTTTTAATGTAATATAAAAAAAACTTTAAATATATATTTTTACACTTTTTAGCATTTTGATACTTTTTGCAAAAAATATCTTTAAGATAAAATAATATCTTTTAATTAATAAATAAATAAATTTTTGCATGTACATTGCAAAACTCTATTAAAATATGTATTTTCTACACTATTTTCACATTTAGACACATTTCTTCGAAAAATATCTTTAAGATAAAAGTGTATTCTTCAACAAAAGAATACATTTGCACATGGATGTTGTAAAATTCTATTAAAATATATTTTTTACAATGTAATTTAGCATTTAGATAGATTTTTTCAAAAAGTATTTTTAAGATAAAGTTGTGCCTTCAACAAAAAATTGTGGTTTTACCACAAATAGTTTCTATATATCTTTAAATAAAGATTTTTAATGATTTGACCAAATCTTCACCCATTTATTGAAAATTTCGGAAAAGTATCTCAAAAATACTTTTGTATCTTTCAGCTGAAAATCCATTTCAATTTATGGCAGACATTTTGAGTTTTATTTATTTAAAAATATATATTTTAATTTTTGTTAATTTTTTGAAAATTTTGAGAAGTAACACTACCAATTGAAGCCAGAATGATCATGAGCGGTAGTCTTCCATCCGTCTGGGTGACAAAAAGTACTTAAAATTGGAATCTTATATTTTTTCATAAGCTCCAAATCTGAGGTAAATTTTTTGATACGTTTATTGACTTTAATCGATAAAAAGTACCAAATAAGAATTTTAGCAATTTTTCCCCAAGTGGACCGAATTTTCGTAAATATTCCGACTTCTTGTTAGTACTTTTTAATTTCTTGATAGAAACGAATTTTAACGCCTTAATTCAGTACTTTTTTCATGCAGTAATTGTAATGCATCCATGAAGTAGTTCTACACCGACCTAAAAGTACCATTTTTTTGCTCCTTCAAAATATTTTACATGTCAAAAAAGTATCAAATAATATTTTTATGGGCCTAATTCTACAAAAGTTCCGAAATTCTTGACATCCTTATACCTCTACTTGTTTTTGGTACTTTTCTAATTCTCGAAAAATACAAATTTTGAGGTCATATTTTGATACCTTTTCTATCTTTCCTGCTAAATTTGTATATCATGTAGTTCTGAAAATTGGATAATATTTGATCATGGCCCTAATACACTAATTTATATGAGATCTGATTAAAATAAGTTTTAAAAAAATTCTCACAAATAAAAGAACTTAATTTCACATAATCAAATTCAAAAAGATCGGTCTATAAAGGCTCTCATACAGAACCTACATATGTAATCGAAAACGGGGACTAATTAGAAATATACAGAAATCAGTTTAACGATATCAGTAAAATTACTACAGACTGTAATGCTGAAGAGAACAGACGAAGAGAGAAGATAAATTGAGATAAAATTTGGGGAAAATAAGTTGCATCCGCTGAAAAATGTTTATTCATGTTGGAATGACGGGAACTATATATGGATAACAAAATTTAACCCTTTGAGTGTCGGTCTACAATCTGTCTCAGCCTTGATTGATTATAATTTTGTTAAATGCCCTTGTATTCTTGTGGAAACAAAGGGGCACTTTATATGGATCCCAAACTTAAACGATATGAAGATCGGTCCATAATTTCTCATAACTACCGTACATCAATTCGAATGATTATAATTATCATCACAATTTTATTGAAGCCCTTAGCTTCCTGTAGAAACGATGTGTACTATATATGGATCCCAAAATTAAATTATATGAAGATCGGTTCTCTTATTTTCATAACTCTCTTATATCAACTTGTTAACTACATAATTTTTTTAATTGATCCAAACTTTTATTGAAGCCCTTCTATGCAGCAACGATGAGGATCGGTCCTCAATCTTTCATAATCTTGATTGATTATAATTTTCTAAATTGGCCTTGAGTTCATGAGGGAACAATGGGGACTATATATGGTTCCCACAATATTCCACAATTTTATTGAGGTCCTTAGCTTCCTGTTGGAACGATGTGTACTATATATGGATTTCAAAATTAAATTATATGAAGATTGGTTCTCAATTTTCCATAGCTCCCACATATTGGCTTTTATTGAGGTCCTTGTACCTTGCAGGAACGATTGGGACTATTTATGAATCTTAAAATATAATGCTATGAGAATCAGTCCAAAATCTTTCACAATCTCCATATATCTCCATATTTTCCTTAATTGCGTTCATCTTTATTAAACTTAAGGAGAGATATCGTAATTTTCTTTAAAATGTCACCCAAATATTTCAAAAATTAATAAAATCCATAATTTTGCCCATGTTTTTTTTTTTTTTTTTGGGTGGACCACACACCTTGATTTTAGTTTGTTAAGCAAATTAGTAGAGGAAAATTAACGCATTTTAATCACATTTTTTTTTATTTTCAAAATTTTGAAATTTTTAAGATAAAATTAATGTTTTGTTTGTGTGTTTGTTGTGAGCATTAAGAAATTAAATATTTAATGAATATAATTAACAAAAGATAAATCTTTATAAAACAAAAACTAGACATTAGTAATCCCCGCAACGATCGTCTCCAACGCTAAAACGTGAGACAAGAGTTTAAAGTCTTTTGGAGTCAAAATAAAATTTATGACGTTTAAAATATTAAATCATGGAAAACGAAAATTAAACTTATTAAAAATACATTTATTTAATGATCAAAACTAAAACCGATCATAAATATTAAATTAAAATGTTAGTGATGAGAGAGAAAGAGAGGGAGAGAGAGGGAGAGAGAGAAAAAAAGTGGAGAGTTTAGGAATTTTTGTTTAATTTAAATTTTTGTTAAGAAAAAAGTGTGACAAAAATAATTTTGAATAGATTTCGAGATTGAGATAAATTATGTGAGTCTGGATGTGTGTGTGTGTGTTGGAAGAAACTTGACAAGCATGCAGTTATGCATGCTTGAAGATCATCTTAAAGATCATTTCATATGGAAATTGTTAAACAAGTAAGAATGCTACATTTGACTATACCGAATTTTCAAATAAGTGTGAAGTAAATACGTTATGTTTCGTACATACACTCAGAAACGTATATAATATATAACGGTTTTTCATACAGGAACTCTTAATGGGTCATAAAATAAGTTATATTTTTGACTATAACTTTTTTTTACTTAACCGATTTTGATATTTTTTTGGAATGATAATGAAGTGTTAAAATCTTATTCTAATTTCTCGATTTCTAATTGAAAGTTTTACGAAAATGCTTCGCTTAAACTTAAAGGTTGCCTCAGTTATCGGTCTATATATTTTGATATACTTAATCGATTTTGCTAATTTTAAACTTCTCGGGACCATAAGAAATACTCAGGCCAAATTTCATTGATCTCTGTCAGTTATTGTGGATGTGAGCGTGCCAACAACAGGCAGACAGACGGACATAGCTGTATCGACTCAGATTTTGATTTGATGCAAAAATATATATACATTATGGGGACTGAGATGATACATTCTTAGCGTTACACACCTTATAACAGTGGTCATATACCACTTGAGTTGGTGGAGGGTATAAAAAAAAACAAAGCGAAGTTGGGAGAGTGAGAAAGGGATTTATTTTGATTAATTAATAAATTTAAAAGGAATTAGATATTTGTGAATATAAATTATCCTTCTTTTTTTCCGATACGAATGAATTCCTTTGGACTTCAGTCTAATTTCCCATTTTAAGGGTATAAAATCTCCCCATTTCTTTATTTACCTCTTTTTGCTAGAAACGTTCTAAAATCTCAGATTTTATTTGCTTTCTACTTTAACATTAAATTTTTGCTTATCTCCCCTTATGCCCCCATTTCCCCTTTATTTTATAACCATAAGTGTGTCGTTGTCTTGGAGCATATGTTTTTAGGATTTAAATTTCGTCTTTTCTTGCGGCTTTTTGAAAAAAAGGGGGAAAGAGACCCACAACAGCGTTTGTTTTTTCTTCTCTATAAAATATTTTATGCAAAAGAACACTAATTAACTCATTAACATTTGTTTTTGTAAAAAAAATTTTAGTTTTTTTGTCTTTGCTTTTCTTTTTGTTCGCCTTGTTGCATGGAAAAGGCAGCCAGCCACCAGCAACTTTGACTTTTAAGGGCTGCAAGCGGTGACTTTAGTCTTAAAATATCTTTGATTTGTGTGCGTGTGTGTGTCTTTGCACTTGCACTGTTTTTCTCTTGTGGCATTTTGCGGCTGTGTGCCTCAATGCCTGGGGATTATGTGTGGCATGAACTTTCTTGTATGACTCTTTTTTTTTCTGACCAGATGTGGGGTTTTCTGTTTTAAGTATCAAATTGCTTTTTATAAAGAATGAAGTTGTGGTTAGTGGAGAGAGTGTAAGATATATAGAGAAGGGGGGCATTCGATTACATAAAGGAATTTTGAAAATCTGTTAAATAATTGTTGGGATAAAAAAAAGTGATAAATAATTTTAATTATTTTCACTTGATAATTAAAATTAATTAAAGACTTTAAACATTTTAGCACTAAAAATATTAGATGAAAGTTGTATCATCAAATAGCAAGATCACTAGCATTATCGAATGTGAAAGTCTAACTATTTTCAAAACCACTATAGATCAAGATCAATAAGAGATCGATCGAATTTCAAATTCAAACTTTTTTTGATCAAGATCAATATGTGATTTTTGATCGTAATTTTATCATCAAAATCCTTGGTCATCAGCATAATCGATTTCAGAGTCTTTCTTTTTTGAATATCTCTTGTGATCAAGATTAATAAATGATTTTTTTCAGAAGATCGAAAAAATAGATCACTTTGGTCAGGGTAAATAAGATCGAAATAAATGGTAGCCAATGGATGCATGGTTTGACAAACAAGGTGGACATAGTGGTTTCTTTTTCCAAGACCACTTTTGATTAAAGTCTATAAGTGTTACTTTCAGAAGATCAAAATAAAACATTAATTTTGATCGAGATCAATAAGTGATCTTTTCACAAGAATCATAAAACTGAGTAAATAATGAATCAAGCCAATTTCTACCACCCCTGTTCTGAAGGGAACAAAAGTCGACTGTGAGCGTTCCAAAACGATGATCTGGATGATTACAGACTTCCAGCTAGTCAGTTGTTTACTGGGTGGACCATCGAAGTTGGAAATGTAGAATATGCTCAATAGTTCCATGAGAGTTTTTTTGGGAAAAATTCACAAGCTTTAGAATCGTCAGAGATAATTAAATAAATTTTTACATAGCTACAACCAAGGGACTTCAAAATTGTTTCAAAGAATTACGGGGCCACAATTTGTCAGCATGGTGGTGTTCGGCCTTCCCAAGGCGGGCATTTCTGTAGTTTTTGAACCGTCAAAGACATATAAGTAATATGATTAGAAGGATCACAAGGCCCCATGTAGTCCGAAAGCTTCAACCTCAAATGTGTTAATTTTTTTAAAAATCACCAGAATTCAGTTTTAATATGAGACAAAAAATCAAAAGGGAAATTTTCTTGTAAGTTTCTACGAAAAGTATGTTCACATATGTCGAATATCCATTATAGTTTCGGAGATATTTGAAGTGAAAAAATATTATACCATTTTTATCTTAGACTTTTTCACTTCTTTTTAGCTAAATGCGCTTAATATTGTTATATTTTTATATATTTCAGATTCCTTATTAAGTCCTAAATGTCACTGTCTCAAATACTATATAAATAATGAGTCCATTAAATATATATAATATCTGAAATTAAAACTTAAAAAAAAATGAAAAATTTTATTATTTTTTTTTTCAAATAGGTGGCAACATTTGTACACCGATAAAATAGCTTTTCGATTCTAACATTTATAATTTGTTCAATTGTTTTCTAAAGAAATCTAAACCAAAAATATGGACAAAACCCATTTGGATAAGCTAGAAGCAAAGTCCCATCTAAAGTTTAACAACTTTGAAAAAGAATTCTTGTCAAGTTCTAAAATTTCCATAATTACAAAGCAGGAAGTAACTTAAACTTATCAAAATATATATACTACAGCGTATATAAGCTAAACACCCGAAAAGTAATTTCCGCTAAATGTTCCTTAGAGCTACAGACTGATCATTTCAATAAAAAAAAACTAAAAAAACTATTTTTGAACACGATTTCTAAGAATGGAGATTTTGGGTATTTTCGTTAGAAAATATGGGAATTTCTATAATTCTCTGAGTTAAGGACAAGTTTATATATATTAGATTTCATAAAAAAATATTATTATTTATTTTATTTTATGATAATTTAAATATTGATTTTATTTTGCCAAAATTCTCACACATTTCGCGTTCTTTCGGTTTTTTCTAAAATTTAGACATCAGAGTTTGAAACTTTTAATGGATTCCCACATGAACTGGGCTTCCTCTGTCATAATTTTTTTCGTAAATTTCGATGACAGAATTATTATAATTTTCAATCATTCAATCAATATTTCTAACATGAACGTCTTTCTTGGTGTTGACTTCAATCCTTATGGATCCCGATTTCTTTTCTTTTGAAGGTCTTTCAATGCAAGCAAATGGCTTGTTGTGATACAAGCCTACGATCTTGGTAAACTAAAGCTTTAAATTCCTCAACTTCTAATTTTTTTTTTAGCTGATCAAGTCTTTCCTAGTCGTTTCAGTCGAAATTCTGTGAATATAGTTGTCTTTGAATGTGGATATGAGATCATAAGGATCTCATGTCATTTACTTTTGAACTCACCACGCTTTTTTTAAAAATTCACTTTATGACAAGATCATTTACAGTTCTTCTTTTTCCCTTAAGATTTGAAATGATCTGACAATCATTTTCTATCATAAAAACATGTCACAGCTCTTTTAAAATTTGCTATAAAATTAATGATCACAATTTGTGATCTTTTGTTAAAATTAATATTTATCTTTATCTGCTTAAACATTTACAAACTTTTTAAAACATTTTTTTTATTACCAAAGTCCTTTCAATTGACCTTCACTTAAACCTTCTTGAACTTGACACCCACCTAAAAATTCTTTAAAACAAAAACTTTACAAAAACGAAAAAAGCTCATTAAAACGAAATGATCTCTACTTTAAAAGCTCTTTAGCTCTTTAGCTCTTTTTCACAAATTTTAATAACTCTAATAAAATTAATAATAAGAAAAATAACCATCACATGATCATTTGATCGTCATCATAATCATACAAAGTTTATGAGTTTATTTATAAAACAAACAAAAAAAAATTGGAGGCGTTTTGTGATCATTTTTGAGATCCGATTTTATAGACGTTTTGTTAATGGACCATAAAGAATTTAAATGTGATGTGTCTGTGGAAATGGATCGTTGTATTTTATTATTAACTTTTATTTCCATTTTTTTTTTGAATTCCAAAGATGATCTTAACTAAAAGTTTCAATTTTCAACACCTTAACGAGTTAAGAGAAAGAAACATAAAATTGTTCCACATAGTGAATCATCACTGATCACAAGATGATCATGATCATGATGAAGATCATTATGATTATGATGATCTTATTGAATGGGCCTGGGAATTTTTAATGTTAAGACAAATAATAAAAATTCTTAAGATATTTTTATTTATTATAGAAAAAGAACGAGAAGAAGAAGAAGAAGCAGTGTACCTGTTTAAAAGTATTTCTTCAATTTAAGCATTTTTTTTTGCAGTTTTATAATAAAAAGTTTTCACAAGTCAAAGAAAACCAATATTTATGCCCTTTTTGTTGAGAGTACAGAAAAATAATCTTCATGTCTTCTTCGTCTTAGTTTTTGGTTTTTGTTGCTCTTGTTGCAAATGTTGTACGACATAAATTAACATCTTGGGTGGTCTTGTTTGACGTTGTCAAAATGTGTGGTCTTTATTAATACTTTTGAGTAAAAGGAAACAATTTAAAACGGGTGTCACAAAAAGTGGAAAACTACGAGTCATTCGCAGTTCAAGTGGTAACTCTGAACTTTGAAAGTAACTGCTGACTCTTCGAAGCACAACTTACAATTACTATCATCGATGCCAAATCTAGGTTGACATTTATTCTCTTCCAAGTAACCATGACGCCAAGTTTCATTTTTCTAGCAAAAAAAATGCTCCCTTTTTGAGGTAAAGAAAGAATCAAAGCAATTCCTGATAACACCTTCTGTAGTGCTGCTACTACTTCTTCCAAGTGATCAAGAACCTTTGCTTCATTTTGCTATCCCAAACAACTCTTCCAGTTTTGGGAAAAAGTAAGAATGAAAGCTATTTCTGTTACCATCTTCTGAAGAGAATGGAATTCCAAAAAAACGTTTAATTTCTATTCAAACAGTTGGTTATCAAAAGAAACATGATCTTGACCTTAAAGCAGGTTAGCAAAAATTTCCGATCGCTTGTCTTCTAAATAGTGTTTGATTCATCTTACAAACGATGTCGCGGGAAAAGTTATGACTTCGAATATAATCGAATACTCTGATTGTTATTCATTGACTGCTCTATTCAAAGGAAACGATTGCGATCGGCACATGTCTCAGTGATCACCTGATTATATTTCTTACAAAAACACTGTTTTAATTCTGCTAAATAAGGGACACAACAAGGTGTTGCTAAAAGAGTGGGATTTTGAGTTCAAAGTTATAAAAAATGTTTTTTAAAGTATAACTTTCCCATTTCTAGGTGATCAATGACGCTAAGCTTCAAATCGTTCCCTTCCTTTTTCTTGGAAAAGAAAGAATCAATACTATTTTTGATTCAATTTTCCGAAATTGATGGATTTCCAGAAGAGTGTTTTGTATAGATTCCAACAAGTGGTTAACACGTTGATCGCACCAAATATGGATCATTATCATTAGGGATTCTCCACTTGAACTTCGTTTTTAGAGTTTAACCAAACTTTTAAGACGTGGAAAATCGTATTTCAATGTCCCGCATTTTAAATATATATCGAAACTGGTCCTGATATTCCATGATTTACCTTCGAGGAGTTGTGGCCGAATGCACCACTTTTAAACAGGGTAAGTCTTTGTTCGAACGTTAGATAATTGGGAGTCAATGTACTGAGTAGTTGTTTCTGATAAAAATGAGAGCCGGA